>BSBK01006943.1:0-45000 GCA_027943335.1 Chamaecyparis obtusa | reverse complement strand
CAATAATTTACATTTGAGGATGAATTCAGATTCTTAGCTAACATAGTTGAATTTTTAGATTATGTAAATTGTGTTGATTTTATTTATTGATTGTATGAAAGTATTTAATGCACTGTAAAATATTTTATTGTAAATCTTTAAGAGATTTGAAATGTTTATAAAAGGATAGATGGAGAACATAAAAATGGAAAGATTCGATGAATCTGACATAACCTTAAGATCTACAGAGAAGATTAAGGGTAAAAGTTGATTAACTTAATTGAGAAAGTATTAAGGAAACTTGAGAGAGAGGTTGAGAAGAGAATGAAAGTGTGGAAAAGAGGTGGAAGTTAATGATGTTGGAATTGATATTATTGACTTTTTAAGCAGGAAAGGCTGAAGGAGAAGTGTTATGATTGCTTGAAGGGATTTCTAAGTAGATCAGTGATGAAGATAGAAATAAATCACAATTAGTAAGTCAGCATATGTGTACAAAATTGGATTTGATATTTACAAAGTGAGTTGTATGTTTACAGATCAACATTACTGTTACTTTCTAACCATTATATTAGTCAAAATCTTTTTAACAGAGGTTGACTTAACAGTCATTTGTATAAATCTTTTGAACAAGGTTGCATTCTAATAGAGTGTATGTAAGTCCTATAACAAGGCACACTTTTAACAAAGTGATTTAAATCCTCTAATCAGGTCACACCTGATAGTGTGTTTGTAACTTTTAATAGGGTTGGCTTTTCACAGAGCTCATTTTAGAAGAGTGAAAATAATAGTAACATATTAAAAATTGGTTTTTCTCTAGTTGGGTTTCCACTATAAATCTTAGTGTTAATACTTGTGTGAATGTTTTGGTTTGAACATTTATGTGTTTTACAAATTAAGTACAATTGGGTAGTAGATTGCAATGTTATATGTTTATGTTATACAATCAATAATGACCGAGTAGCTGTTGGTTGTTGAATCTAATTTGTTGAAGAGTTTTGAAAGTTTATTTTATATATCTAGACCTGAGAATAACTAATTCACCCCCTCTCTATTGTTCTAAGTCATATTAACAATTGATATCAGAGTAGTTGGTGCTTACAAAGGACAAGTTTAAAGTGACTTGAAGAAAATGATCATGGTGTATAAGAAGGAGGTATCGAAGCTAAATAAGGAGAACTTCCCTACATGACAAAATTTGATGAAGTTGCATCTAGCCGGTATTAGTGATTCTGCAAAGAATTATGTTGAGCATGATTATGTCACACATGTTGCACCTCTAACTGTTGAGGAGATGAGAGTTAAACAAGAGCACAATCAAGCAATGTTGGAGATTGCATCTGCCCTAAGCTATCTGAAATTTGAAGACATCAAAGAATGCACAAATGCAAAGCAAATGTGGGACACTCTTGCAAACATCTATGATGGTGACATTTAAATGTACTGAGAGCAAAAACTGGGAGCCCAAGAGGTAAATTTGATGAAATGAGAATGCAAGAAAGTGAGAATATTGCACAATATTGTGGTAGAATAATATAAGTTGTAAATGCTATTAGAGGAGTCAATATAACTATTGATGATGAAACTGTAATATGAAAAGTTTTGAGAACTCTGCGTCCTATTTATGTCATTAAAATTTTAGCAATTCAAAAATCTAGATGTAATGCTAAAAATGCACTTACTTTGAAAAGCTTGGTTAGTAAGCTTACTATCTTTGAGCTTTCTAACTATGATAACTTCATTGTTGCTAATGTTAAATCTACTTTTAAGTCTCAAATAGTTTTGAGTAAGTCAAAGAAAGATAAAGAGAGATGCATTAGTGAAATTGAAAGTGAAAGTGACACATCTAATGAAGAACTTGAGGATCTTGAAGCTCTTATGGCTAGAAAATTGAAAAGAGCAAAAGGAAAGTATAAAGGTGATGCAGGAGCATCCTGGGTGTAAGAGCAATCTTGCATCACCTAAAAATATTTCTGTTTTTATATTCAATAAGGGTTATTTTGTGCAGAGCTGCTATTTATGAAAAGTTACTATTTTTGGTAATTTTCGTATGTGCTCAGAATGATCTGATTTCTTTCTTAGAGGTTCATTTTGGTCATATAAGTCTACTAGTAAAAATTTCATTGCCAGATCAAGTGTACATTGGAAGATATTGAAAATTTTCGGTATTGGCAGCAGGGTACAGAAACTTTGAACTCAGTTTTGAAGGCTTTAGAGGCCCCGGATGAGGTCAAAAATTTGGGTGACAAGCGCTTGCACCGGTCAAGCCTGTAGAGCGCTTCGTGGCGTTTCTGAAATGGGGTTATAATAGCCGAGCGGGTCAACTGGTGATGACTTATGGTCTTCGGAAGTTGGGCCACCTGAAATGGCGAAAAATAATTTTCTTCAAAATTTCTGTTCGGGTTTCAAAGGTTATCTTGAGCCGACTATGATGTAATAAAATGTAAAATAAAATAATTCTAAGTTTGGTCGGCCTTATTGGCTAAAATTCTGGAACCTTCCCAGGCGGTGGATAATTGCCTATATAAGGAAGGCTGTATTATTGTCTTAGGCAGTTCAGAATAGTTCTGGGTAATAGTTCGAGGCTTTGTCCTACAGAATATTGTAAGGGAATGCCCATGTGGCTTTGCATATTGTAATTCTGAAAGTTTGTAATTCCACATTTGTGGAGATAATAAGAAGCCAAATTTTCTATTCTTGCATATTATTGTTGTCGTTTCTCTCTTTCTGTTATGTGTTTGTGGTATTAAGGGGAGCACCCTTCATCAAGTGGTATCAGAGCAGGAGTTCTTGAGTGTGTAAACAGATCGCCGACTGTGAGGCAGTTTGCACTAGGACCGTGGCTAGGGTTTCAGCGCGCATCGCGAAAATGCCTCCACGAAAGGAACGTGGCGGAAGAGCTAGTGTCGTAACACCTGAGGTTAGAGAGCTGCAAAGACAAGTGCGAGCATTGCAAGAAGAGATTCACAGATGAATGAATCTTAATGTCAGAGATGAAAGCGAGGATGAAGCCGAAGAAGAATATCAAGCAGGAGAAGTTGAAATTGTGAACCAGGAGGAAGAAAGACTTTTTCGGGCCATTTCCAAAATTGGGAAAAGACCTAAGATTGAGGTTCTTACATTTTCTGGAAATCTTAACCCAGAGGAATTGATTGACTGGATCAATGAATGTGAGGAATATTTTGAGTACGAAGATGTTGACGATCCTGATAGAGTCAAATTTGCGAAGGCCAAACTGAAAGGTCATGCGAAGATCTGGTGGCAAGAAATTCAATTGGAGCGAAATAGAAGAGGGAAAGATAAAATCACAAGATGGGATCGGATGGTGGATAAATTGAAGCGGCAGTTCATTCCTGTTGATTATGAGCTTGACCTACTGAAGAAAATGCAGAGTTTGAAGCAAGCAGGAAGATCTGTTCAGGAGTATACAGAGGAGTTCTATCGACTTCTCATCAGAACAGGCCATGCAGAAGCTGATAAGGAGAAAGTTGCCCGTTACCTTAATGGGTTAAGGCCAAGCATTCAGGAGGAGCTGAATCTGGTTTGAATGAACAGTATTGAGGAGGCATACCAATTTGCCCTAAAAGTAGAGGAAAAGTTGAACAAGAAGTTCGAGAGCAGACAAAATGGAAGAGGTCGCGGTGGACGATCTGGTGGACGGTCATATGGTGGCCGAAATGAAGATCTGAAAAAGAAGGATGAGGCCAGTAGCAGTCAGAATCAGCGTGGAAATAATTCCAATCGCTTCCAGGATCAGAATAATAGAGATCAGAGAGGAAGAGGAAGAGGACAAGGATCTGGAAGAGGAGGCTTCCGTGGAACATGTTTTCAATGTGGAGAAGAAGGTCATAGGGCATTTGAATGTCCTCAGCGCCAAGGCAGAACAGACAGGAGAAATGAAGGCTAGGCCAGAGTTGCACATGTAGATGAAGATGCCAGATCATCAAATTCTGAAGATGCTGAAAGAGGAGAAACGTTGATTAACAGAAGAGTCCTTTTGAGTGGTGAGAATGAACCTGAGCAAAGGAGAAGCCTGTTTCGCACCAGGTGCAAGTGTGAAGGTAAATGTTGTGATTTGATTATTGATAGTGGAAGCACTAACAATTTGGTGTCAGAAGAGATGGTGACAAAGTTGAAACTCAAGAGACAGAAACACCCACATCCATATCGAATTTCCTGGGTACAGGATGACCACAAGGTCATGGTCAATGAACAATGCCTAGTGAAGTTCAAGATCGGCGGGTACCAAGATGAGATACTATGTGATATCATCTCTATGGATGCATGTCATATGTTATTGGGTAGACCGTGGCAGTTTGACAGATGTGCTGTACACGATGGCCGTGTGAATACCTATTCCCTGACAAAGGATGGAGTGCGGCATAAGCTAAATCCATTGAAGGAGACTGAAGAAAAGGTATGTGGTAATGCAAGGATAACTTTTGTTGATGGAAGAAATTTCCTAGATGGTATGAGGCATGAGCATGTATGTTTTGCTTTAATTCCAAAAGCTGGTAAAGAGGAAGTAGAAGATGTTCCTGTAGAAGTTGTAGATTTGTTGAATGAGTTTCAGGATATTGTATCCGATAACGTGCCTGATGGATTACCACCAGTCAGGAAGATCAGTCATCAGATGGATTTGATCCCAGGAGCGAGTTTGCCGAATAAGGCAGCACACAGAATGACACCTGCAGAAAGTGAGGAGTTGAACGGACAAGTACATGAACTGTTATAGAAAGGATTGATCCGTGAGAGTCTGAGTCCCTGTGCTGTACCAGTAGTATTAGCACCAAAGAAGAATGGAGAATGGAGGATGTGTACAGATTCCAAGGCAATAAACAAGATCACAATCAAGTATAGGTTTCCATTGCCACGAATGGATGATATTATGGACTGTTTGAGTGGAGCTGTATATTTCTCAAAGATAGATCTGAAAAGTGGATATCATCAGATTCGGATCAGAGAAGGAGATGAATGGAAGACTACCTTCAAGACAAAGGAAGGACTATATGAGTGGTTAGTCATGCCTTTTGGGCTAACCAATGCACCGAGCACTTTCATGCGGCTCATGAACGAGGTTCTGAAAGAATTTTTGGGTAAGTTTGTCATTGTTTACCTAGATGATATTTTGATTTTTAGCAAGACATTGGAAGAACATATGATGCATATTCGTATGGTGTTTGAGAAGTTGAGAGAAGAGAAATTGTTGATTAATTTGAAGAAGTGCAGTTTTGTGAAGAAAGAGTTAGTG
This sequence comes from Chamaecyparis obtusa, assembly GCA_027943335.1. Lineage (NCBI taxonomy): Eukaryota > Viridiplantae > Streptophyta > Pinopsida > Cupressales > Cupressaceae > Chamaecyparis > Chamaecyparis obtusa. The sequence goes on along the minus strand of BSBK01006943.1, from coordinate 39,773 downwards.
TATTTGGGATTTGTAGTTTCAGCAGAAGGCCTAAAAATGGACCCAGAGAAGGTACAGGCTATCCTTGAATGGCCTACTCCAAGGAGTGCTACTGAGGTAAGATCTTTTCATGGTCTAGCTAGCTTTTACAAAAAATTTATCATAAATTTTAGCAGTATTTGTTGACCCTTTACTGAAACAATGAGAGGGGATAGAAAAGAGTTTAAGTGGACTAATGGGGCAGAAAAGAGTTTTCAATTGTTGAAACAAAAAGTTACAGAACAACCTGTTTTAGCACTTCCGGATTTTGATAAGGTGTTTCAAGTAGATTGTGATGCTAGTGGTACTGCAATAGGAGCTGTTATGAGCCAAGAAGGTAAACCTGTTGCTTATTTCAGTGAGAAGTTAAATGATGCCAAAAGGAAATATTCTCTTTATGATCAGGAATTTTATGCTATAGTTCAGGCATTAAAGAAGTGGAGACATTATCTACTTCCTAAAGAGTTTTTTTTGTATACTGATCATCAAGCTTTGCAATATTTGAATAGACAAAGAAAATTGAATCAAAGACATTTGAAATGGGTTGAGTTTTTGCAGAGTTATACATTTGTTTTGAAACACAGGAGTGGAAAGTCTAATAGGGTTGCAGATGCTCTTAGCAGAAGGCAACTATTGCTGACAGAAAAGCAGATTGAAGTGGTTGGGTTCAAGGAACTCAAGAATTTGTATCTAGAGGATCTTGATTTTGGTGAAGCTTGGAAAGCTTGTACAGAACCTGTTACTCTAGACAGGACGAAATGGTTGGATTTCATCATCCAGGATGATATGCTATTTAGAGGGAGTCAGATGTGCATTCCACGAAGTTCTATGAGGGATAATCTCATCAAGGAGAAGCATAGCGGAGGATTGGCTGGACATTTTGATCGTGATAAAACCCTTGGTTTGGTTAGTGAGAATTATTATTGGCCACAATTGCAGCAAGATGTGAATAAGTTTGTACAGTTACAGAGTATGTCAGATGGCGAAAGGAGTGAAGTAAAATATAAGATTGTATCAGCCATTACCCGTACTAGAGAAGCCTTGGGAGGATATCAGCATGGACTTTGTTCTTAGTTTACCGAGGACTCAGCGGGGACATGATTCAATTTTTGTAGTGGTTGACAGATTTTCAAAGATGACACATTTCATTCCCTGCAAGAAGACTAATGATGCTGTTCATGTAGCAGAATTATTTTTCAGAGAAGTAGTGAGACTTCATGGTTTGCCAAAGACCATAGTTTCAGATTGGGACACTAAGTTTGTTGGATATTTCTGGTGTATATTATGGAAGAAGTTGAAGACAGATTTGAAGTTCAGTTCATCACATCATCCACAGACTGATGGACAGACAGAGGTGGTGAATAAGAGTTTGGGAAATTTGCTGAGATGTTTGGTTGGAGATAAGCCAACAGGATGGGATTTGATTTTACCACAGGTAGAATTTGCATACAATAATTCTGTCAACAGGAGCACTGGTAAATCACCATTCCAGATTATATATGGAAGTAGTCCAAGAAATGCATCTGAATTGAGAAAGATAGATAAAAGAGAAATAAGTAGTGCTGAGGCTAAGGATTTTGCAGAACACTTGAAGAACATCCATGAGGAGGTGAGGAAGCATATTACCAAGATGAATGCACAGTATAAGGCTAAGGCAGATGAGAAAAGGAGGTATAAGGAATTTCAGGTTGGTGATGAAGTCATGGTTCATTTGCGGAAGGAGCGGTTTTCAGTTGGTACATATAACAAGCTGAAAATGAAGAAGTTTGGACCATGCAGGATACTGAAGAAACATGATTCAGGAAACGCATATGAGGTAGAATTGCCTACTGAGCTAAATATTTCACCAGTGTTTAACATTTCAGATCTGACAGAGTATCATGAAGGAGGTGTTGAAGATGAGATCACAGCAGCACAGTGGAGTATTCCAGCAACTAGTTCAGACACTAAGGAGATCGAAGATATACTGGACAGTCGTGTTGGCAGAGGCACAAGGAACAGGACATATGAAGAATATCTGGTCAAGTGGAAAGGACGACCTGTTGAAGATTCATCATGGCTGACAAAGGAGGAGGTTAGCCGTCTTGGTTTTCCTCTGCACGCCTGAGTCGTGACAGGGTCACTTCTCAAATTACCCTGGGTGTCTGATGCAGGAGCATCCTAGGTGTAAGAGCAATCTTGCATCACCCAAAAATGTTTCTATTTTTATATTTAATAAGGGTTATTTTGTGCAGAGCTGCTATTTATGGAAAGTTACTATTTTTGGTAATTTTCGTATGTGCTCAGAATGATCTGATTTCTTTCTTAGAGGTTCATTTTGGTCATATAAGTCTACCAGTAAAAGTTTCATTGCCAGATGAAGTGTATATTGGAAGATATTGAAGATTTTTGGTATTGGCAGCAGGGTACAGAAACTTTGAACTCAGTTTTGAAGGCTTTAGAGGCCCCGAATGAGGTCAAAAATTTGGGTGACGAGTGCTTGCACCGATTAAGCCTGTAGAGCGCTTCGTGGCGTTTCCGAAATGGGGTTATAATAGCCGAGCGGGTCAACTGGTGATGACTTATGGTCTTCGGAAGTTGGGCCACCTGAAATGGCGAAAAATAATTTTCTTCAAAATTTCTGTTCGGGTTTCAAAGGTTATCTTGAGCCGACTATGATGTAATAAAATGTAAAATAAAATAATTCTAAGTTTGGTCGGCCTTAATAGCTAAAATTCTGGAACCTTCCCAGGCGGTGGATAATTGCCTATATAAGGAAGGCTGTATTATTGTCTTAGGCAGTTTAGAATAGTTCTGGGTAATAGTTCGAGGTTTTGTCCTACAGAATATTGTAAGGGAATGCCCATGTGGCTTTGCATATTGTAATTCTGAAAGTTTGTAATTCCACATTTGTGGAGATAATAAGAAGCCAAATTTTCTGTTCTTGCATATTATTGTTGTCGTTTCTCTCTTTCTGTTATGTGTTTGTGGTATTAAGGGGAGCACCCTTCATCAAGTGGTATCAGAGCAGGAGTTCTTGAGTGTGTAAACAGATCGCCGACTGTGAGGCAGTTTGCACCAAGACCATGGCTAGGGTTTCAGCGCGCATTGCGAAAATGCCTCCACGAAGGGAACGTGGCGGAAGAGCTGGTGTCGTAACACCTGAGGTTAGAGAGCTGCAAAGACAAGTGCGAGCATTGCAAGAAGAGATTCACAGAGGAATGAATCTTAATGTCAGAGATGAAAGCGAGGATAAAGCCGAAGAAGAATATCAAGCAGGAGAAGTTGAAATTGTGAACCAGGAGGAAGAAAGACTTTTTCGGGCCATTTCCAAAATTGAGAAAAGAGCTAAGATTGAGGTTCATACATTTTCTGGAAATCTTAACCCAGAGGAATTGATTGACTGGATCAATGAATGTGAGGAATATTTTAAGTACGAAGATGTTGACGATCCTGATACAGTCAAATTTGCGAAGGCCAGACTGAAAGGTGATGCGAAGATCTGCTGGCAAGAAATTCAATTGGAGCGAAATAGAAGAGGGAAAGATAAAATCACAAGATGGAATCGGATGGTGGATAAATTAAAGCGGCAGTTCATTCCTATTGATTATGAGCTTGACCTACTGAAGGAAATGCAGAGTTTGAAGCAAGCAGGAAGATCTGTTCAGGAGTATACAGAGGAGTTCTATCGACTTCTCATCAGAACAGGCCATGCAGAAGCTGATAAGGAGAAAGTTGCCCGATACCTTAATGGGTTAAGGCCAAGCATTCAGGAGGAGATGAATCTGGTTCGAATGAACAGTATTGAGGAGGCATACCAATTTGCCCTAAAAGTAGAGGAAAAGCTGAACAAGAAGTTCGAGAGCAGACAAAATGGAAGAGGTCGCGGTGGACGATCTGGTGGACGGTCATATGGTGGCCGAAATGAAGATCTGAAAAAGAAGGATGAGGCCAGTAGCAGTCAGAATCAGTGTGAAAATAATTCCAATCGCTTCCAGGATCAGAATAATAGAGATCAGAGAGCAAGAGGAAGAGGAGGCTTCCGTGAAACATGTTTTCACTGTGGAGAAGAAGGTCACAGGGCATTTGAATGTCCTCAGCGCCAAGGCAGAACAGACAGGAGAAATGAAGGCCAGGCCAGAGTTGCACATGTAGATGAAGATTGCAGATCATCAAATTCTGAAGATGCTAAAAAAGGAGAAACGTTGATTAACAGAAGAGTCCTGTTGAGTGGTGAGAATGAACCTGAGCAAAGGACAAGCCTGTTTCGCACCAGGTGCAAGTGTGAAGGTAAATGTTGTGATTTGATTATTGATAGTGGAAGCACTAACAATTTGGTGTCAAAAGAGATGGTGACAAAGTTGAAACTCAAGAGACAGAAACACCCACATCCATATCGGATTTCCTGGGTACAGGATGACCACAAGGTCATGGTCAATGAACAATGCCTAGTGAAGTTCAAGATCGGCGGGTACCAAGATGAGGTACTATGTGATATCATCTCTATGGATGCATGTCATATGTTATTGGGTAGACCGTGGCAGTTTGACAGATGTGCTGTACACGATGGCCGTGTGAATACCTATTCCCTGACAAAGGATGGAGTGCGGCATAAGCTAAAGCCATTGAAGGAGACTGAAGAAAAGGTATGTGGTAATGCAAAGATAACTTTTGTTGATGAAAGAAATTTCCTAAATGGTATGAGGCATGAGCATGTATGTTTTGCTTTAATTCCAAAAGCTGGTAAAGAGGAAGTAGAAGATGTTCCTGTAGAAGTTACAGATTTGTTGAATGAGTTTCAGGATATTGTATCCGATAACGTGCCTGATGGATTACCACCAGTCAGGAACATCAGTCATCAGATGGATTTGATCCCAGAAGCGAGTTTGCCGAATAAGGCAGCACACAGAATGACACCTGCAGAAAGTGAGGAGTTGAACGGACAAGTACATGAACTGTTACAGAAAGGATTGATCCGTGAGAGTCTGAGTCCCTGTGCTGTACCAGCGGTATTAGCACCAAATAAGAATGGAGAATGGAGGATGTGTACAGATTCCAGGAAAATAAACAAAATCACAATCAAGTATAGGTTTTCATTGCCACGAATGGATGATATTATGGACTGTTTGAGTGGAGCTGTGTATTTCTCAAAGATAGATCTGAAAAGTGGATATCATCAGATTCGGATCAGAGAAGGAGATGAATGGAAGACTGCCTTCAAGACAAAGGAATGACTATATGAGTGGTTAGTCATGCCTTTTGGGCTAACCAATGCACCGAGCACTTTCATGCGGCTCATGAACGAGGTTGTGAAAATTTTTTTGGGTAAGTTTGTCATTGTTTACCTAGATGATATTTTGATTTTTAGCAAGACATTGGAAGAACATATGATGCATATTCGTATGGTGTTTGAGAAGTTGAGAGAAGAGAAATTGTTGATTAATTTGAAGAAGTGCAGTTTTGTGAAAAAAGAGTAAGTGTATTTGAGATTTGTAGTTTCAGCAGAAGGCCTAAAAATGGACTCAGAGAAGGTACAGGCTATCCTTGAATGGCCTACTCCAAGGAGTGCTACTGAGGTAAGATCTTTTCATGGTCTAGCTAGCTTTTACAGAAAATTTCTCAAAAATTTTAGCAGTATTTGTTGACCCTTTACTGAAACAATGAGAGGGGATAGAAAAGAGTTTAAGTGGACTAATGGGGCAGAAAAGAGTTTTCAATTGTTGAAACAAAAAGTTACAGAACAACCTGTTTTAGCACTTCCGGATTTTAATAAGGTGTTTCAAGTAGATTGTGATGCTAGTGGTACTGCAATAGGAGCTGTTATGAGCCAAGAAGGTAAACCTGTTGCTTATTTCAGTGAGAAGTTAAATGATGCCAAGAGGAAATATTCTCTTTATGATCAGGAATTTTATGGTATAGTTCAGGCATTAAAGAAGTGGAGACATTATCTACTTCCTAAAGAGTTTGTTTTGTATACTGATCATCAAGCTTTGCAATAATTGAATAGTCAAGAAAAATTGAATCAAAGACATTTGAAATGGGTTGAGTTTTTGCAAAGTTATACATTTGTTTTGAAACACAGGAGTGGAAAGTCTAATAGGGTTGCAGATGCTCTTAGCAGAAGGAAACTATTGCTGACAGAAATGCAGATTGAAGTGGTTGGGTTCAAGGAACTCAAAAATTTGTATCCAGAGGATCCTGATTTTGGTGAAGCTTGGAAAGCTTGTACAGAACCTGTTACTCTAGACAGGACGAAATGGTTGAATTTCATCATCCAGGATGATATGCTATTCAGAGGGAGTCAGTTGTGCATTCCACGAAGTTCTATGACGGAGAATCTCATCAAGGAGAAGCATAGCAGAGGATTGGCTGGACATTTTGGTCGTGATAAAACTCTTGGTTTGGTTAGTGAGAATTATTATTGGCCACAATTGCAACAAGATGTGAAGAAGTTTGTACAGAGTTGCAGAGTATGTCAGATGGCGAAAGGAGTGAAGCAGAATACAGGATTGTATCAGCCATTACCCGTACCAGAGAAGCCTTGGGACGATATCAGCATGGACTTTGTTCTTAGTTTACCGAGGACTCAGCGGGGACATGATTCAATTTTTGTAGTGGTTGACAGATTTTCAAAGATGGCACATTTCATTCCCTGCAAGAAGACTAATGATGCTGTTCATGTAGCAGAATTATTTTTCAGAGAAGTAGTGAGACTTCATGGTTTGCCAAAGACCATAGTTTCAGATCGGGACACTAAGTTTGTTGGATATTTTTGGCATACATTATGGAAGAAGTTGAAGACAGATTTGAAGTTCAGTTCATCACATTATCCACAGACTGATGGACAGACAGAGGTGGTGAATAGGAGTTTGGAAAATTTGCTGAGATGTTTGGTTGGAGATAAGCCAACAGGATTGGATTTGATTTTAGCACAGACAGAATTTGCATACAATAATTCTGTCAACAGGAGCACTGGTAAATCACCATTCCAGATTATCTATGGAAGCAGTCCAAGAAATGCATCTGAATTGAGAAAGATAGATAAAGGAGAAATAAGTAGTGCTGAGGCTAAGGATTTTGCAGAACACTTGAAGAACATCCATGAGGAGGTGAGGAAGCATATTACCAAGATGAATGCACAGTATAAGGCTAAGGCAGATGAGAAAAGGAGGTATAAGGAATTTCAGGTTGGTGATGAAGTCATGGTTCATTTGCGGAAGGAGCGGTTTCCAGTTGGTACATACAACAAGCTGAAAATGAAGAAGTTTGGACCATGCAGAATACTGAAGAAATATGATTCAGGAAACGCATATGAGGTAGAATTGCCTACTGAGCTAAATATTTCACCAATGTTTAACATTTCAGATCTGACAGAGTATCATGAAGGAGGTGTTGAAGATGAGATCACAACAGCACAGTGGAGTATTCCAGCAACTAGTTCAGACACTAAGGAGATCGAAGATATACTGGACAGTCATGTTGGCAGAGGCACAAGGAACAGGACATATGAAAAATATCTGGTCAAGTGGAAAGGACAACCTGTTGAAGATTCATCATGGCTGACAAAGGAGGAAGTTAGCCGTCTTGGTTTTCCTCTGCACACCTGAGTCGTGACAGGGTCACTTTTCAAATTACCCCGGGTGTCTGATGCAGGAGCATCCTGGGTGTAAGAGCAATCTTGCATCACCCAAAAATATTTCTATTTTTATATTCAATAAGGGTTATTTTGTGCAGAGCTGCTATTTATGGAAAGTTACTATTTTTGGTAATTTTCGTATGTGCTCAGAATGATCTGATTTCTTTCTTAGAGGTTCATTTTGGTCATATAAGTCTACCAGTAAAAGTTTCATTGCCAGATGAAGTGTATATTGGAAGATATTGAAGATTTTCGGTATTGGCAGTAGGGTACAGAAACCTTGAACTCAATTTTGAACGCTTTAGAAGCCCCGGATGAGGTCAAAAATTTGGGTGACAAGCACTTGCGCCGGTCAAGCCTGTAGAGCGCTTCGTGGCGTTTCCGAAATGGGGTTATAATAGCCGAGCGGGTCAACTGGTGGTGACTTATGGTATTCGGAAGTTGGGCCACTTAAAATGGCGAAAAATGATTTTTTTAAAAATTTCTGTTCGGGTTTCAACTGTTATCTTGAGCCGACTATGATGTAATAAAATGTAAAATAAAATAATTCTAAGTTTGGTCGGCCTTATTGGCTAAAATTCTGGAACCTTCCCAGGCGGTGGATAATTGCCTATATAAGGAAGGCTGTATTATTGTCTTAGGCAGTTCAGAATAGTTCTGGGTAATAGTTCGAGGCTTTGTCCTACAGAATATTGTAAGGGAATGCCCATGTGGCTTTGCATATTATAATTCTGAAAGTTTGTAATTCCACATTTGTGGAGATAATAAGAAGCCAAATTTTCTGTTCTTGCATATTATTGTTGTCGTTTCTCTCTTTCTGTTATGTGTTTGTGGTATTAAGGGGAGCACCCTTCATCAAGTGGTATCAGAGAAGGAGTTCTTGAGTGTGTAAACAGATCACCGACTGTGAGGCAGTTTGCACCAGGACCGTGGCTAGGGTTTCAGCGCGCATCGCGAAAATACCTCCACGAAAGGAACGTGGCGGAAGAGCTGGTGTCGTAACACCTGAGGTTAGAGAGCTGCAAAGACAAGTGCGAGCATTGCAAAAAGAGATTCGCAGAGGAATGAATCTTAATGTCAGAGATGAAAGTGAGGATGAAGCCGAAGAAGAATATCAAACAGGAGAAGTTGAAATTGTGAACCAGGAGGAAGAAAGACTTTTTCGGGCCATTTCCAAAATTGGGAAAAGACCTAAGATTGAGGTTCCCACATTTTCTGGAAATCTTAACCCAGAGGAATTGATTGACTGGATCAATGAATGTGAGGAATATTTTGAGACGAAGATGTTGACAATCCTGATACAGTCAAATTTGCGAAGGCCAGACTGAAAGGTGATGCGAAGATCTGGTGGCAAGAAATTCAATTGGAGCGAAATAGAAGAGGGAAAGATAAAATCACAAGATGGGATCGGATGGTGGATAAATTAAAGCGGCAGTTCATTCCTGTTGATTATGAGCTTGACCTACTGAAGAAAATGCAGAGTTTGAAGCAAGCAGGAAGATCTGTTCAGGAGTATACAGATGAGTTCTATCAACTTCTCATCAGAACAGGCCATGCAGAAGCTGATAAGGAGAAAGTTGCCCGATACCTTAATGGGTTAAGGCCAAGCATTCAGGAGGAGCTGAATCTGGTTCGAATGAACAGTATTGAGGAGACATACCAATTTGCCCTAAAAGTAGAGGAAAAGCTGAACAAGAAGTTCGAGAGCAGACAAAATGGAAGAGGTCGCGGTGGATGATCTGGTGGACGGTCATATGGTGGCCGAAATGAAGATCTAAAAAAGAAGGATGAGGCCAGTAGCAGTCAGAATCAGCGTGGAAATAATTCCAATCGCTTCCAGGATCAGAATAATAGAGATCAGAGAGGAAGAGGAAGAGGACAAGGATCTGGAAGAGGAGGCTTCCGTGGAACATGTTTTCACTGTGGAGAAGAAGGTCATAGGGCATTTGAATGTCCTCACCGCCAAGGCAGAACAGACAGGAGAAATGAAAGCCAGGCCAGAGTTCCACATGTAGATGAAGATGCCAGATCATCAAATTCTGAAGATGCTGAAAAAGGAGAAACGTTGATTAACAGAAGAGTCCTGTTGAGTGGTGAGAATGAATCTGAGCAAAGGAGAAGCCTGTTTCGCACTAGGTGCAAGTGTGAAGGTAAATGTTGTGATTTGATTATTGATAGTGGAAGCACTAACAATTTGGTGTCAGAAGAGATGGTGACAAAGTTGAAACTCAAGAGACAGAAACACCCACATCCATATCGGATTGCCTGGGTACAGGATGACCACAAGGTCATGGTCAATGAACAATGCCTAGTGAAGTTCAAGATCGGCGGGTACCAAGATGAGGTACTATGTGATATCATCTCTATGGATGCATGTCATATGTTATTGGGTAGACCGTGGCAGTTTGACAGATGTGCTGTACACGATGGCCGTGTGAATACCTATTCCCTGACAAAAGATGGAGTGCGGCATAAGCTAAAGCCATTGAAGGAGACTGAAGAAAAGGTATGTGGTAATGCAAGCATAACTTTTGTTGATGGAAGAAATTTCCTAGATGGTATGAGGCATGAGCATGTATATTTTGCTTTAATTCCAAAAGCTGGTAAAGAGGAAGTAGAAGATGTTCCTGTAGAAGTTGTAGATTTGTTGAATGAGTTTCAGGATATTGTATCCGATAACGTGCCTGATGGATTACCACCAGTCAGGAAGATAAGTCATCAGATGGATTTGATCCCAGGAGCGAGTTTGCCGAATAAGGCAGCACACAGAATGACACCTGCAGAAAGTGAGGAGTTGAACGGACAAGTACATGAACTGTTACAGAAAGGATTGATCTGTGAGAGTCTGAGTCCCTGTGCTGTACCAGTGGTATTAGCACCAAAGAAGAATGGAGAATGGAGGATGTGTACAGATTCCAGGACAATAAACAAAATCACAATCAAGTATAGGTTTTCATTGCCACGAATGGATGATATTATGGACTGTTTGAGTGGAGCTGTGTATTTATCAAAGATAGATCTGAAAAGTGGATATCATCAGATTCGGATCAGAGAAGGAGATGAATGGAAGATTGCCTTCAAGACAAAGGAAGGACTATATGAGTGGTTAGTCATGCCTTTTGGGCTAACCAATGCACCGATCACTTTCATGCGGCTCATGAACGAGGTTCTGAAAGAATTTCTGGGTAAGTTTCTCATTGTTTACCTAGATGATATTTTGATTTTTAGCAAGACATTGGAGGAACATATGATGCATATTCGTATGGTGTTTAAAAAGTTGAGAGAAGAGAAATTATTGATTAATTTGAAGAAGTGCAGTTTTGTGAAGAAAGAGTTAGTGTATTTGGGATTTGTAGTTTTAGCAGAAGGCCTAAAAATGGACCCAAAGAAGGTACAGGCTATGCTTGAATGGCCTACTCCAAGGAGTGCTACTGAGGTAAGATCTTTTCATGGTCTAGCTAGCTTTTACGGAAAATTTATCAAAAATTTTAGCAGTATTTGTGGACCCTTGACTGAAATAAGGAGAGGGGATAGAAAAGAGTTTAAGTGGACTAATGGGGCAGAAAAGAGTTTTCAATTGTTGAAACAAAAGGTTACAGAACAACCTGTTTTAGCACTTCCGGATTTTAATAAGGTGTTTCAAGTAGATTGTGATGCTAGTGGTACTGCAATAGGAGCTGTTATGAGCCAAGAAGGTAAACCTATTGCTTATTTCAGTGAGAAGTTAAATGATGCCAAGAGGAAATATTCTATTTATGATCAGGAATTTTATGCTATAGTTCAGGCATTAAAGAAGTGGAGACATTATCTACTTCCTAAAGAGTTTGTTTTGTATACTGATCATCAAGCTTTGCAATATTTGAATAGTCAAGGAAAATTGAATCAAAGACATTTGAAATGGGTTGAGTTTTTACAGAGTTATACATTTGTTTTGAAACACAGGAGTGGAAAGTCTAATAGGGTTGCAGATGCTCTTAGCAGAAGGAAACTATTGCTGACAGAAATGCAGATTGAAGTGGTTGGGTTCAAGGAACTGAATAATTTGTATCCAGAGGATCTTGATTTTGGTGAAGCTTGGAAAGCTCGTACAGAACCTGTTACTGTAGATAGGATGAAATGGTTGGATTTCATCATCCAGGATGATATGCTATTCAGAGGGAGTCAGTTGTGCATTCCACGAAGTTCTATGAGGGAGAATCTCATCAAGGAGAAGCATAGCGGAGGATTGGCTGGACATTTTGGTCGTGATAAAACCCTTGGTTTGGTTAGTGAGAATTATTATTGGCCACAATTGCAGCAAGATGTGAAGAAGTTTGTACAGAGTTGCAGAGTATGTCAGATGGCGAAAGGAGTGAAGCAGAATACAGGATTGTATCAGCCATTACCCGTACCAGAGAAGCTTTGGGAGGATATCAGCATGGACTTTGTTCTTGGTTTACCGAGGACTCAGCGGGGACATGATTCAATTTTTGTAGTGGTTGACAGATTTTCAAAGATGGCACATTTCATTCCCTGCAAGAAGACTAATGATGCTGTTCATCTAGCAGAATTGTTTTTCAGAGAAGTAGTGAGACTTCATGGTTTGCCAAAGACCATAGTTTTAGATCGGTACACTAAGTTTGTAGGATATTTCTGGCGTACATTATGGAAGAAGTTGAAGACAGATTTGAAGTTCAGTTCATCACATCATCCACAGACTGATGGACAGACAGAGGTGGTGAATAGGAGTTTGGGAAATTTGCTGAGATGTTTGGTTGGAGATAAGCCAACAGGATGGGATTTGAATTTACCACAGGCAGAATTTGCATACAATAATTCTGTCAACAGGAGCACTGGTAAATCACCATTCCAGATTATATATGGAAGTAGTCTAAGAAATGCATCTGAATTGAGAAAGATAGATAAAGGAGAAATAAGTAGTGCTGAGGCTAAGGATTTTGTAGAACACTTGAAGAACATCCATGAGGAGGTGAGGAAGCATATTACCAAGATGAATGCACAGTATAAGGCTAAGGCAGATGAGAAAAGGAGGTATAAGGAATTTCAGGTTGGTGATGAAGTCATGGTTCATTTGCGGAAGGAGCGGTTTCTAGTTGGTACATATAACAAGCTGAAAATGAAAAAGTTTGGACCATGTAGGATACTGAAGAAACATGATTCAGGAAATGCATATGAGGTAGAATTGCCTACTGAGATAAATTTTTCACCAGTGTTTAACATTTCAGATCTGACAGAGTATCATGAAGGAGGTGTTGAAGATGAGATCACAGCAGCACAGTGGAGTATTCCAGCAACTAGTTCAGACACTAAGGAGATCGAAGATATACTGGACAGTCGTGTTGGCAGAGGCACAAGGAACAGGACATATGAAAAATATCTGGTCAAGTGGAAAGGAGGACCTTTGAAGATTCATCATGGCTGACAAAGGAGGAGGTTAGCCGTCTTGGTTTTCCTCTGCACACCTGAGTCGTGACAGGGTCACTTCTCAAATTACCCCGGGTGTCTGATGCAGGAGCATCCTGGGTGTAAGAGCAATCTTGCATCACCCAAAAATATTTCTATTTTTATATTCAATAAGGGTTATTTGTGCAGAGCTGCTATTTATGGAAAGTTACTATTTTTGATAATTTTTGTATGTGCTCAGAATGATCTGATTTGTTTCTTAGAGGTTCATTTTGGTCATATAAGTCTACCAGTAAAATTTTCATTGCCAGATCAAGTGTATATTGGAAGATATTGAAGATTTTCGGTATTGGCAGCAGGGTACAGAAACTTTGAACTCAGTTTTGAAGGATTTAGAGGCCCCGGATGAGGTCAAAAATTTGGGTGACGGGCGCTTGCGCCGGTCAAGCCTGTAGAGCGCTTCGTGGTGTTTCTGAAATGGGGTTATAATAGCCGAGCGGGTCAACTGGTGATGACTTATGGTCTTCAGAATTTGGGCCACCTGAAATGACAAAAAATAATTTTCTTCAAAATTTCTGTTCGGGTTTCAAAGGTTATCTTGAGCCGACTATGATGTAATAAAATGTAAAATAACATAATTCTAAGTTTGTTCGGCCTTATTGGCTAAAATTCTGGAACCTTCCCAGGCGGTGGATAATTGCCTATATAAGGAAGGCTGTATTATTGTCTTAGGCAGTTCAGAATAGTTCTGGGTAATAGTTCGAGGCTTTGTCCTACAGAATATTGTAAGGGAATGCCCATGTGGCTCTGCATATTATAATTCTGAAAGTTTGTAATTCCACATTTGTGGAGATAATAAGAAGCCAAATTTTCTGTTCTTGCATATTATTGTTGTCGTTTCTCTCTTTCTGTTATGTGTTTGTGGTATTAAGGGGAGCACCCTTCATCAAGTGGTATCAGAGCAGGAGTACTTGAGTGTGTAAACAGATCGCCGACTGTGAGGTAGTTTGCCCCAGGACCGTGGCTAGGGTTTCAGCGCGCATCGCGAAAATACCTCCACGAAGGGAACGTGGCGGAAAAGCTGGTGTCGTAACACCTGAGGTTAGAGAGCTGCAAAGACAAGTGCGAGCATTGCAAGAAGAGATTCGCAGAGGAATGAATCTTAATGTCAGAGATGAAAGCGAGGATGAAGCCGAAGAAGAATATCAAGCAGGAGAAGTTGAAATTGTGAACCAGGAGGAAGAAAGACTTTTTCGAGCCATTTCCAAAATTGGGAAAATACCTAAGATTGAGGTTCCTACATTTTCTGGAAATCTTAACCCAGAGGAATTGATTGACTGGATCAATGAATGTGAGGAATATTTTGAGTACGAAGATGTTGACGATCCTGATAGAGTCAAATTTGCGAAGGCCAGACTGAAAGGTCATGCGAAGATCTGGTGGCATGCAATTCAATTGGAGCGAAATAGAAGAGGGAAAGATAAAATCACAAGATGGGATCGGATGGTGGATAAATTGGAGCGGCAGTTCATTCCTGTTGATTATGAGCTTGACCTACTGAAGAAAATACAGAGTTTGAAGCAAGTAGGAAGATCTGTTCAGGAGTATACAGAACAGTTCTATCGACTTCTCATCAGAACAGGCCATGCAGAAGCTGATAAGGAGAAAGTTGCCCGATACCTTAATGGATTAAGGCCAACCATTCAGGAGGAGCTGAATCTGGTTCGAATGAATAGTATTGAGGAGGCATACCAATTTGCCCTAAAAGTAGAGGAAAAGCTGAACAAGAAGTTCGAGAGCAGACAAAATGGAAGAGGTCGTGGTGGACGATCTGGTGGAGGGTCATATGGTGGCCGAAATGAAGATCTGAAAAAGAAAGATGAGGCCAGTAGCAGTCAGAATCAGCGTAGAAATAATTCCAATCGCTTCCAGGATCAGAATAATAGAGATCAGAGAGGAAGAGGAAGAGGACAAGGATCTGGAAGAGGAGGCTTCCGTGGAACATGTTTTCACTGTGGAGAAGAAGGTCATAGGGCATTTGAATGTCCTCAGCACCAAGGCAGAACAGACAGGAGAAATGAAGGCCATGCCAGAGTTGCACATGTAGATGAAGATGCCAGATTATCAAATTCTGAAGATGCTGAAAGAGGAGAAACGTTGATTAACAGAAGAGTCCTGTTGAGTGGTAAGAATGAACCTGAGCAAAGGAGAAGCCTGTTTCGCACCAGGTGCAAGTGTGAAGGTAAATGTTGTGATTTGATTATTGATAGTGGAAGCACTAACAATTTGGTGTCAGAAGAGATGGTGACAAAGTTGAAACTCAAAAGATAGAAACATCCACATCCATATCGGATTGCCTGGGTACAAGATGACCACAAGGTCATGGTCAATGAACAATGCCTAGTGAAGTTCAAGATCGGCGGGTACCAAGATGAGGTACTATGTGATATCATCTCTATGGATGCATGTCATATGTTATTGGGTAGACCGTGGCAGTTTGACAGATGTGATGTACACGATGGCCGTGTGAATACCTATTCCCTGACAAAGGATGGAGTGCGGCATAAGCTAAAGCCATTGAAGGAGACTGAAGAAAAGGTATGTGGTAATGCAAGGATAACTTTTGTTGATGAAAGAAATTTCCTAGATGGTATGAGGCATGAGCATGTATGTTTTTCTTTAATTCCAAAAGCTGGTAAAGAGGAAGTAGAAGATGTTCATGTAGAAGTTGCAGATTTGTTGAATGAGTTTCAGGATATTGTATCTGATAACGTACTTGATGGATTACCACCAGTCAGGAAGATCAGTCATCAGATAGATTTGATCCCAAGAGCGAGTTTGCCGAATAAGGTAACACACAGAATGACACCTGCAGAAAGTGAGGAGTTGAACGGACAAGTACATGAACTGTTACAGAAAGGATTGATCCGTGAGAGTCTGAGTCCCTGTGCTGTACCAGCGGTATTAGTACCAAAGAAGAATGGAGAATGGAGGATGTGTACAGATTTCAGGGCAATAAACAAGATCACAATCAAGTATAGGTTTCCATTGCCACGAATGGATGATATTATGGACTGTTTGAGTGGAGCTGTGTATTTCTCAAAGATAGATCTGAAAAGTGGATATCATCAGATTCGGATCAGAGAAGGAGATGAATGGAAGACTGCCTTCAAGACAAAGGAAGGACTATATGAGTGGTTAGTCATGCCTTTTGGTCTAACCAATGCACCGAGCACTTTCATGCGGCTCATGAACGAGGTTCTGAAAGAATTTCTGGGTAAGTTTGTCATTGTTTACCTAGATGATATTTTGATTTTTAGCAAGACATTGGAGAAACATATGATGCATATTCGTATGATGTTTGAGAAGTTGAGAGAAGACAAATTGTTGATTAATTTGAAGAAGTGCAGTTTTGTGAAGAAAGAGTTAGTGTATTTGGGATTTGTAGTTTCAGCAGAAGGCCTAAAAATAGACCCAGAGAAGGTACAGGCTATCCTTGAATGGCCTACTCCAAGGAGTGCTACTGAGGTAAGATCTTTTCACGGTCTAGCTAGCTTTTACAGAAAATTTATCAAAAATTTTAGCAGTATTTGTGGACCCTTGACTGAAACAATGAGAGGGGATAGAAAAAAGTTTAAGTGGACTAATGGGGCAGAAAAGAGTTTTCAATTGTTGAAACAAAAAGTTACAGAATAACCTGTTTTAGCACTTCCGGATTTTAACAAGGTGTTTCAAGTAGATTGTGATGCTAGTGGTACTGCAATAGGAGCTGTTATGAGCCAAGAAGGTAAACCTGTTGCTTATTTCAGTGAGAAGTTAAATGATGCCAAGAGGAAATATTCTGTTTATGATCAGGAATTTTATGCTATAGTTCAGGCATTAAAGAAGTGGAGACATTATCTACTTCTTAAAGAGTTTGTTTTGTATATTGATCATCAAGCTTTGCAATATTTGAATAGTCAAGGAAAATTGAATCAAAGACATTTGAAATGGGTTGAGTTTTTGCAGAGTTATACATTTATTTTGAAACACAAGAGTGGAAAGTCTAATAGGGTTGCAGATGCTCTTAGCAGAAGGCAACTATTGCTGACAGAAATGCAGATTGAAGTGGTTGGGTTCAAGGAACTCAAGAATTTGTATCCAGAGGATCTTGATTTTGGTGAAGCTTGGAAAGCTTGTACAGAACCTGTTACTCTAGACAGGATGAAATGGTTGGATTTCATCATCTAGGATGATATGCTATTCAGAGGGAGTCAGTTGTGCATTCCACGAAGTTCTATGAGGGAGAATCTCATCAAGGAGAAGCATAGCGGAGGATTGGCTGGACATTTTGGTCGTGATAAAACCCTTGGTTTGGTTAGTGAGAATTATTATTGGCCACAATTGCAGCAAGATGTGAAGAATTTTGTACAGAGTTGCAGAGTATGTCAGATGGTGAAAGGAGTGAAGCAGAATACAGGATTGTATCAGCCATTACCCGTACCAGAGAAGCCTTGGGAGGATATCAGCATGGACTTTGTTCTTGGTTTACCGAAGACTCAGCGGGGACATGATTCAATTTTTGTAGTGGTTGACAGATTTTCAAAGATGGCACATTTCATTCCCTGCAAGAAGACTAATGATGCTGTTCATGTAGCAGAATTATTTTTCAGACAAGTAGTGAGACTTCATAGTTTGCCAAAGACCATAGTTTCAGATCGGGACACTAAGTTTGTTGGATATTTCTGGCGTACATTATAGAAGAAGTTGAAGACAGATTTGAAGTTCAGTTCATCACATCATCTACAGACTGATGGACAGACAGAGGTGGTCAATAGGAGTTTGGAAAATTTGCTGAGATGTTTGGTTGGAGATAAGCCAACAGGATGGGATTTGATTTTACCACAGGCAGAATTTGCATACAATAATTCTGTCAACAGGAGCACTGGTAAATCACCATTCCAGATTATATATGGAAGTAGTCCAAGAAATGCATCTGAATTGAGAAAAATAGATAAAGGAGAAATAAGTAGTGCTGAGGCTAAGGATTTTGCAGAACACTTGAAGAACATCCATGAGGAGGTGAGGAAGCATATTACCAAGATGAATGCACAGTATAAGGCTAAGGCAGATGAGAAAAGGAGGTAAAAGAAATTTCAGGTTGGTGATGAAGTCATGGTTCATTTGCGGAAGGAGCGGTTTCCAGTTGGTACATATAACAAGCTGAAAATGAAGAAGTTTGGACCATGCAGGATACTGAAGAAACATGATTCAGGAAACGCATATGAGGTAGAATTGCCTACTGAGCTAAATATTTCACCAGTGTTTAACATTTCAGATCTGACAGAGTATCATGAAGGAGGTGTTGAAGATGAGATCACAGCAGCACAGTGGAGTATTCCAGCAACTAGTTCAGACACTAAGGAGATCGAAGATATACTGGACAGTCGTGTTGGCAGAGGCACAAGGAACAGGACATATGAAGAATATGTGGTCAAGTGGAAAGGATGACCTGTTGAAGATTCATCATGGTTGACAAAGGAGGAGGTTAGCCATCTTGGTTTTCCTCTGCACACCTGAGTCGTGACAGGGTCACTTCTCAAATTACCCCGGGTGTCTGATGTAGGAGCATCCTGGGTGTAAGAGCAATCTTGCATCACCCAAAAATATTTCTATTTTTATATTCAATAAGGGTTATTTTGTGCAGAGCTGCTATTTATGGAAAGTTACTATTTTTGGTAATTTTCGTATGTGCTCAGAATGATCTGATTTCTTTCTTAGAGGTTCATTTTTGTCATATAAGTCTACCAGTAAAAGTTTCATTGCCAGATCAAGTGTATATTGGAAGATATTGAAGATTTTCGGTATTGGCAGCAGGGTACAGAAACTTTGAACTCAGTTTTGAAGGCTTTAGAGGCCTCGGATGAGGTCAAAAATTTGGATGACGGGCGCTTGCGCCGGTCAAGCCTGTAGAGCGCATCGTGGCATTTCTGAAATGGGGTTATAATAGCCGAGCGGTTCAACTGGTGATGACTTATGGTCTTCGGAAGTTGGGCAACCTGAAATGGTGAAAAATAATTTTCTTCAAAATTTCTGTTCGGGTTTCAAAGGTTATCTTGAGCCAACTATGATGTAATAAAATGTAAAATAAAATAATTCTAAGTTTGGTCGGCCTTATTGGCTAAAATTCTGGAACCTTCCCAAGCGGTGGATAATTGCCTATATAAGGAAGGCTGTATTATTGTCTTAGGCAGTTCAGAATAGTTCTGGGTAATAGTTCGAGGCTTTGTCCTACAGAATATTGTAAGGGAATGCCCATGTGGCTTTGCATATTGTAATTCTGAAAGTTTATAATTCCACATTTGTGGAGATAATAAGAAGCCAAATTTTCTGTTCTTGCATATTATTGTTGTCGTTTCTCTCTTTCTGTTATGTGTTTGTGGTATTAAGGGGAGCACCCTTCATCAAGTGGTATCAGAGCAAGAGTTCTTGAGTGTGTAAACAGATCGCCGACTGTGAGGCAGTTTGCACCAGAACCATGGCTAGGGTTTCAGCGCGCATCGCGAAAATGCCTCCACGAAGGGAACGTGGCAGAAGAGCTGGTGTCGTAACACCTGAGTTTAGAGAGCTGCAAAGACAAGTGCGAGCATTGCAAGAAGAGATTCGCAGAAGAATGAATCTTAATGTCAGAGATGAAAGCGAGGATGAAGCCGAAGAAGAATATCAAGCAGGAGAAGTTGAAATTGTGAACCAGGAGGAAGAAAGACTTTTTCGGGCCATTTCCAAAATTGGGAAAAGACCTAAGATTGAGGTTCCTACATTTTCTGGAAATCTTAACCCAGAGGAATTGATTGACTGGATCAATGAATGTGAGGAATATTTTGAGTACGAAGATGTTGACGATCCTGATAGAGTCAAATTTGTGAAGGCCAGACTGAAAGGTCATGCGAAGATCTAGTGGCAAGAAATTCAATTGGAGCGAAATAGAAGAGGGAAAGATAAAATCACAAGATGAGATCGGATGGTGGATAAATTGAAGCGGCAGTTCATTCCTGTTGATTATGAGCTTGACCTACTGAAGAAAATGCAGAGTTTGAAGCAAGCAGGAAGATCTGTTCAGGAGTATACAGACGAGTTCTATCGACTTCTCATCAGAACAGGCCATGCAGAAGCTGATAAGGAGAAAGTTGCCTGATACCTTAATGGGTTAAGGCCAAGCATTCAGGAGGAGCTGAATCTGGTTCGAATGAACAGTATTGAGGAGGCATACCAATTTGCCCTAAAAGTAGAGGAAAAGCTGAAAAAGAAGTTTGAGAGCAGACAAAATGGAAGAGGTCGCGGTGGACGATCTGGTGGACGGTCATATGGTGGCCGAAATGAAGATCTGAAAAAGAAGGATGAGGCCAGTAGCAGTCAGAATCAGCGTGGAAATAATTCCAATCGCTTCCAGAATCAGAATAATAGAGATCAGAGAGGAAGAGGAAGAGGACAAGGATCTGGAAGAGGAGGCTTCCGTGGAACATGTTTTCACTGTGGAGAAGAAGGTCATAGGGCATTTGAATGTCCTCAGCGCCAAGGCAGAACAGACAGGAGAAATGAAGGCTAGGCCAGAGTTGCACATGTAGATGAAGATGCCAGATCATCAAATTCTGAAGATGCTGAAAGAGGAGAAACGTTGATTAATGGAAGAGTCCTGTTGAGTGGTGAGAATGAACCTGAGCAAAGGAGAAGCCTGTTTCGCACCAGGTGCAAGTGTGAAGGTAAATGTTGTGATTTGATTATTGATAGTTGAAGCACTAACAATTTGGTGTCAGAAGAGATGGTGACAAAGTTGAAACTCAAGAGACAGAAACACCCACATCCATATCGGATTGCCTGGGTACAAGATGACCACAAGGTCATGGTCAATGAACAATGCCTAGTGAAGTTCAAGATCGGCGGGTACCAAGATGAGGTACTATGTGATATCATCTCTATGGATGCATGTCATATGTTATTGGGTAGACCGTGACAGTTTGATAGATGTGCTGTACACGATGGCCGTGTGAATACCTATTCCCTGACAAAGGATGGAGTGCGGCATAAGCTAAAGCCATTGAAGGAGACTGAAGAAAAGGTATGTGGTAATGCAAGCATAACTTTTGTTGATGGAAGAAATTTCCTAAATGGTATGAGGCATGAGCATGTATGTTTTACTTTAATTCCAAAAGCTGGTAAATAGGAAGTAGAAGATGTTCCTATAGAAGTTATAGATTTGTTGAATGAGTTTCAGGATATTATATCCGATAACGTGCCTGATGGATTACCACCAGTCAGGAAGATCAGTCATCAGATGGATTTGATCCCAGGAGCGAGTTTGCCGAATAAGGCAGCACACAGAATGACACCTGCAAAAAGTGAGGAGTTGAACGGACAAGTACATGAACTGTTACAAAAAGGATTGATCCGTGAGAGTCTGAGTCCCTGTGCTGTACCAGCGGTATTAGCACCAAAGAAGAATGGAGAATGGAGGATGTGTACAGATTCCAGGGCAATAAACAAGATCACAATCAAGTATAGGTTTCCATTGCCACGAATGGATGATATTATGGACTGTTTGAGTGGAGTTGTGTATTTTTCAAAGATAGATCTGAAAAGTGGATATCATCAGATTCGGATCAGAGAAGGAGATGAATGGAAGACTGCCTTCAAGACAAAGGAAGGACTATATGAGTGGTTAGTCATGCCTTTTGGGCTAACTAATGCACCGAGCACTTTCATGCGGCTCATGAACGAAGTTCTGAAAGAATTTCTAGGTAAGTTTGTCATTGTTTACCTAGATGATATTTTGATTTTTAGCAAGACATTGGAGGAACATATAATGCATATTCGTATGGTGTTTGAGAAGTTGAGAGAAGAGAAATTGTTGATTAATTTGAAGAAGTGCAGTTTTGTGAAGAAAGAGTTAGTGTATTTGGGATTTGTAGTTTCAGCAGAAGGCCTAAAAATGGACCCAAAGAACGTACAGGATATCCTTGAATGGCCTACTCCAAGGAGTGCTACTGAGGTA
Source organism: Chamaecyparis obtusa (assembly GCA_027943335.1). NCBI lineage: Eukaryota > Viridiplantae > Streptophyta > Pinopsida > Cupressales > Cupressaceae > Chamaecyparis > Chamaecyparis obtusa. The sequence goes on along the minus strand of BSBK01006943.1, from coordinate 17,709 downwards.
AGATCTTTTCATGGTCTAGCTAGCTTTTACAGAAAATTTATCAAAAATTTTAGCAGTATTTGTGGACCCTTGACTGAAACAATGAGAGGGGATAGAAAAGAGTTTAAGTGGACTAATGGGGCAGAAAAGAGTTTTCAATTGTTGAAACAAAAAGTTACAGAACAACCTGTTTTAGCACTTCCAGATTTTAATAAGGTATTTCAAGTAGATTGTGATGCTAGTGGTACTGCAATAGGAGCTGTTATGAGCCAAGAAGGTAAACCTGTTGCTTATTTCAGTGAGAAGTTAAATGATGCCAAGAGGAAATATTCTGTTTATGATCAGGAATTTTATGCTATAGTTCAGGCATTAAAGAAGTGGAAACATTATCTACTTCCTAAAGAGTTTGTTTTGTATACTGATCATCAAGCTTTGCAATATTTGAATAGTCAAGGAAAATTGAATCAAAGACATTTGAAATGGGTTGAGTTTTTGCAGAGTTATACATTTGTTTTGAAACACAGGAGTGGAAAGTCTAATAGGGTTGCAGATGCTCTTAGCAGAAGGCAACTATTGCTGACAGAAATGCAGATTGAAGTGGTTACGTTCAAGGAACTCAAGAATTTGTATCCAGAGGATCCTGATTTTGGTGAAGCTTGGAAAGCTTGTACAGAACCTGTTACTCTAGACAGGACGAAATGGTTGGATTTCATCATCCAGGATGATATGCTATTCAGAGGGAGTCAGTTGTGCATTCCACGAAGTTCTATGAGGGAGAATCTCATCAAGGAGAAGCATAGCGGAGGATTGGCTAGACATTTTGGTCGTGATAAAACCCTTGGTTTGGTTAGTGAGAATTATTATTGGCCACAATTGCAGCAAGATGTGAAGAAGTTTGTACAGAGTTGCAGAGTATGTCAAATGGCGAAAGGAGTGAAGCAGAATACAGGATTGTATCAGTAATTACCCGTACCAGAGAAGCCTTGGGAGCATATCAGCATGGACTTTGTTCTTGGTTTACCGAGGACTCAGCGGGGACATGATTTAATTTTTGTAGTGGTTGACAGATTTTTAAAGATGGCACATTTCATTCCCTGCAAGAAGACTAATGATGCTGTTCATGTAGCAGAATTGTTTTTCAGAGAAGTAGTGAGACTTCATGGTTTTCCAAAGACTATAGTTTCAAATCGGGACACTAAGTTTGTTGGATATTTATGGCGTACATTATGGAAGAAGTTGAAGACAGATTTGAAGTTCAGTTCATCACATCATCCACAGACTGATGGACAGACAGAGGTGGTGAATAGGAGTTTGGGAAATTTGCTGAGATGTTTGGTTGGAGATAAGCCAACAGGATGGGATTTGATTTTACCACAGGCAGAATTTGCATACAATAATTCTATCAACAGGAGCACTGGTAAATCACCATTCCAGATTATATATGGAAGTAGTCCAAGAAATGCATCTGAATTGAGAAAGATAGATAAAGGAGAAATAAGTAGTGCTGAGGCTAAGGATTTTGCAGAACACTTGAAGAACATCCATGAGGAGGTGAGGAAGCATATTACCAAAATGAATGCACATTATAAGGCTAAGGCAGATGAGAAAAGGAGGTATAAGGAATTTCAGGTTGGTGATGAAGTCATGGTTCATTTGCGGAAGGAGCGGTTTCCAGTTGGTACATATAACAAGCTGAAAATGAAGAAGTTTGGACCATGCAGGATACTGAAGAAACATGATTCAGGAAATGCATATGAGGTAGAATTGCCTACTGAGCTAAATATTTCACCAGTGTTTAACATTTCAGATCTGACAGAGTATCATGAAGGAGGTGTTGAAGATGAGATCACAGCAGCACAGTGGAGTATTCCAGCAACTAGTTCAGACACTAAGGAGATCGAAGATATACTGGACAGTCGTGTTGGCAGAGGCACAAGGAACAGGACATATGAAGAATATCTGGTCAAGTGGAAAGGACAACCTGTTGAAGATTCATCATGGCTGACAAAAGAGGAGGTTAGCCATCTTGGTTTTCCTCTGCACACCTGAGTCGTGACAGGGTCACTTCTCAAATTACCCCGGGTGTCTGATGCTCGAGCATCCTGGGTGTAAGAGCAATCTTGCATCACCCAAAAATATTTCTATTTTTATATTCAATAAGGGTTATTTTGTGCAGAGCTGCTATTTATGGAAAGTTACTATTTTTGGTAATTTTCGTATGTGCTCAGAATGATCTGATTTCTTTCTTAGAGGTTCATTTTGGTCATATAAGTCTACCAGTAAAAGTTTCATTGCCAGATCAAGTGTATATTGGAAGATATTGAAGATTTTCGGTATTGGCAGCAGGGTACAGAAACTTTGAACTCAGTTTTGAAGGTTTTAGAGGCCTCGGATGAGGTCGAAAATTTGGGTGACGGGCGCTTGCGCCAGTCAAGTCTTTAGAGTGCTTCGTGGCGTTTCCGAAATGGGATTATAATAGCCGAGCGGGTCAACTGGTGATGACTTATGGTCTTCGGAAGTTGGGCCACCTGAAATGGTGAAAAATAATTTTCTTCAAAATTTCTGTTCGGGTTTCAAAGGTTATCTTGAGCCGACTATGATGTAATAAAATGTAAAATAAAATAATTCTAAGTTTGGTCGGCCTTATTGGCTAAAATTCTGGAACCTTCCCAGGCGGTGGATAATTGCCTATATAAGGAAGGCTGTATTATTGTCTTAGGCAGTTCAGAATAGTTCTGGGTAATAGTTCGAGGCTTTGTCCTACAGAATATTGTAAGGGAATGCCCATGTGGCTTTGCATATTGTAATTCTGAAAGTTTGTAATTCCACATTTGTGGAGATAATAAGAAGCCAAATTTTCTGTTCTTGCATATTATTGTTGTCGTTTCTCTCTTTCTGTTATGTGTTTGTGGTATTAAGGGGAGCACCCTTCATCAAGTGGTATCAGAGTAGGAGTTCTTGAGTGTGTAAACAGATCGCCGATTGTGAGGCAGTTTGCACCATGACCGTGGCTAGAGTTTCAGTGCGCATCGCGAAAATGCCTCTACGAAGGGAACGTGGCGGAAGAGCTGGTGTCGTAACACCTGAGGTTAGAGAGCTGCAAAGACAAGTGCGAGCATTGCAAGAAGAGATTCGCAGAGGAATGAATCTTAATGTCAGAGATGAAAGCGAGGATGAAGCCGAAGAAGAATATCAAGTAGGAGAAGTTGAAATTGTGAACCAGGAGGAAGAAAGACTTTTTCGGGCCATTTCCAAAATTGGGAAAAGACCTAAGATTGAGGTTCCTACATTTTCTGAAAATCTTAACCCAGAGGAATTGATTGACTGGATCAATGAATGTGAGGAATATTTTGATTACGAAGATGTTGACGATCCTGATAGAGTCAAATTTGCGAAGGCCAGACTGAAAGGTCATGCGAAGATCTGGTGGCAAGAAATTCAATTGGAGCGAAATAGAAGAGGGAAAGATAAAATCACAAGATGGGATCGGATGGTGGATAAATTGAAGCGGCAGTTCATTCCTGTTGATTATGAGCTTGACCTACTGAAGAAAATGCAGAGTTTGAAGCAAGCAGGAAGATCTGTTCAGGAGTATACAGAGGAGTTCTATCGACTTCTCATCAGAACAGGCCATGCAGAAGCTGATAAGGAGAAAGTTTCCCGATACCTTAATGGGTTAAGGCCAAGCATTCAGGAGGAGCTGAATTTGGTTCGAATGAACAGTATTGAGGAGGCATACCAATTTGCCCTAAAAGTAGAGGAAACGCTGAACAAGAAGTTCGAGAGCAGACAAAATGAAAGAGGTCGCGGTGGACGATCTGGTGGACGGTCATATGGTGGCGGAAATGAAGATCTGAAAAAGAAAGAGGAGGCCAGTAGCAGTCAGAATCAGCGTGGAAATAATTTCAATCGCTTCCAGGATCAGAATAATAGAGATCAGAGAGGAAGAGAAAGAGAACAAGGATCTGGAAGAGGAGGCTTCCGTGGAACATGTTTTCACTGTGGAGAAGAAGGTCATAGGGTATTTGAATGTCCTCAACGCCAAGGCAGAACAGACAGGAGAAATGAAGGCCAGGCCAGAGTTGCACATGTAGATGAAGATGCCAGATCATCAAATTCTGAAGATGCTGAAAGAGGAGAAACGTTGATTAACAGAAGAGTCCTGTTGAGTGGTGAGAATGAACCTGAGCAAAGGAGAAGCCTGTTTCGCACCAGGTGCAAGTGTGAAGGTAAATGTTGTGATTTGATTATTGATAGTGGAAGCACTAACAATTTGGTGTCAGAAGAGATGGTGACAAAGTTGAAACTCAAGAGACAGAAACACCCACATCCATATCGGATTGCCTGGGTACAGGATGACCACAAGGTCATGGTCAATGAACAATGCCTAGTGAAGTTCAAGATCGGCGGGTACCAAGATGAGGTACTATGTGATATCATCTCTATGGATGCATGTCATATGTTATTGGGTAGACCGTGAAATTTTGATACATGTGCTGTACACGATGGCCGTGTGAATACCTATTCCCTGACAAAGGATGGAGTGTGGCATAAGCTAAAGCCATTGAAGGAGACTGAAGAAAAGGTATGTGGTAATGCAAGGATAACTTTTGTTGATGGAAGAAATTTCTTAGATGGTATGAGGCATGAGCATGTATGTTTTGCTTTAATTTCAAAAGCTGGTAAAGAGGAAGTAGAAGATGTTTCTGTAGAAGTTGCAGATTTGTTGAATGAGTTTCAGGATATTTTATCCGATAACGTGCCTGATGGATTACCACCAGTCAGGAAGATCAGTCATCAGATGGATTTGATCCCAGGAGTGAGTTTGCCGAATAAGGCAGCACATAGAATGACACCTGCAGAAAGTGAGGAGTTGAACGGACAAGTACATGAACTGTTACAGAAAGGATTGATCCGTGAGAGTCTGAGTCCCTGTGCTGTACCAGCGGTATTAGCACCAAAGAAGAATGGAGAATGGAGGATGTGTACAGATTCCAGGGCAATAAACAAGATCATAATCAAGTATAGGTTTCCATTGCCATGAATGGATGATATTATGGACTATTTGAGTGGAGCTGTGTATTTCTCAAAGATAGATCTAAAAAGTGGATATCATCAGATTCCGATCAGAGAAGGAGATGAATGGAAGACTGCCTTCAAGACAAAGGAAGGACTATATGAGTGGTTAGTCATGCCTTTTGGGCTAACCAATGCACCGAGCACTTTCATGCGGCTCATGAACGAGGTTCTGAAAGAATTTCTGGGTAAGTTTGTCATTGTTTACCTAGATGATATTTTGATTTTAAGCAAGACATTGGAGGAACATATGATGCATATTCGTATGGTGTTTGAGAAGTTGAGAGAAGAGAAATTGTTGATTAATTTGAAGAAGTGCAGTTTTGTGAAGAAAGAGTTAGTGTATTTGGGATTTGTAGTTTTAGCAGAAGGCCTAAAAATGGACCCAAAGAACGTACAGGCTATCCTTGAATGGCCTACTCCAAGGAGTGCTACTGAGGTAAGATCTTTTCATGGTCTAGCTAGCTTTTACAGAAAATTTATCAAAAATTTTAGCAGTATTTGTGGACCCTTGACTGAAACAATGAGAGGGGATAGAAAAGAGTTTAACTGGACTAATGGGGCAGAAAAGAGTTTTCAATTGTTGAAACAAAAAGTTACTGAACAAGCTGTTTTAGCACTTCCGAATTTTAATAAGGTGTTTCATGTAGATTGTGATGCTAGTGGTACTGCAATAGGAGCTGTTATGAGCCAAGAAGGTAAACCTGTTGCTTATTTCAGTGAGAAGTTAAATGATGCCAAGAGGAAATATTCTGTTTATGATCAAGAATTTTATGCTATAGTTCAGGCATTAAAGAAGTGGAGACATTATCTACTTCCTAAAGAGTTTGTTTTGTATACTGATCATCAAGCTTTGAAATATTTGAATAGTCAAGGAAAATTGAATCAAAGACATTTGAAATGGGTTGAGTTTTTGCAGAGTTATACATTTGTTTTGAAACACAGGAGTGGAAAGTCTAATAGGGTTGCAGATGCTCTTAGCAGAAGGTAACTATTGCTGACAGAAATGCAAATTGAAGTGGTTGGGTTCAAGGAACTCAAGAATTTGTATCCAGAGGATCCTGATTTTGGTGAAGCTTGGAAAGCTTGTACAGAACCTGTTACTCTAGACAGGATGAAATGGTTGGATTTCATCATCTAGGATGATATTCTATTCAGAGGGAGTCAGTTGTGCATTCCACGAAGTTCTATGAGGGAGAATCTCATCAAGGAGAAGCATAGCGAAGGATTGGCTGGACATTTTGGTCGTGATAAAACCCTTGGTTTGGTTAGTGAGAATTATTATTGGCCACAATTACAGCAAGATGTGAAGAAGTTTGTACAGAGTTGCAGAGTATGTCAGATGGCCAAAAGAGTGAAGCAGAATACAGGATTGTATCAGCCATTACCCGTACCAGAGAAGCCTTGGGAGGATATCAGCATGGACTTTGTTCTTGGTTTACCGAGGACTCAGCGGGGACATGATTCAATTTTTGTAGTGGTTGACAGATTTTCAAAGATGGCACATTTCATTCCCTGCAAGAAGACTAATGATGTTGTTCATGTAGCAGAATTGTTTTTCAGGGAAGTAGTGAGACTTCATGGTTTGCCAAAGACCATAGTTTTAGATCGGGACACTAAGTTTGTTGGATATTTCTGGCGTACATTATGGAAGAAGTTGAAGACAGATTTGAAGTTTAGTTCATCACATCATCCACAGACTGATGGACAGACAGAGGTGGTGAATAGGAGTTTGGGAAATTTGCTGAGATGTTTGGTTGGAGATAAGCCAACAGGATGGGATTTGATTTTATCACAGGCAGAATTTGCATACAATAATTTTGTCAACAGGAGCACTGGTAAATCACCATTCCAGATTATATATGGAAGTAGTCCAAGAAATGCATCTCAATTGAGAAAGATAGATAAAGGAGAAATAAGTAGTGCTGAGGCTAAGGATTTTGCAGAACACTTGAAGAACATCCATGAGGAGGTGAGGAAGCATATTACCAAGATGAATGCACAGTATAAGGCTAAGGCAGATGAGAAAAGGAGGTATAAGGAATTTCAGGTTGGTGATGAAGTCATGGTTCATTTGCGGAAGGAGCGGTTTCCAGTTGGTACATATAACAAGATGAAAATGAAGAAGTTTGGACCATGCAGGATACTGAAGAAACATGATTCAGGAAACGCATATGAGGTAGAATTGCCTACTGAGCTAAATATTTCACCAGTGTTTAACATTTCAGATCTGACAGAGTATCATGAAGGAGGTGTTGAAGATGAGATCACAGCAGCACAGTGGAGTATTCCAGCAACTAGTTCAGACACTAAGGAGATCGAAGATATACTGGACAGTTGTGTTGGCAGAGGCACAAGGAACAGGACATATGAAGAATATCTGGTCAAGTGGAAAGAACGACTTGTTGAAGATTCATCATGGCTGACAAAGGAGGAGGTTAGCCGTCTTGGTTTTCCTCTGCACCCCTGAGTCGTGATAGGGTCACTTCTCAAATTACCCCGGGTGTCTGATGCAGGAGCATCCTGGGTGTAAGAGCAATCTTGCATCACCCAAAAATATTTCTTTTTTTATATTCAATAAGGGTTATTTTGTGCAGAGCTGCTATTTATGGAAAGTTACTATTTTTGGTAATTTTCGTATGTGCTCAGAATGATCTGATTTCTGTCTTAGAGGTTCATTTTGGTCATATAAGTCTACCAGTAAAAGTTTCATTGCCAGATGAAGTGTATATTGGAAGATATTGAAGATTTTCGGTATTGGCAGCAGGGTACAGACACTTTGAACTCAGTTTTGAAGGCTTTAGAGGCCCCGGATGAGGTCAAAAATTTGGGTGACGAGCGCTTGCGCCGGTCAAGCGTGTAGAGCGCTTCATGGCGTTTCCAAAATGGGGTTATAATAGCCGAGCGGGTCAACTGGTGATGACTTATGGTCTTCGGAAGTTGGGCCACCTGAAATGGTAAAAAATAATTTTCTTCAAAATTTCTGTTCGGGTTTCAAAGGTTATCTTGAGCCGACTATGATGTAATAAAATGTAAAATAAAATAATTCTAAGTTTGGTCGGCCTTATTGGCTAAAATTCTGGAACCTTCCCAGGCGGTGGATAATTGCCTATATAAGGAAGGCTGTATTATTGTCTTAGGCAGTTCAGAATAGTTCTGGGTAATAGTTCGAGGCTTTGTCCTACAGAATATTGTAAGGGAATGCCCATGTGGCTTTGCATATTGTAATTCTGAAAGTTTGTAATTCCACATTTGTGGAGATAATAAGAAGCCAAATTTTCTGTTCTTGCATATTATTGTTGTCGTTTCTCTCTTTCTATTATGTGTTTGTGGTATTAAGGGGAGCACCCTTCATCAAAAGGTAAACTCCCTATTATATGTTTTTCATGTAATAAAGTTGGTCATATAGCTATTAGATGTTTTGATAAGGATGATAAGGATGAAGAAAGAGACAATAAGTATAAAGACAAAAGAGATCATAGAAGTTATCAAAGGTACAAGGACTATAAAAGAAAAGGTAAGAAAGCTTGCTATATTGCCAAAGAAGAGACTGACACTGATAATGATGATTTTGAAATTGAGGTAGTCTATGTTGTAATGAAAGATGAGTCAGATGAGGATGAGAAAACTACATTGATTTCCTATATGAATAAAAATTATAAATGGATTATTGAAAGTGGTTGTTCACATCACATGACTGGTGACAAAAGTAAGTTTGATACTTTAGAGCATTATAAAGGTAGAAGTGTGAAATTTGGCAATGATACACCATGTCCTGTTAAAGGAAAATGATTGATTAAGCTGACTGACAAAATCACTTGTGAAAATGCATATTGGGTTGAAGGTCTTAACTATAATTTGTTGAGTGTTGCACAACTTAATAGCACTGGATACCAAGTGGAATTTCATCACAAGAAGGATAAAATATTTGATGTCACTGGTGAACTAATTAGAAGTGAAGAATAGACAAGAAGTAATTTTTCTATCTAGATCTATCTGAAGAGACATGTATGATTGCACAACCTGATGATATTTGGTTATGACATAAGCGACTATGTCATGTTAAATTTGATAATCTGGTAGAAATTAGTAAGAAGAAGAAAGTGAGAGGACTACCTAGATTGAAGAAACTTGAAAATGTAATGTGCAAACAATGTCAGTTGGGTAAGATGACAAAGTCTAGTTTTAAGAGAAAGACTTTTACTTTTGAGAATTCTTTAGATTTGGTTCATACTAACCTTTGTGGACCTATGGGTGTACAAAGCTATTGTGGTGCTAGATATTTTATTCTATTTGTTGATGATTATACTAGAATGATGACTGTAATATTCTTAAAAGAAAAATTTGATGCTTTTCAATTTTTTAAGTGGTATTTGGCTAAGGTTGAAAAGGAGATAGGTAGGAACCTAAAGTGTCTAAGATCTGACCGAGGTGGAGAATTTATATCCAATGAGTTTAATCTATTTTGCAATGATAAAGAGATCAAAAGATAGATGTCTGCACTTAAAACATCTCCACAAAACTGTATAGCTAAGAGAAGGAACAAATCTATAATGGATTGTGCAAGGACATTAATGATTGAAAAGAATGTTGCAAAAAAGTACTAGAGAGAAGTTGTAAGTACAATTGTTTATACTCTTAACCAAGTATAGATCAAAAAAGATACAAATCTGACACCTTATGAATTATGGCATGGGCATGGACCTAATGTAAAGTACTTTAGAATATTTGGAAGTAAATGCTACATACTGAAAGAAAATAGGAATGGTAAATTTGATGTTAAAAGTGATGAGGGCATATTCCTAGGCTATTCCACAAAAAGTAAAGCTTATAAGTGTTTGAACTCTAACACTAACAGAATTGTGAAAAGTGTGAATGTCAAAGTTGATGAGTATGCAGAGAAAAATGAAGTTGAAAATAAAAAAGAACTAGAAGATTACAAATCTTGTGTATATAGAAGGAGAGACAAGTGACAAACTTGCACTTGATGTAGAGTCTCAGGTAAGTAATGTTGAGCATCAAAAAATAATGTCGAGAGATAAGAAGAACGTGTCAAATGATAAGAGGAAGTTTCCAAGTATTAGGAAGAGGTTGTCAAGCATTCAGAAGCTGAATCTGAAAATCTTGTTGGTGAACCTGAAGAGCCCGAGGAAAGGAGAGCAAAACCTATTTTGGCACAACATGTAAGGAGACATCACAAACCTGAACAAATAATTGGACACAAAGATACAAGAGTTTTGACCAGAAGCAAGATAAGAGATCCTTCATGTTTACTATGTGAATTCAAGCCTAAGACAACAAGGGAGGCATTAGAAAATGAAGACTGGATACAAGTAAGAGAGAGAAATTTAGGAAGAAGAATGTTATTGTGTGGATGGTCATATAAGCAAGGCTAATTGATTTTGAATTAGAATGAAGCTAATGATATTACAAGTATTTCTAATGGACAGATAAGTTTTGGATTGGTTGGTAATTCATATGTTATTCATATGGTGTTGTCATCAATGCCAAAGAGGGAGATTGTTGGAAACTACAATTGAAACAATTGTTGTATTGCCATTGATGTCAAACCTTAACTGGTAAGACTGTTGTTATTTAAGAAAGTACTATATCTATTTGAATGTTGTGAAGATGATAGGCAAGGATGATAACAATGACACCTAGGGGAAAGGTTGAGTTATCTTGATACTTCAATAGGTACTTGATTATGTGGCACAATGATAAGATAATGTATTGTTTATCTTAGAAAAAAATGAAGACTAAATTGGTAGGCTTAACTGAGCAAAAGTGAAGAAATCAAGTTTAAGCCGAGTGGTGCTAGTGTCGACCAAGATAGTATATGCCAAGTAATTTTAGTGTTGACCGAACATTAGTTAATTGTCGAACAAATAAATTTAGTGGTGACTGAGATTTCTAGTGAAGATCGAGGAGTTGAACACAATATTTATAGAGCGTTAGTAATTTACATTTGAGGAACAATTCAAATTCCTAGCCAACATAATTAAATTCTTGGATTATGTAAACTATGTTGACTTTATTTATTGATTGTATGAAAGCATTTAATGCACTGTAAAATATTTTATTATAAATATTTAAGAGATTTGAGATGTTTCTAGAAGGATAGATAGAGAACATAAAGATGGAAGGATTTGATGAATCTGATCTAACCCTAAGATCTACAGAGAAGATTAAGTGGTAAAAGTTGATTAACCTAATTGAGAAAGTATTAAGGAAACCTAAGAGAGAGGTTGAGAAGAGAATGGAAGTGTGCAAGAGAGGCAGAAGTTGATGATGCTGGAGTTGATGTTATTGATTGTCTAAGTAGAAAAGGCTGAATGAGAAGTGTTGTGATCACTTGAAGGGATTTCCAAGCAGATCAGTGATAGAAATAGAAATGAATCATAGCTTTTAAGCCAACATATGTGTATGGAATTAGATATGATATTTGCAAAGTGAGTTGTATGTTTACAGATCAATTTATTGTTACTTTCTAACCATTGTATCAGTCAAAATCTTTTTAACAGAGGTTGACCTAACAGTCATTTGTATAAATCCTTTGAACAAGGTTGCATTCTAATGGAGTGTATGTAAGTCCTATAACAAGGCACACTTTTAATAGAGTGGTTGAAATCTTTTAACCAGGTCACAACTAATAGTGTGTTTGTAACCTTTAACAGGGTTGGCTTTTCACAGAGCTCACTTCAAAAAAATAAAAATAATAGTAACATGTTACAAAGTGGTTTTTCCCTAATTGGATTTCCACTATAAATCTTGGTGTTAATACTTGTGTGAATGTTTTAGTTTGAATGTTTATGTGTTTTACAAGTTAAGTACACTTGGGTAGTGGATTGCAATGTTATATTTTTTGTTATGCAATCAGTAATGACTAAGTAGCTATTGGTTGTTGAATCTGATTTGTTAAAGAGTTTTGAAAATTTGTTTTATACATCTGGACCTGAGAACAACTAATTCACCTCCCCCTCTCTATTGTTCTAAATCATATAAACAATATATATGTTATATATTACATATATATATACATCATGCATGCAATGAAATTATTTGCAGTTTTTATTCCAATAAAAAAGACATACAATATTAAGGACTATGTCAATTACAAGATGGAAGCAAAAAAAATATAATATATATATTGGGTGAGGTGGTCAAACTTTTTAAAATTTGTAATATATTGTTACAACATATGTCAGTAAAAATCATTTGTGATATTTGTGACCTAGTTCAAAAGGAGGAAATTATTTTTAATATTGTTGAAAAAGAGGGAGTAGAAGGGTTGATTAGGTCGATAAATTCGGGTTTGGACAATAGTCTCAAAAGATGAGGTCTTGATTTTTTTATGACTGCGACTTGTTGTGGTGATACTCCTTATGAGAGAATCTTCAATGTGGAAGGTCTCACAAAGCTTCAGATATTTGTATTTAGTCTATTGTGCTCACCTCCTTTAATGTGATTATGTTGTAATGTGATAGCGACTGTTTGTTGTTACAAACTTGTGATAAAATTTAGATTTGTTGATCAAGCGTTTGACATGCTCCTTAAGTTTCTCAGTGTTGATGACCCGCATATTATTTCTTTTAACTTAAATTGTATGATAGGTATTCTTCACAGCGAAAAATATATTTAAGTATTAATTAACTAGCAAGAAAATAATCTTGTAGCAAATGTTGTAGAGAGGTTAGTGACATTGATATCATTCCATAAAAACTTTTATATTTGTACAATTTTAAAAGTATTGGATAATATATTTAGAGGAGATGATGAGCAACGTAAGTGAGTGATGCAAAACAACAATTTTATGACTTCTATTTTATAAAAAATAAATGAAGTCAAAGTGTTAAAAGTAGCACCAACACTCATTTTAAACTTAAGCAAGAAAAAAGTTGGTAGATTGACTATCTTTTAAATCAAGAAATTATAAATTCTCTTCTTTCTTTAAAAAGAAAAGAAAATAATAAAAATAAACTATTCGAGGTCAGTAAATATATAATTGAGCTGGTAAAAAATAGTTTATATTGACAAATTGAGCGAGTCGCATAGTTAAGATCTGTTAGATGTTTTTTCCAACCATGTGGTGCAATCAGAAAGAAAATAATATTTAAAAGTACTAAACAGCATCATGCTCTCTCAAAATAAACACAACTCCAATAGTAACTTCATACTAGATAAAGAAACTATTGCCTATATTAAGGATATATATATATATATATATATATATATATATATATATATATATATATATATATATATATATATATATATATATATATATATATGGTTGTTGCATATATATATATGCTACATATATATGTATGCGTGGTTGTCACATATATAAATATATACTGCATATATATGTATATGTGACTACTGTGTCTATATATATATATATATATATATATATATATATATATATATATATAGATCAAGCTCTACGTAGGGGGCAGTACCCATTATATTGCTAAAATAAAACTTACATAAGGAGGAGGAAATATCGCTCCAATTACAAAACAAGAAAAGCCACTAGGCTCAATGATATAGATAACCAATCCCTTTATCAATGGAGATCAACCTAGCTGCTACTTCTGCTGGAAAGAGTTTGTCATTAGCCTGATAAAACACCTCAAATTTGCCTATATTATACTCATTCATGATGTCCATCTTGTACAACACCCAAGCCTTCTTCATGAGCTTCTTCTTCCCTTCTGCTTCAAGACAAAAATGGCCCAGCATACAACCATCAGAAATATTGATGTCTATAGAATCCATCGCATTGGCCACCTCCAAGTATATCTACTCTACTACCATTTTGTGAATCATGCCATTAGCAATCAATGGGTTGCCAAGAACTTGAATGATGGGCTGAAATAGATCCACTATGAGCCTCCCATTGTGGACGTGGCTGCCTGACTAGTATTTGACCCCCAATATAACTATCATGGTCACCTTCTCCTATTCATTAGAATGCTTGAAAAGAAGGTTGATCTGCTCTTCCAATGTCTCCACTAGTGACTCCTCCTACTTGCAATGGAAATTGATTCCCATAAAACTTTCCATTTTGTTACTGCAAAAATGGTGAAGTCACGATTTCCTTATAACTTGTTAGGAGATGTCCTGCCTCTATGTTGATTATGCAAAAATTTATAAAGAGGATATGAAAGACTAAAAAAGAAAGGTTGAGGGCCATGTGACTAGTACTAAGGCATTGTTCCCTATGCTTGACTACCACATCCCTCCTGCAAAGCTATCAAAACCTACCTACGCTATCCAATCCCTGTTCTCAGGAGTGAGGCAATATCAGCCAAAATGATTTCCTGTAGCCTTATTGGGATTTGATCGGCTTGTCTAAACATCAACTCAGATTCAAAATCAATCCCCAGATTAGCCAAGTGGTCTGTTGATCTATTCCCTTCCCAGAAAATGTGTTGAATTTGAAAGTCGGTCAAGGTTTTCAATGCCTCTTCAATCTGCGGTAACCAATTAGCCAATTTCCAATTATTGAACTTCGCTCTAGCCATGCCATTAAGTATGATTTGTGAGTCCCCCTTTGTGATTATGTGGTTGTACACACACATATATATAGTCGTGCATATATGTATATATATTTATATATATGAATATGTGTGGCTGCTTATATATATAGGTAGTAGTTGCACATATATATATATATATAATATATATATATATATATATATATATATATATATATATATATATATATATATATATATATATATTATATATATATATAGTATATATATATACTATTTATATATATATACACATATACATATGTATATATATATATATATGTATATGTATATGTATATGTATATGTATATGATTATGTATATGTATATATATATATAATATTATAATTATGTATATTTATGTATATTATATATATGTATGTATGTATGTATATATATATACATATATGTATGTATGTATTATATTATATGTATATATATATATATGTATGTGTGTGTGTGTGGGTGTGTGTGTGTGTGTGTGTTGGAATTAGGAGATATAGGTACTGAGAGGGGAGGGGTGAATCAGTGCCTTCAAAAACTTTACTTGAAAAACTTTTCAGATCTATAATAGTGTACTGTGATAACCGATCAAAATAACTTGAATCTAATTGCATAAATCAATCAATCTAGTTAACTTAAGAAAGTAAACAACATGAAATCAATATGACAATCACATAACATAAGTATTTGGTAACGCAGAAACCCTTGTAAGAAGGTAAAAACTACAGTGGGGATGACACCCACAAATTCTTCACTATTGCAGATAGAAAAAGGTTTGCTTGTTAAGGCTACAAATTTTGATCACTTCTGATGATCTTACCCTGTTAGGAGTAACATATTAGATCAACTAGATCTACCTAGTTATAGGATTTTAACAACACTAATGAAGTGTGTACCTCGGTTAAGAGATTTACATAAGACTATTAAGTCTACTCTGTTAAGAGATTTTACCAAAAACTCTATCACAATTGTCAAAAAGTAATAGGCAATTATCTACTAGTTGACAACTCAATTGTCTGAAATAGGATCAATCAATGTTCATAAAAATATCACCTTGACTGTGATGATTCACTATTTTGTTCTGCTTGGTAGCCTTCTCTGATTCTGCTCATTTGATATCCTTTATTACTCTGTTCTACTCTGTAAACAATTGACTTGAAGTTAGGCAATGGCTTCAAGTGCTTCATGATTCATATATATCAGCTCACCAACCTCATAAAATGGTGTGAACATACAAAATATATAGTGTTCTATTTTTTCCACCTTAGCAAAAATTTAGGTTACAAAAAATAATCATAACCCTAAAATTCTACGGTGCAAAATTAACCTAGATCAACTATTACAATAAGATAAACATTACATTTAATGAGTATCTTTTACAATAAATGCTCCTCAATCTTGATAAACCATTTTATGATCTGTTGTAACCA
Organism: Chamaecyparis obtusa; assembly: GCA_027943335.1. NCBI lineage: Eukaryota > Viridiplantae > Streptophyta > Pinopsida > Cupressales > Cupressaceae > Chamaecyparis > Chamaecyparis obtusa. The sequence goes on along the minus strand of BSBK01006943.1, from coordinate 1,679 downwards.
TTTTCATAGAAGAATGTGCCATTTCAGATTACTATGCCATTTTTTATGATCATCGGTAAACACTGATAAACTACTCGGTGTTTACTATCTGTTGATGTCGGTGTCATTGGTGCTCGGTAAACTTGTGTGATGCTTGGTGTAAAAGTTTTAACCGACTATTTTGTCTTACTTCTAGTTACTGACCAACTCAATATAAGTAACTGACCGACCTATTTACTACCCTTTGATACTAATGACAACTTTAAATGCTTAATAGAGATTAACAATCTCCCCCTTTGGCATTAGTATCAAAACTTCAAATGTATATAGACAAAATGTTTCTATATAATCCTTATGTCTCTACCATATACATATCCACAACAAAAAAAATTCTAAGTACAAAGTACTCCCCCCTCGGTGCATGCTCCCGGTAGTATGTAATATAAATATCAAAGTATACTTACTTGGCATATACATGTTTTCCCCCTTTTTGATAATAATGCCAAAATGCAAAAAAATATATAATGTATACTTACATCTTATCAAAAATGTGTTGATGAGTTTTCTTTACAGACTCTAAGAGGTGTCCCATTCCTCTTTCAAGTTGGTAAGAGCAATATGCTCAAGATCAACTTGTGCATGCATGTCAAAGATATTATCTAACCCCGAAATCTCTAGTGTTGCAACTAGTTGTTCAGCTTTGACAATATGTGCTTCAAAAAATTTTAGGTAAGGAGTGAGTTCTATTTGTAACTCTGTAACCTAATCAATGATTTTCTCTTCTTGTTTTCTTAGATCTGCTATCAACTGTCGGAGTTCCTAAACTCGGTGAATATGCTTTAAGAAAACAATTCGACTCGGTTATAGCTACTTGTGTACTCAAACTTTTTTTTCACTTCTAAACCTTTTATATTTTCATTGACTTCTACAGTGAAGGTGTCTGAAGTACAAAGGCTTGATAAAAAATTGACAGATTATCTGAGTGATAGATTTTAACTCAGTAATGACCTTAGATAATTTTAACCTTTTTCAGTGCCACTTCTGTGCTAATCCTCTCTACCAATTGTCCTGAATCTTTAATTCTACCCTTTCTTCTATTCTTTTGTCTGCATCTATATCAGGGACATTGATTTTTTAGGTGAGTGTAGCAAGCCGATCTATAATGGGAGTATTCTCATCAATATTTGTCTCTAGTACTATCTATTGTAGAATATCCCTTACATCAATTTAACATCTTCTTTTCATTTGTGTTCTTGCCTTAACTTCTCTTGTGCCACTTTCCTTGAACATAGCTCCCCATATCTACTTAGTTCCTCAGGGCTTAGAGTTCTCGGGTCACATTCTAGTATAATTATAACTTCATCAATGGTGACTCGGCCCTTTTGCTTTCTTCTTCTTCTTTTTTTGTGCAAGAGGTGACTTCTTCTCACTAATAACAATAGCTTTTTCTCCACTCTTCAGAGTATCTTTCCCAATTGAGCACCATATCATCCTTTTTCTACTCCTTGGTAGGTGGTGTGGGAGTCTCGGTTGTAGTGTCAGGTGGGTTCACCTCGGTCAAATTTGTTTCTTCTGGTTCCTTTGTTTCAGTAGACTGTGCCTCTATTTTGGTTGCTCATGTGTATTTGTAGGTTGCTCAGGTGCTTGTATCCCTAATGTATCTTATTTTTTCTCGGGATGAGAGACATCAGGTTGTACTT
>BSBK01006942.1:1327500-1744246 GCA_027943335.1 Chamaecyparis obtusa | reverse complement strand
TTTAGGGAGGCAGGATTTGTTCCAGCACAGGTTCAAAGGTATGTCAATATTATCCATATTTTGGTCCCTAATAATTGAATTGTAACCCTCCTTAATAGAGTATTTACCATTGTTAGATCCTGCCCATATTTAAAATATCTGGTCTATCTTAAGTGCTATCTCTCTTTCTTTCAAGATTGCCAATAGGTTCTGCTTCCCATTCCATACATTGTCTATTACATTTAGGTTACTACAATTAGCATCTTCCTTCTTACATATGTAATCCTTAAGATATACTCCTATGACTCTTTGCACTCTTTCATGAAATCCTTGGAGAAGCCCAGTTTGTTTAAGGGGAATAAGGCCTGCCCACAAATCGTCCCAAATAGAGCTTGATCTCCTGCTCCAACATCCCAAGATAGAAAATCTTACTAATAATCCCTCTGCACATCCTTGATAATGTTCCATATTCGAGACCCTTCATATGTGAGTGTGTCCTGAAGATATTGATGGGATCTACATCGGGGATGTATTTGTGTAGTAATATGGATGCCCACTTACTGTTTGATTCTTTGTACAATTCTCCAAATAAGTTTAGCCCCAAGGGCTTGATTTTGCCATAGCATGTTTTGATCCCTAGACCCCCTTTTGATATCGGTTTGCATAGGGTATCCCATTTAATAAAGGCAAGTTTGTTATCTTCTGAGGGTCCCTCCAATAAAATTCTTGAAATAATTTATCTAATTCCTTTTTGACATTCATTGGTAGGGGTAAGATAGACACATGATACGTGAGTATGGCTGAAAGGATAGATTTGATCATAGTTGTCCTACTGCTTTAGTTAACCATTTTCCTTTCCATGAACTCTTCTTGTTTGAACTTTGGTATGAATTGTTGCCATAGTTTGGATGATAGGAGGACCTTTATCAAGGTCTATTCCTAAGTATTTGCACGGGAATTTGCCTATTTTGTACCCCATAATACTACAGATTACCTTTTCAATTTTTGGGTAGGTATTAATAAAGAAAATTTCTGATTTAGTAGGATTAACACACTGACCTGAGGCTTTCGTGTACAAGTTAGAACTTCTTTGAAGGCTCGCGCTTCTTGTCCTATTAGCTGAGCCGGGTAGAATAGTGTCGTTTGTGAATTATTGGTGAGTTATATTAGGTACATTTTCTGAGGCCTTGAGGCCCAAGATTTTCCCTTCATTATATTCCTTTGTAATATATCTACCTAATGCTTCGACCATAATGACATAGAGAAAGGGGGAAAGTGGATCCCCTTTCCTGATACCCTTGGAGATGCTAAAAAAGCCTTTCGGGGTACCATTAATAAGTATTGAAATTTTGGGGGTCGAGATGCAGTTAAAGATGAGATTAACCCATTGTTTGGAGAATCTGAAAGCTTCCAAACATTTACATAGGAATCTCCAGTCTACTTTATCATAAGCTTTTTGAATGTCGATCTTCATTAACATACTAGGTTCCTTTGTTACTTGAGCTGTATGAACTATTTCTTGCGCTATAATAATACCGTCCAAAATAGATCTATTTGCTACAAAACCCGTCTGTTCTTCTAAAATAATGTTTGAAAGGAGAGTTTTGAGTCTATTTGCTAAGCATTTGGAGAGGATCTTATATATGGTGTTACATAGGGATATGGGTCTAAAGTCCCCTGGTTCCGTACTCTCATTCTTTTTCAGGATTAAATTAAAAAAGGTGTTGTTAATTTCACTTAATATCGAACCCAAGTTTCTAGTTGCTTCTACTACTTGCCATACCTCTTCTCCCACAAAATGCCATCATTTTTGAAAGAAGCCAACTTGAAAACCATCTGGTCCCAAAGCTTTATCCGGGTGGAGTTAAAACATTGCTGCTTTGACCTCTTCTAATGATAACTTATTATTTAATGTTTTATTTTCCACTTCAGTAATCAACTTAGGAATGGCTTTAAGCATTTCATTTTGGGCGGAGAGATCGGCTGCCTCTGTATTATTGAGGAGGGCTTTATAAAAGTTTGTAAGGATATTAGAGATTTGAGAAGGGTCTTCAGTAAAAGGTCCCTCTGAAGTCTTAATTTTGGCTATTCTATTAATACTTCTTTTATAATTAGTTGTATTATGAAAGAATTTAGTATTACTGTCTTCCTCCTTAAGCCAAGATTCCCTGGATTTCTGTTTCCAGAAAATTTCTTCCTTGAGAAGGATATCATTGTATTTAGCCATCAATTATTTTTCCTTGTGATAGCTGAGGTCATTCATTCCTTGTTCTATTACTATATTATTTAGGTCAGTTATTTCTTATTCTATCTGGGTTTTCTCTTTGAATATATTATTAAAATTATTCTTATTCCATTCCAACGCTTTATTTTTTATGATTTTTCACTTTGCTGTCAAGCATAACATTTTTGAACCTTTAACCGTGATTTGTTTCCACCATTCTTCTAAGAAGTTTATGAATTCCAAGTTTTGGAACCACATAAATTCAAACTTAAACGGGTTCCTAGAAGGTTTGGAGTTCTCTATTATGTCTAGCCTGACAGGGAAATGATCCGATCCTGCTTCTAGGAGGATCTCTGCATTAATAATTTGGTTAAAATTTTTGGTGTTTGTTCTAATAAAGAATCTATCTAATTTTTTAGCTATGTAACTAAAACCAACTCTTTTATTATTCCACATAAATACTCCATTAATTGTATTGATGCTCATTAGATGGTTATGCGTAGCCCATTTACTAAAGTCTTTATGGGCTTGCGATATATATTGAGAGCCCCCAAACTTTTCCTCTAGATTTAATATAGCATTGAAGTCTCCTCCTATAACAAAGGGGTGTTCTCGTTTATCATTTATAAGTTCTTGTACCTCCTGCCAAACTCTTCTTTTTCCTTCGTTAGAGATTGGCCCATATACATTAATCAAGTTAAATTTTAAGTCTGATTTTAGACTTTTAATTGTTAGTGCCATCCAATTATCTTCTATGTGGGAGGGTGACGCTACTACTTTACGAGGGTCCCATAGGATTGCCAGTCCACCTGAGGGTCCTGTTGAACATGCAAATTTTGATTTCCAAATACCTAATCTTTTACTAAATTTGGAGCTATCCTCTATATTAAGCTTAGTTTCCTGTAATAGTATGATTTCAGAATCAAAGTTTCTTAAGTATCTTTTGATTAATCTTTGTCTGTTAGGGGCATTTAGACCCCTAACGTTCCAAGTAGTGACTTTCATTGATCTTTGGGAAGGAACTTCCACTTCCCTGTGTTCAGGATATCAGCTATCTTTTTTTGACTATTTGCATTGCCATCTAGAGATCTCAGTTCTATGGCTGATTTTCTACCTCTCTTTTTTTTAAGTTTATTAATATTTGGTGTGCTCAAACTACCTCTATTAAGAGCAATGCCCAATTCTCTATTTTCGTTAGTAATTTCGAAGAGACCTTCAATTGCTTCCTTAACCAGTTTTGAATCTCCAGGAGAATCCACTTTTGTATTGGCCCGGTTATCCATGTTTTGCTCAATACTTGTGTGAGCAAAGGATTCCACTCTATCTATTAACTCCTTACCAAAAATTTCAATAATATCTTCAGTTTTACCTGAGAGGTCTAGGTTTAAAGTTTCTATTTCTATAGGTATTGACACAGCTTGTTCCTCCCCTTTATCAGAGGTATGATCATTTATGCATTGTTGTTCCACTTCTAGGGGAGGGAAAGGTTGGTTCACTCTATTACCCTCATCCTTACTACCTTCTATGATACATTCCTGAATTTGTTTAATAAGGATTTCCTTTTGCAATTTTATTTCATCAAAATCACAAATCTCATCCAAAAATGTGTCCATTAATTCTTTCGTTAATGATTCCCCTAAGTAATTAATAATTTGGTTTACCTCTTCTTCAGTTTTGTTTACCTGATCCACTAGTTTTATAATATTATCACCTTCAGGTGACAAGGACTATTCTGATTGAGGATCAATCCTATTTTCTTTGTGTAGAAAATAATTTTTATTATTTTCTTCTAACTCTATATGATCTGGTTCACCTTCCTTATGATTGTATTCTGATGAGTTATCAGTTCTTGGTGATGATATTACAATTGTTTGAGAAATATCTAAGTTTTCAGAATTTTTACTCTTAGATTTCCTTAAAATTATGTTTTCTTCCTGACATATTGCTGGAGATATACTTTTTTGTGGCAAATTAATAGTGTTGTTGTGTGACAGAGATGGGACCATGGTATCTCCCATTATCTTTTTCTCATGAACCATGATTTCACAATTCCCTATATCATTTGGATTACTAAGATTAACATTATAGTCTTTATCTAAACCTGATTCTAAGGAATTGAAAGGTGTAAGATTCTTTTCATTTTTTTGAGAATGGGTGGATACCAAGTTGTACGGATAAGTGTCCGTCAGCGGTGGGGGTGAAGGCTTTTCTAAGATTGGTTTCCCTATAGGATTGATAGAGAAGCCACCTTGGTCTTTGCAAAACTCCACCTCCAATTCTTTATTTAATTGAGTTAAGAGGTTTATGCTTTTTTGGGTTATCTGAGGATGCACCTTATCTTCTATAAAATTTTCTACAATTATAGGGCTAATTATAATAGAGTTAAAGCCAAAGTTTAATTGAATAGGAGAAATATATTTTTGATGGAAATTCATTTCCACAATAATTGTTTTGTCAGCTTGGGTAAATGCTGACTCGACAATCCTTTTGAACTTTCCAATTTTCTTGCCTATTGTACAAATAATTTCTTTGCTGGATAATTCCAAAGGTAGATTTTTTAGAGAAACTACCTTTTCTATTCTAAAATCCTGAAGAAGCATAGGGTTAAATAGTGGCAGCCAGTCAAAAAAGGAGAAATGTATGTTCCTAAATTTAATGTCCTTCCTATCCATAATACTCTTTTTCAATTCCTTTTTTTAACAATCTAAGTAAATGAAATGATCAAAGAGATGTGATATACTTACCTCCCTTGGTAATTGTGGTAGTAGTTCTGTTATTACATCATTAATAGGTACTCCCATGCCTTTCCATATATAGATCACACCTGTCTCTGCTAAGTGCTTATGTTGCTGCATAATGTTATCATTATCCAATATGATATTTTCATATTGAAAAACATGAGTAATCTTACCTGATTTTTGATGAATGTTCTACCTATGCAGTGGTGTATATGCTGTACAGATTGTAGCTTTTTGGAAAAGAACATTATTACCATCCTGATTCATCCTATAATTGTTATCCAAAAATGATGATGGCCTCTCCATCCTTCTAAGATGAGGAAGGCTATACTTGGTGACACTCATAATTGTACCATCAAAACCATGATTTATGCTATTTCTTTCATATTTCCCTTCGCAAAAGGGTGGGGTTTTAGTGAGATAGGGATATGGCTTTTTGGAGTGGATCACCTCCGTCTTATGATGCCTGGCCCTATAGCCCTTATTATCTAAAACCCCATTCCTTTTGTGTGGGGGTGAGAACAATTTTTTTTACTATCTTCCTTTCTAAGAAGTTCAAAGGAATTTTTTAAAGATAAACTGAATGCACTATGATCAAGCGAGGGCCTAATAACCTTTTTCTTGCTTTTAACCATTTTCCATGAAGAGTATAGTTTAGATGTGTTGACGGGATGTGCTTGGGTTAATAGGTTTTTGCCTTCCCCCTTAGCAGATAGGGGATCATCGGATCTGCATTGTGTGAACTACCTAGATCTATCAACCTTGGTGGTCCCGTAGCCAATGCCCTAATTAGCATATCAGGTCTTAGCAAAATTGTACAATTGTTTGTCCAAAGTTTGGATAGAAAACACTTTTTGCCTGATTTCCTTCCTCTTTGTAGGGATTATGCTACTTGCACTAGGCTCTGAGCTTGGAATCGAAACCCTTGCTGAGATCTTTTCTTTTTTCGGTGGTACTTTCTCCAATTTATCAGCAGCTGGAGCATTTTTTTGTGAATCTTTAAGGGTTTCGATCTGAGTCAGGCAAGGGGGCTTTGTTAATCCTCTGCTGAAAATTGCATACAAATCCCAATCAGTAGTCTCATATGCTTTTTCCTTTTGTTTTGCAATGAATTCATCCAAGTGTTCATAGGATGGATGCGGTATTTTTTTTCCTGCAATCTTTTCGTTTATGGCCGTAAAGATAGCAGTTGAAGCAATAACTGGAAAATTTCTTTGCCTTGCCTTTATCCTCAATGTCCACTTTGGAGGCTTCTATCTTAGCTTCGCATCTGCTCTTCTTTCCTTCATTGATTGGCAGCCCAAGATTTGTCTGCTTAAGACCTAGGGTTATCTGCCTTCGCTGGCAGGCTACTTTCCTCTGCGGGTGTGTTGTTCGCATTTTTACAATAGCAGAGATTATAGATTCTTGTATTTATGCAAGATGTATGCATATCATTTAAAAAATAATCGAATATCAATTTTGAATATTATAATTAGTAAAAATAATAAGAATTATATAATATTTTTCTTTTAATTATCTAATGTATTTTATATAAACTAAGACTTTGTCTTCAAATTAAACTAAGAATTATTGTGTAAAAAAATATTTAGAAAAAAAACATAATATGAAGCATTAAGATGGTGTTTGATGCTCCATCGTATCTTGCCAATCCTCATCATTGCTAAGAAACTCAAGTTAGTAGTAGTAATATTAGGACAAATTGTAGAGGGGAAGTGGAGAAGAAACATATTTCTCCTTTGTCACTTACTTGTAGCCTTTGATAGGAGGTTCTAAATTTCTAAGTTGACTATTGACTCATCTACAATGTCCTAATGAAAAATAGAGGATGAATTCCAAAAGACTTGAAGTAGTCCTCTTAGAAGAATAGCTGTTGCAAGCCTAAGAATAAAGGTTTTCAAGGTCAATAATCTTTGAAACCCTCCAATTCTAATTGACTTAAAATAATGTACCTAGTTGTTGTTTAAATTGAAATATAACTATTTTAAATAAAATCAGATTTACTTTGAATAATGCAATTGTTGTCTGAATTGAAATAAAACTATTTTAAATAAAAGAATATCCAAAATGAGGACCAAAATGGACATAGTTCTAACCTAAAATAGTATGTCTTTGGGAATGTCCTCAGTTTCTTCTTCAGTTCCACTATAAGCTCAAGGCTTAATCTTCTGAAGCAAGGGGTCCAATATTTCCCAAAAGACTGTCCACAAGTCCTAAAATTCAAATCCTATGCTAAGTCATATTGAAATAATCAAACCAAATTAGCTGAATAGAAGAGTTGGAAATGCGCCACATGCTATTAGGACCATGATGTGAATATGATTTTTACTTTTATTATTTATTATTATTTAAACATTTCTTCTCTTCTCCCTTATATCAATTGCTTTTGGAATGGTTTCAAGCTTTCCATTTTCAGTTTTGTTGATGATGAAAATATTTCCAAACTCTTTGTAATTCTATTTTGTGACTTTGCATAATAAAAGAAACTTGGAGAGTCATCTCGATAAATGCCCTGCTACTCATTATCGTGCCCTAGGTTCCCCGTTAGCTTCCAATGAAGACTCCTATGGAGTCTCCTCCCCCACTTTCTTCTCCTATGTGCCCCTCTTTTCTTGGCCCCCTTCAATGGGTCATTAGATTCAACGCAAAATGCCTCTGGTTTGTCTACGAAGGGTTCTTTGTCTTAGGATGTCTTTGGCCTCAGTTTTTCTCATAGAATCAACAAATGCCTTCTCCAAGTGGATAAACGAGTCAAAGTAATGATAGATAAGGATTTGATAGAAGATTATATCTCCTACAAAACTAGTCATGATCTAATTTGTAATGTTTTTGGCCTCTGCTTGTCTATTCAATTTCTCCATTCTTGGATTTGTAGCGCTTGGGAACCCTTTGGTGAGTAATCCCTATGGTTTATTGGAAATGATTATTTGAACATTGTTAGTTTTTCTTCCCTAGCCAGTTGTGCTAGGGCTTTTGAATTTGAGAAAAGAAACCATGGGTCTGTAGTCCTTTTTATTCAACCTTGGAAAGGTGGCTTTTATCCATGCATTGAACCCATAACAATGCCTATTTGGATTCATATGTATGCTTTTCCAATGGAGTTTTGGAGTGAGAAAGTTTTTTCCCTCATTGGTAACTCAATAGGCCAATGCATGGGGGTTGCTAGAGACACCCTTGAATCATACTCCAAACACTTCCAAACACTTCAAATCAATAGAAAGATGTCTCTTCCATACACTTTTAGTTAGAGACCACTCATACAATTTAAAAAAAGAACAACTCAAATGACTTGTATATCAATTCATTTCCCCCATATGAAGAAGAACAAGAAACCAACTACTATGATGGCATAGACCCCTTTGTATATTCAGAAAGTTTCCTCAAGATGACACAACAACAATTTTGAAAATCGATATCCCTATACAACAAATGATAGAACTATGAACCAAGATAGATGATCTTAAAAGTTAGAGACAACCAAAGTCTTACATTATTGAGGAATTACATCTATACCATGTTGATCAATCAATCTATAGGCCTCTTATCAAATCATGTCTCAATGAACATCCTCTTGCTTCCTCATATCCACCACCTAGGCTTTCCCAAACAAACACAATTGCAAATTTGTCATCCTTTTCACATCAATCAAGCATGATCAATAGGAAATATATTATACCACATGTTCAATCAACAACTTCTTCACAACATGTAAATGTCAATGGTATCAACAACAAGATCACCCAAGCAACAAAATCCCCAATCTAAACCTTTCAATCATTTGCATCAAAAATTAGTTCATAGACATCATTCTATTGTTGAACAAGATCAAAATCACCTACCCATGTCTAGCAATGTCACATCTACCTCCCATGAAGATGTTTTCCCTCGAGAAACTTCCATATTTCCCCTATTCATTCATCCCCTAAAGCATCAAAGGAGAAAACTTTACCATTTCCATCTAATAATATATCCAATAATGAGACATCCCAAGGGTTATCCATGATGAATTTCCAAGATAATCCCTTCCTTGATATAATTCCATTCTACAATTCAGCATTCCTAGATCCAATGCCACCATATGCTCCATTCCTAGACAACCCTAATTGAAAGAGTCTCATTCAAAGTCTTTCTCCCCCATGCCGAATCATTGAAATCCTCCAAGAATCCTCCATACATGTCCAAACTCATACCCCATGTCAAGAGGGTGATGCAAAGCATGAAGAAATGAGTCCTAAAATAAATCAAGATCAAGATCCCAAGAATGACCAAACCTATCCAATTGTTAACCAAGATCCTATCTTATTAGAATTTAATAATAATCCTACCATCCATATCCATCTTATCAATGAGGATTCCCATCTATTCCAAGAATAAAGTTTCCCTCAAATTTTCCTATTCCTAAGCAAGATCGTGTCACTCCTTCCATTATTATCGATGATGTTATTCATAGTCAAGAGCAAGCCACCCTTAAAATTGGGTCAAATGATCCCCTTCCAAGTCAAGATCAAAATATCCCTTCACCTTCATTTGCACCAAAATGTAATGCCCAAAAGTTCGGGTCAAAACACAACCAACAAATTATTTTTTTTGGGTAAAAGATCCAAGTTTATGATGCAGGACAAAAGTGCTAATGACGAGGTCCAAAAGCAACAAGAGGTCAAACCTCAACAAAGTTGTTTTAATATCCATAGGATGCTAGATGATATCAATATAATCGAAGAAGATCGTTGACCACCTTCTCGATCAATATCATAGATCATCGATCTATAAAGTGTATAGGTTATCTAAGAGGAATTGAATGTTTATCTAATAACGTTAATATAATAATCATATAGGTTATCAAGAGTAAAAGAATATTCCCAATATATATATATTCCTTAAATAATTTCCTTATAAATATAGATTAATAATTTTCTATATATAAATAAATGTCAAATTGATTATAATAATTAGATTGCCAATATAAAATGTTGTACATAAAAATAAGTAATCAAATAAATCAATAACCATAATTTAATAAACATGTATTAATTCAATTTACAATTATAATATACTAATTAATTAATATATTCATTAACTAGTTAATATATTATAAAACGTTAATTAATGGCAAAATGTAATTAATGATTAAAATTAAATAATATATAAATAAAATTAATTAATAATTATAATATATTAATTAATTAATAAACTATAATATATTAATTAAATATATATACATACTAAATAAAGTAATAACTATCTATTGTTATTACACATAACATTATTACAACAAAATAAACTAACTTCCTAAACTAACTTAACAACCTACTAATCATACTAATAATCCTAAATACCCTACTCCCTTACTCCCTACCTAAACACTAGCACAAAAGATGAAGGGAAGTGCCTTTTGAAAGGCATGCGTTGGTTCCCATGTCTAAGGTGGGGTCCACCAAACAATCCCCTTTCTTAACATTCTTCCCAAGAACCCACGCAAGGGAAGGCAGTTGCAATAAAGAAGGGTGGAGTTAATGAAGACAACAAGGTGAATAAAGATATGCTTAGATCCACATACCAATAGAAGACTTTCTTGCCAAAGGAAGATGTGACTAGGCTCTCATGTCAGACCAAGTACCATGTGGAAGTGAATGTCTTGTTTGTTTGGAAAGAATATAAATGCCAAGAAGACAATCCACGCAGGGCTGAGAGTTTAGTAAAAAGGTAGTCAAACAAATAAAGCAACCCGTGAGACAAGGCATTTAATTAGTATGCAGACCCATAATGGTTTAATGCAAGCTGAGACTATAGTACTCCCAGCGCCAGTTTTGGGTGAAGTTATGAGGGAGAAGTTTGATGATGTGTCACACAAGGACACTATCTTGACCAATCAAAAGGTTTGTATTTAAAACTAAGACTAGACATCCCTCCACATGCGCCTAGATAAGGGGAAGATAATAATGAAGTAAGGTGGGGTGTAAGTAGTTTATATTTTATTAGTTTATTACGTATTAAGGTGGCAAGAATATTATATTAAAATGACTGTGGTATGGATTTTGTATGGGATTTTTATCCCATACAAAATCCAGAGAGCATTTTGCTCTCTTAAAATCCGGAGAGTGTTATTTTGCTTGCACTATTTTTACATCTTCTTGCAAACTATGAGTAGTGTATCTTAATCATTTAATTAGTCTCCTTAATGCATAAGGAAGTCTATAGTCTTAAAATTGATAGTGTATCAATAAGGATTAAATATAGTTTGATTGCAAATCAATTGAGATATCAACATAAAAACTAATTTGTTCATTTCTTCATAGTTGTTTCATTACAATTTATAGGACTAAAAGAGTGATATGAATCATATATATAGAGCTTATTTTCAATGATCATGACAATTAAATCATCTTCTATGAACTATAATATTCTTATATCAACCCAAAAATGGAATCATAATGGATTTGTTACAATATTAAATCTATCAATGTTGATAACTCATTTGCAAAGAAAGAGTATTTTCAACTAAAGAGAGAGAGAGAGATCTTTTATAATGTATGCAAGATTTCATCATAAACATTAAGGAATCCATTTCAATGCATACACAACTACATCAAATACAGTTACACCTTCATAGTTACAATAAAGCATTGCAAATTGCTAATGCCACACAATGGGAAATCAATTAAATAACAGTCTCTCTTCTATTTCATCTTCACAAAAGCTCCAAGTAAAAAGCATTACAATCTCTTTTACAACAATAGATGTCTAAATACAAAAAGAGATTTCACAAAGTAATGAACGGGTTGTCTTCTCACAACCACCCAAAAGATGAAAACCTCCATGATAGCTCCTCTTTGAGCTTCCACAAATTTGCAAATATAAACAAGGCAAGGGAACGACCATGGGAGCTCACCTCCCATCCTAGGCCTCTCATGAGGCCACCCCCGAGGTTGGGGAAACCACAAAGAATAGGATACATACACAAACTCAAGCACTCACATGAAAACAAACAAAGAGAACCCGAAATCCCTCAAGGATAAAACATAGAATCAAATCTGATCCTTTAATAGGGTGTGAGTGGGAAAACTCATGGAGAAGCCAATTCCATAATAAGGCCACACATGGACCACAATAAATGATGTCAAGGGCCACACATGGACCTCCATAACAACGTATCACATATCAATGGCACACAAGGCCAAATCCCTCCTTATACCCCCAAAAATGCCCCTTGGGCTCCAAATGCAAAGGCTACTTGGGGACAACACACCCAAGCTTATCCTTCCCCACACATGGAGGAGACTCTGCACATGGAGTTGCCTCCATTCCCACACCCCCTCTTGGTTGCTCTTCCCTCCCAAGGGTGATTGAGCCAAGAGTAAACAACCCAAAATCATATCACAAAAGAAAACACAATACCATTTCATGCTCTCACCATGACCAACCATGGGGAGCTAAAACACTTAACAAAAATTACAACTACAAGATTCATCTACAACAAAATGAGAGAGATGAAGAGCAAGATCCTCCAACCTATGATCCAATGCAAAATGATGAAGTGTTTGAGCCTTCTCCTTCTTCTATCCCTAGCTTTTTCCTTCTCCAAGTTTAGTGGTCTCTAAAGGTAGAGAGTGTGTGAACCCCCCAAACCCCTCTAAAAGTCCTACTAAAAAGGAACCCCCAAACCAACTCTCCACAACCCTCATTAAGATGGTCTTAGAAAGTACTTCTGGGTCCATGATGCAAGTTGCAATTTCGTTCAAGATTAAATGGGCACTATTGGAGGGGACATAAAGTCAAAATATGGCTTCTCTCATGCTAAAATTACCCCTAACCTATGGGTACAAGGAATGGGCTACCTAAAAATGCATGAAACTACCCCCTAGGGTCCCATTTAACCCTCCAAAACCATGGTTCAATTTATGCACGAAAATGTAAGGTATGACTTCACTTAGGGGTCCTAAGACAAGAGGATGCACTTAGAATACCCCCTCGAGGAAGCTTCTAGGACTTTCTCTCACACTCCAATCACACGACATACCTTAGTTAACAATTAACTCTAGTGTCAAGTGACACTCACATAATTAACATCACAATTAAGGTATGCCCAACATATTACAACACTTAACAATCCTACACATACATTCACATTACGGTTACAAAATAAAACACTTCACAACGAGGCCCTGGTCTCTTCAATAGACGGGGCCTTGGCTTTACTGATATCACATGCATTCAATGTGGTTTCCCCGAATGTTTCCATGGTCCTTCCACCTGCAAAACCTAAATGCAGCATCAATAATTCAAGGAAGAAAACCATCATATATAAACATACAAGATGTAATATCCACACATTAATCTTAACTCAATTGCATACAAGGAATCATACAAAAAGTAATGATCTAACACAATTCAATTGAACATTCAATCACATAGAATAAAATGTCATAATTCAATTATCTGCACGTAATCATATAGGATTCAATAATCACATCAAGTAAATTCAGTTTGCATAATTCAATTCGTGATTCAAAAGCATAAATGAAATCAAGATCAACCATAATCTAGTCATCAGATTCTCATAACATAATATAATCTAACACGATCAAATCCAAATCCACTCATCATGGATCCACATACAGAGTCAACAAAATATAAAGTCTAACGATTCCATCATAACATAACAGTAGTCGAATGAGTCCAAGTATCTCCAAAAACATAATCAAAATGAGAAACTAAGTCTAGAAATCGGGATCACTATGTGGGCCGAAGGTGGGCCTCACACAAAAGATCCCATAATCCTTCTAGATATTTCTCATGGGCCTACCATTCCTTCACTTTCATGTCCTAATCCTCCATATCCTCCACAAGATCATATCCTACCAAATGTTCATGTCATTCCTCCTATTCCATTTTAGGGTCCTATTATTCCTCTTGATCCCTCTCATAACCCAAGCACATCTACACAAGTTTTTTACAAACCCCATGCATGTCAAATGGGTTCCTCCACTTCCATCCAATCTAGTCCACTCCATGATCTTAATTGTCCTCCAAAAGATCCCATCACCCCTTACAAAATCTAATAATGAGCCTCCTACATATAAACTTGGTTCATCCACTTTCATTCGGGCAAGTATACCTCATGATCATGTCATGCCTTACATACCTCCTCCACCTTAAATGGACTCTCATCTTACTATAAAAGTAACAAGTATCCCTTTGCTAAGAAGGTCTTCCAAAGAATGTGCTATAAAGTAAAAGGGTTGGGAATCCATGAACAAGGCAGATTAGAACTCCCTTATATAATAGAAAAATCAAAAAATTATGACCTGGGATACATGGATTACAATCAATATGTTGGTACCATTCATAGATCCTACATTCCTCCATCTAAACCCAAGCATAAATTAAATCCTTCTAACCTTCCATCCATCTTGGGTCTTTATATCCCTCCATCACCTATCCCTATCACTTCTTTCTCAAAATCCACCTACCCTGCCCTAAATCAAGGTCAATAGAGGCACACATCTTGGAGAACCTTCCACCCATCCAAAAAGCATCCATACAATTTCTATCCACCCATGAATCCAACCACCTTTCAAATAATTTGGATACCAAACATAAGGTCCATAAGTCAAGAAATCCACATGTAATCAAGGATCAACATGTCCAATCTATTCGACATGTAAACACAAAGAAAAGTATGATCCAAAAAGAAAAATAAATATCCAAAAGGTCACAAAGGCCCCTTGAGAAAAAAAATGAAGTCAAAATCTATAATGGTTCCTAAATCTCTCGTAGAAACAATGTGTTCCAAGTACCCACAAAAGAATAAAAAATCAAAATCCATGTGGATTCCTAAGCAGCTTCTTGAATCACAACGTCCCAAAGAAAAATCCAAGTTGGCATCCAAAATTTCTAATCCTCTATCCAAACAACTTCCATCCACTTCCAAATCCATTTTGGGTTCTTATTTACCAAAGTCAAAATCCACCTTCACTTATCCATAAAAATCTAAAGCTTCCAAATGCACTTTTCCTCTATTACTCCACCACCCTTCAAGGTGTGTGCCAATGTTTACCTTGTTACCCTTACCATGTAATCCTACACAAGTTTTCCAATACCCCATGTATTATTCATCTAATATGTTATATCCTTCCATACCCCTCATCCAATCCTTTTCATAAAGACTTATCCCATTTTATCCTTTATCTCCCTTTGTCATTGCCCTACCAATGTATTTGAGAATACCATCAAAATATATGATCCATTATTATGTGTCCTTCAATAGCACCATACAAAGAGAAAGATGCTTGACTCCTTCCTCTATTTCCTATCATGAGTCCATCACCTTCCCCCAAAAGTCAAAAAATTTAAAAAAAAGTCAAAAAATAAAGAAAAAATAAAAAATTGTTGGCTTGATGAAAACCTGGTAAACAGGTATCTTGGTAACACAAAAAAAAAAGAGAAATAATTTTGTTCAATAGTGAAAACCTGGTAAACAGGTGCTTTGAGCAAGTACCGTGATGAAAACCTAGCAAATAGGCATCATGTGCAAGTTATGAACTTCTTGAATTCCATACTTGGGGGAAAGTTCCATCTATTATATGCCTTTCATTTCCTCCATTATCCTATTATGTCCCTCATATTCCTTGTCAATATCCACATTTCCTTTTTCCCAACTTTGATATTGACAAGGATAGTGATCTCCCTAGAAGCATCGCATGTCCTATATGCTTCATATTGTTTGCATCTCTTTGGTACATCTTCCTTATCCTATCCATATCCCTTTGGTTTGTATCCCTTATCCTATCCACATCACTTTAGTCCATATTGCCTATCTTATTGCAACCTTTAGTCAATATCCCTCATCTTTTCCATTCTTGATCATGCTTGTCTTATCATTATCCTATCCAAATCCCTCTTTTGGTCTTGATACAAAATAAAGACATAAAATGAAAAATTTGTTTTCAACATCCTCTTGACATGTCCACTCCTATAAACCACATGCCTTTCAGTGCACCATTTCATTACCCAATTTTGTCATATTCAATTCCTAAACTTAATAAAAAAAAATTTATCCCATCTCGTGGATAGTCATTGGTATCCAAATAGCTTCAAGACATACCAAGAGACCTTTGGCCTTCATCCATCTACCAATCCATCCATTAATCCATAATTTCCTTGTCTTACTAGACACTGGGGTCAATCTCAATATCCTGAAAAAATGATAAGAACATTCAAAAAAATGTCTTGACAAATCTAAAAAAATTCAAATAATGTCTTGAAAAAATCTTTAAAAATTCAAATAACGTCCTGAAAAAAATCTCTAATTTTTTTATAAAGTCCTAAAAAAATGATTAAAAAACATCATATATGATCCTGAAATAATCCAAAAAAAATGAAAAACATAAAAACATTCATAAAGGGAATCAATGTTAGGGGTGTCTGTGATAAGAGCCTTCACTTATGTGATACGCTACACATACCTCGAATCCAAACATATGAATCCTAAAGATGCGTCAAAAACACCAAAACATGTCAAAAATCTTGCAATAAAATCATCTCTTAAATGAAAAGCAGAAAGTGATGATGAAACATCTAAACTTAAATCAAAGTAATGATCTTCATAAATCAATAATGGACTCATGAGACCCATATTTATCAAAAATTTAAGCTATCATAAGTAAATCAAACCAAATCAATAAATCAATTGATTATCTTATACAGTGACAAATACACTTGAAACTAGATAGGCCAGTCTTATATGAGTAGTCCAAATCTGGAACTAGACATATCCACAATACATCCAATCAAATAACAAAATCAAACCAATCAATGATTAGTAAGGTTGTTGACAAAGTTAGTCATTTCAGTCCATTATCAATTTAATCTTTTGCGATTATGTTCCTATGCTCGTCAAGGATACCACCAAGTTGTGAGAGTGATTATGATGGTTCATAATCTTGTTTTCTTTTGTTTGTTGTTTGTGGAGTGTTTGATAAATATTTGGGGTAAGGATGATGTAGGGTGAATGTGATAAGTATTGTCACACATTTGATAGCCACACACACCCATGATCTGAGACAACCCTAGGACAATGTCAAACATTCCCTATTTGTTTTCTATTTTCTTCAACAAAGATTGCAACAGTATCCAGATGGTCAATGTCTACGTGCATTCATATCTCTTCCTTTTCAATAAAGCACGATGATGAAAATGGTGAAAATATCTAGCAATGACTCGATACATCATTCATGTTGATAGAATAAGTTCAATTATTCTAATTCATTTCTCCTAACTCGTTCTTCTCACCAACATTTCTTCTATCAGCCAAATTAGTTAATCCGTCAATTTGTCAAATTTGTCAAATCATTTCTTTCAATCATTAAATCAAACAATGATCACATATAGGATGTATCTTTCCTGAAACCAGACAGTGTCGCTTGTCTTATACATGGTATGTCTTCCCTAAAACTAGACACTATCGCTAGTCTTATATAGGATGGGTCCTTCTTGAAACCAGACATGATTCTTGTTAACAATCTTTGTATCCAATATCAGTCATCATCATCTACTAACATTCTTCACTTCTTACTAACCATTCTTCTTTGTCATCATATATCAACTTGTCATCTAACATTCATCTTCTTATTTTGAGAGATCATTTGTTGCACAAACAATCTCTCAAGGGGGCATAAATCCACCTGTTGTTGTCAGGGCAAGCTGGGACAAGACCCAATTTGAAATTCTTTGACACAACAGTCATAATCGCATTATATCAAAGAGAAGCAAATGTAAACACCTAAAAATGGACATAATTGTGAGCTAACATTAAGTCACTAATTATTCTTCTATTAGTTAATGGTTATTTAATCATTAATTAATCATCTTATTTTCCTCTAAAAATCCAATCTTGTAATCAGTTAATCATCTCTCTAATATTAATTAAATAATTAAGTATTTAATTAATTACCTTTAATTAATTAATCTTTATCAATTAATTGAATTCAATTTCCTATCTCCCATAATTTGAATTTAATTATTCAAATTAGCTAATTATCCTTCCAAATTAAATTAATTAACCAAATTAATTTAATTTCACATCAATTTTAATTAATCTCATTCTAATATCATCTTTCTCTTTAATTAAATTTTTAATTCAATTAAATCATCCAAAAAATAGAGAAATAAAAAAATTTGTAATTTCTAAAAATTCAAAATCCTCACAAATTGAGAAAAACAATTTTATGAAAATCAAATCATTTTAAATCACAAAATAATTATTTTCTTAAATTTCAATTTTGGAAACTTTTATCTTTCAAAAAATCAACTAAATCCTCTCATCTTTAGTTCCTCTTTTATCTTTCCACTTTTTGAGTTAAATTGTAATCAAATTTGTTTTTCTAGAAGGTTACCCAAATCTTCTCCAATCTTGAATTATCTCGTTCGTCCAATCTGCTTTCCCAACATCGATCTCAATCATTTGTGGATTTCCTAAAAATCTATATAAGAAACCTTCATTTTAAACATTTTCAGCTCTCAATTTTCATACAAACTTATGCAGGTTTAAACTTAGTATTGTTCAATCAATCCTTTTATCATATTTCTTGGATCTTTGAGTCAAGGTGCTTCCAGAACCATAGCTGAGTGTCACACCTCAATAAGGAGAAGAGAAGCAACATGAGCCTCAAGTATCATTTGGTTTTCATGCTTGCATTAGTTTGTTAATTTCTGAATATGATACTTGTTATTTTGTTGTTTGTAGGGTTTAATGATGATTAGTAGCTTTCTTGATTAGTTTGATGCTATTGAATTATTTGTTTAAGCTTGTTCAGAAACCCCTACTACATGTTTATCACAAAATGCATATGAAATCTTGATTTATCTACACATACCATAGGTATAATAGACCAATTACAAATACATCATCCATACAGAGAAGATATTAGCTAAATCATGAAAGGTCAATGAAACCATCTCCTGTGCCACTACTAAGGATAAGACATGCTCAATCCTACAGCTTAGGCAGAACAATGTCTGGTACCTGTTCATTAAAACATGAAAACATAAAGTACAACTAATCATAATATAAATAGCTAAAACAATTGTAAATAATCAAATACGCCTAATAGAAAAGTGACACTTTAGCGATGCAATTAGTCGTATTTGTTAGAGTGTTACAACACTTGTCATTCTATATTTAATCCTTACTGCACATTATCATTTAAATTAATATTAAGGCATTAAAATAATCATTTATGGAAATATGAGCATATATAAGTGAAACATCTCAATAACATATCCAACAACAATATTGACTCAATATAATAGGAAATAAATGATAATACACATAATAACATAATCCAATGTTTTCAAATACAAAATGCACCAAATATCATCATAAAGCATCATTGTCACATCCTAAAAGCATCATCATACATATATGATCAAAAGGGTAAGAGATAACATAATCTAACATCTAAATCAGCTTTGATACTAGTAAAGCCAAAATAAAGTACTATAACCAAATGCATCATACAATGCAATGTCGGATCACGTCATATAGATAACCAAGCAACATAATAGTCTAATCTCATATCATAATCACATGGTATGGAATCCTTCCTCCCTAGGCATAGGCTTACTCATTGTTAGTCACCAACCCAATTTTCAAACTTTGAGCACCTTCATGCATTCCTACCTTCTAAATAATGAAAATAATCAATTTATGAATTCTATTAAAGCTGGTGCAAAATATCTTCGCAAGTTTCATTCTAACCTCATTTTGTCCACTATAGCTAGTTCTTGTGATCAAACCCCCTCTCAATCTTGAAATTTTAAAGCTTTAATTTTAGAGTTGGCCATATGCAAATAGAATTAAAATTTGAGTTTTATGTGTCCTATGCAAAAATGGTTTATGGGTTTTACTCAATATGGATCACTCACCATGTTGTCAAAATTTTGTGGAAAATGGAGTCTCTAGCTGAAAGTTATAAATTTTTCCATATGAGTTCCAAATATTAGTGATGGACTTTGGAATCCATATTGAACCATTGAACCAAAAGTTCAAGTTCAAAGGGTTCAAATTTTGAAGTAGGTCAACTAAGTTCTAAAGTTATCATGATAGTTGATTCCCTAATAGAATATATTGTCGGACTATGGGGCCTTTTCAAAAGCATGAAAGTTCATATCGGTTCCGATGAGCATCTAAGACATGAATTGAAGTCACTAAGCCTCTGACTTTATGGATGTGAAGAACGTCAATTTTGGAGAAAGCTACAAATCCTTGGTTTTGGTGCAACATTTAAGACACTCTTCTTAGTCAATGGTCGTTCTCAAGTTGGAAGCTTGGTGATAAAACATATGTCGAGGCTGCTCAATCTTTTTTAGCCAAACTATCAATAGTTCTCTCATCTTAAGTACATGTCATCATCATAGATTTATGCATCGTACCTCAAGCTTTGTTGTTATTGGACATAGATGAATTGAAAATGAGCTCTTTTATATTGGCAACGAGTATGGTTTTTAACTACTATCGACATTGAACCAAAATCCAACATTCCTAAATCTACCAAGCTGGATAAAGTTGTGCTTGCAAATGGATTCACTGGAAGTGTCCTGTTGGATTACTTTTGGGAAATATATGTACTATAGACAATACCTCTAGTTGCAATTTTTGGGATGTCCATCACTATCCCTCTTACCATAATAGCTTATGTTGGTCTCAATTTTTTCGCAGCTAATCTTGGTTATGCATGTAAGTTTGGCCTTGTTGATGTCCTCTCTATTTTAAAATTTTCCTTCCAACCAAAAATATTATGCATGTATCTTTTAAAAAAGTGATTGTCTATTTTTTAAGTGAAGTTAACTTTTATGCTTAGTCGCCAACTCGCCAATTGTTAAACTATCAATCGCTAAGTCACGAGCTTTTTCCTTAATGTTATGTTAACCTCTATGAGTGGGAAAGTGTTGAGTGAAGCCCTCTGTCGGTAAGTTGTGGGCTGTCTAATAGATGTTTAACTAACCACAGTAACCTAGTGAGTGTTTGTATTCTAACCTTGTCGCTAGCTTGCAAATTTCTTCTTATGGTTTATGTTAACCTTCGCGATCTAGAAAGTGTGAGTTTCAAGTTTTAATCACTAACTCGCATAACCCTTTAATAGTTGAGATCTTTGCCTTGTGAGTAAATGATATTTTTCCATGTGTCCATGTTGTGACATGTTATGAAGATTTGATCAACGGTGGTCGCTGGCTCGCAAGGTATCAACATGTATTCTCTTTTATTAGTGAGTCAACAAAAATGTGACAAGTGGAATTTGTTTAAAGAAGGTTGAAAGATTCATCACCAGTTCACGAAGTGATTGAATGGTTAAGTAAAATAGTTTGTGAGCTTGCAATAAGTGCTTGATAAAAATGTGTTGTCGCTAAATCACTGGTGGAGTGGCGGTTAAAGGTAAATGGTTAGCTAGATGGTGATGAAAGGAAAAGGTAAGTGAGAAATATTTATCGCTAAGTTGCGAATGAAGAAGCAGTTAAGTTAAGATGTTGGTGACTTAGCGAATAGTTAGTTGATCCTTGTCGCTGACTCACTATGGTTAATAAAACAGAGAGATAGATGTTGGTAACCTGGTGAGTAGCGGTCAGAAAGATGTAATCGCCAACTCACTAGATGAAGTAAACATGTTATAAAATGTTAGTGAGTTAGTGAAGGGTAAGGTTTCCTTTGGTCACTAGCTCATATATGGTGAGGATACCAAGTATAAAATGTTAACAAGTTCACGAAGATAATTTGTTTCAGATTGTCGCCAACTCACAGTCTTTCCTAACAAAGTGTTTTGTTGATTTGTTGACTTGACATAGTTTCTAAAAAAGTGAAGAGAAATAAAGGGCTTAACAAATCATTGTTGACACCTGGAGTTACCCATTGAAGTGCATAGTTATGTTTCGAAGTTATAACATAAAAGCAGAAGTTATTACAATGTATCAACTTGACAAGGAATTTATGAGGCAAAGATTGTATATAGATTGCATGATGATGAAGATAGTGCATTGAGGTGACAGCATGTAAAAAACTCCAGAAGCTATAAAGGAATGTGTGTTATCGATGTTCAAGTACTTTTATTTTTACGCTTTTCTAGATTTTGTGTGCACTAAGATTTTGATTGCAGAGCCAAAATTTAAAGCAGTTGCAAAGAAGGTTTTTCCCAGTTGTAGGTTTTAGAAGCATATCCAAGATGAGTCAATCAACCATTAGGTCGCTCACTAAGAAGGAGAAGGGAAGTAGATTGTTTGATGAATTTATCAAGTTACTCCCTGTAAGTACAAATCCAAATTTAGCAAATGATTATGCCTGGTTGGATGCTTGGGGCCAGTACAAAAATGTAGACACTCCTGGCATGAGCGACTCTTTTCTCTTCAACTTTTTTTTGGGAGAACAAGGTTAAAGAAGTTCCTATCTAGAACCCTTGGGAGCTGAGTTTGGGAAAACTGATTTGCCCAGACGTATACATGGATGTGGATCTATTAAGAGAATTGGTGAGGTGCTATGATGCAGTCACTAGAGTCATCAGAATGGAGGATAAATCAGAGCTTCTCAAAATTGATTGAACCAGCATAGTAGAAGCTTTTGGGATCACTTCTACAATGTGCACAAAGATTGATATAGACAAAGAAAAGGAGTATTTTGAGAAATTCCATAAATTTATCAAGAAGAATGTCTTGCCTAAATTCATTCCTAGGGAAGATGGTAGAAGAGTGATCATACCTAATGAGTTGATGCGACCCTATGATCTAACAAAATTCTATAATTTTTTCCAGTGTACAGTGTATGGTCATTGCAGGTGTTAGAAATTAAGGGTGATAGAAATGTGACTGCAGACTTATTGCAAATGTCTATGGATATCTAGAATCCACATGTCAAAAAGGATTATGATTATGTTGGTTGGATAGTGAGTGAAATCCATGAAGGATTAAAGAAAATAGTTACATCTGAGCAACCCTCTGAAACCAAATTCAAGCATTATTCACTCTTGATGTGGCTGATCTTGTACTACAACCACCAGAGCATGAATGATGAGGTGGAGTTGTTCAAGTATAGATTTGACTACTTACAACCAATACAACAGTGGACCCAAGTTTGGAATAGTTCCTCTTGTTTCTCTAATTTATGTTGTTTTCAAAATTGGATCGTTCAACCATTATATGTGATGTTAGGAACCCTAATTGAGAGGTTTGTGGGGGGAATTAGAAGAGTTTTGAGACCTAGGCATTTTATGGATAACTGGCCTCATTTGCACAATTGGGGTGATTTCTACTTTTTTGATAATGTCACAATAATTAGAGGCTATGGGTACTCACATCCACCTCGTATTTTGCCTAGAGTAGTGCCGCCTAGGATAGTCTGGATAGAATTTATATGGCAATTGAATCTAGTAGATAGGGACCTATTATAATGGCATAAGAAAGACACCTTTTTTACTAGGTTATGAAAAGTGCATTATTTCAAAATAGGGAAGAAAGCCCTAGACCAAATGAATGAGTTCTTAAGACAGTTTAGGATGTCTTATGTTGTGCCTAGGTATTGTGACTTTGAAGGCTTTATCAAGCATGCCTGTAAAGAAATTATTCCATTTTTACAAAAGGTAAAGGATCATGAGCCCTTGGAATATGAGGATGTGATTAGGAACATGGTGAATGTTGATGGAATTGTTGAAAGGAGTCGAAAATGGAAAGATTTGGAGAGAGTGGATAATGAATTAAAAGAAATGGATGAGTCATTTTCAGGATTTTTCTCGGATACTCCATACATGGACAGGTTCGACATAATGATTGATGGTTATGAGAAGCTGATGGCTCAAATGCCTAAGGAGGTTATGATGCAAGAGGAACCAATTAACATAGATTCTAAGGAGGAAGTTAACAACATAAATAAAAATGAATCTGTTTCACATGATCCAATGGAGGATACAGAGAAAATAAGGGCTAAAAAGAGAGTTCTAAAGAATAGATCTAGTACATTAGTCCCAGGACATGGCCCTTACTTCAAGAGAATCAGAAAGCAATTGGATAACATTCCTTTTGAAGAAGAAAAGATATCAGACACTAAATTTCCATTGGCTTTAAGGCTAGATGTGAGGGTATTGGAGGCCCAAGAATTCATGAAGGATGATCAATTCATTAAGACTCCTGAGTTCAAAAAACAATTGTACACAATTAAGGAGAAGGATCTAAGGTCAACTCTCACTTTTGAAGGTGATGAGGGTGAAAAGAAAGAGAAAATCATAAAGGCCTTATAGGAATATGATCCTGAATTTGAGAAGATTACTGAAGATCAGTCTAGAGAACTGGTAAAGAGGAGTGGCATGCTATTATTACCAAACTAGGACTTGTAATTTGCATTTGTCATTAACCATATTAGATAGTAGACAGATCCATTGTTCATGACAGAGGTGGAAATAGGAGATATAGTCAGAGGATCAGGTTTTGATCCTAAATCAAAAACTTTTGCACTATGGCTATTATCACCTTCCATCTAGAAGCCTCATCTAGTGAAAATCCAATAGGAAAGGAGAGCATACAAGATAACATGGAACTTAGAGAACACATGTGGTACTGAGGTTGCCTCTACCCTGCAACAATTGTCTTTCTTGAATCTAGCCAAGATAGAGAGGATCTCAAAAAGATATAGAGAGACATATCACCAATTGACTATTGTGGCCAAGAAGTATGAGGAGGTAATTTTCAAATGTCCTCACACTCAGGAGCAACTAGATGCAGCAAAGGAAAGGATCAGGGAGTTGACACAGTCAACAAAGCACAAAGAAATGAAATATGCATTAATGGATGTACAAGCTAATTTGGCTATTACTATAAAAATCCCTTCTAATGCACATCCTATGCAAATTGAGGACCCATAGAAGAAGAAATAATCATATAGTGAGAGGAATGATATTGCACTCACAACATTGATGAATATCTTGCATCATAGTATACAAATAATTTAAAAAAATATTGATGTTGTGCACAACTCACATGACACATTACAAAAAATACAGAAAGACATCTTAGATGCTTTGGCTACATTAGAGCCACTTTTTAGTATATGGTCAGGCAGGGCAGCCTTGTTTGAAAAGATAGAGGCAGTACAATAATATAGACTTGACTTGCCAGAGAAAATTATAGACATTAGAGAGATGATTGATGTAATCAATTCATCTCTCTCATTTTTCATAGGCAAAGAAAATCAAATCAAGGTAAAGTTGAATATGGTCGTTCCCGGTGTATGCACCCTAAAATGGTCGCCTAGACTTTGGGCCCCATTTATTTGATTTATCAATCCTGAATCAATTTTATCAATAATCAATATTTTCAACAATATCAATCTCTTGATCAAGTCTTAATTTCGATCATATATTGGATTTTTATCCTTGGGCTAAGCATTTATCCTAAAGTCTTTATTTTATTAAAAGGAATATTTCCTCCCCTTTTAATTAAATAAAAAGCCCCCACTTTCCTCTTACCCTAAGTTGCACAAATAAAGTATTATTCATATTTTATAAAAAGGAGAAAAGCACTTTTTATCTCATATGGACATAAAGTCAACTCTTATTTTCCTATTGGAGGATATTTGTGCACATGGATTGCTCCTCTTTCAAGCTCCACCGCTGATTAAGACTTTTTGCCTCTTAATCTCAATGGTCCATTTCACCTCATTTCTTATAAAAGGAGAGCTCTCTCCTTCATTTGCATATCCCATGTTTTTATGCTAATGTTATGCTGCAGGTTTTAGGTGCATTTGGAGCTTTTGAAGATATTGAAGACTTGTTGCTTTCATCATTTAGTTGCATATTTGCTTTCTTAGTTGCATTGATAATGGCATTCTTAGTATAGATTTCTTTTTATGCAATAGATTTAGCTCACATAGTCTAAATAGGAGGCATTGTAATCCATTGCTATTTTCTTTCATAGATTAGTTGCATTGTACTTTCATTTCCATAGCTTAGATTGCATTCTCATATAGCTTGCATTGCATTGCATATTTGATTCTTGGAGATATTGGCATTGTTGCCCTTGTCTTCACTTGAATCTCTCATTGTGTGGTTGACTAGCAAGGTCACAAGCTTGTAGCTCTAGCTGAGAGCAAACACATCATAGTCCCTTGCAACTCCATGCATAGAGAGCTATGAGCCGCTTTGTGAGGCCTCATTCTTGAGCAACCTTGCATGTAATGGTTCATAGAAGTGCACCATTTTAGTGTGTACATTTCTGGCGCCCACCGTGGGGCAGAGTAGACTAGCTTTGTCCCTTCTTTTTCTGCATTTTCATCATTTTCCGTTAATTTTTTGGCAAGTTTTTAGCGTAATTTTCATTCTCTGGTTTTTTGTCTCAGAATATCGCGCGATACTTCTCAGTATATCGCGCGATATGCCTTATAATACTCGCGTGATACTTCACATCTCTGAAGAATCGCACGGCAGTATTGAGGTATATCGCCTGGTGTCGTGCGAAGTATCGCCTGCCTATTGTGCAGTATATCGCCCGGACTGAGGTATATCACCCGGCTATAGGAAACTATGTCGCATGATACTGGTGAAGTCTGAGGTATATCGCCTGAACCTAATAGTGAGCTATTTTTGAGCTATTTTATCTATCTTGCAAGTTTTGGGTTCTTAGCTATCTTTTTGAAATTTTTTGAAAATTCTAGCGTTTTCAAATCCGTGCCACTCTAGAAAACGGGTGCCCTTTTTTTTTTGAAATTTTGCAAATAGTATCAAAAGTTTAAGTGTGATATATCGTTGGAAAGGTCTTTCCAAGCCTAATCCAACCATGATGGTTTCATTTTCAGATTTTATCATTTGATCAGTTATTTTTGCAGATTATCTAATGTTTCATGTGCTAACCATTGTTAGATTTTGGATTTTGCTAACCTTGTTGGTCTAACAAGTTGTGGTTGTAGGTGCCTCTTGCTTGAATATTTTGTCAAAATCGCATGTCAAAGAGGGCTACTAATGGTTTTTGCAGGGCTGCCCAAGCATAAAAACAAAAAAAATTCTTGCTTGTTTATTTGCTTTCATTCTAAGTGTGGCATTCACTAATTGTATTAGGAATCTTTAAAACCTTGTGAAAGAGATTTTGAGGTGGTAGGAGAAGTATGCTCTTCACCTTTAGGTGAATTAGAAAATCTTGACCCATCTTAAAGTTTTGGGAGCAAGGGGGTAATTGAATCTCTTTGATTGGTGTGTTTGGGAGAATTTTTTGAGATAGGGGAGTATGCTCTTCACCCTTGAGGTGAACCAAAAACCTTGAACCTCATAAATTATCCATTTTTATTTAGTTTAGGAATCCTTTAGCGGGCCTGCTCTTGAGCAATCAAGAGGAACGACTCAAGTGGGGACAACCTTGTCATCATTTTTCTTGGTGGTAAGTGATTCCAACTCACTATAATCTCAAGGCTATCAAGGACATCAAAAACCTTGGTAGACATAACACTTATCTTCGTTTGATGTGAGTAGCTCATGGGATTGCGACCATGGGGAAAACATTGAATAAGAATGCTTAAGGTACTCTTGAGGCCGCAAGGTCCTAGTCCTTTATGAGGAGCAAGAGGGGTGTTGTGAACGGAAATTCTTATTAAGAACCATTAGATAGAAGCCACCTTGTTTAGCCGCTTATCTTCTTAGTGCAAGGATTGATCCAAGTGGTTTACCCGGATCATCTTAAGATACTCACCATATGTTCTCCTTTGGTTGTGTCATTTGACACTTCCATGACAAAGCCAATATCTCTTGTGGGTAACCACTTGGTGTGAGGCAAGGGGGCATCAAGTTGTGGGCTAAGTTGATAAGTATTGAGCCTTGACCTTTTAGGATAGATATTGCTTGAAGTGTTTTCAATTGTGTGATACTAGTGTGAACGTTCTCAACATACAGATAATCGGTAGCATTCATAGGGTGCAATTTTATTTTTGATATCATAAGTGTTTGTCTTGACAAGGTTGCTTTTGCCCTTGTTTCAAGTGTTTGAAGACATGTTTGATCCTCTACTGTTTGCAAACCTGTCCAAATGCTATTAAATTTGTGATTGACATCAGACATTTTCACCCTCAGATTCAGAAACTTGAAATTAGACCTTAAAAAACCCAAAATTTTGCACAACTTGGTCAAGATCAACATCAATATCACATTAGCCAAAGAGAAATATCGCATTAGAAGGTTGTTCTTGGTGAGAAAGTTTATCTCTAGAATTGTGAGCTACATTCTTGGAAAATTCTCATACTCGTATTATCCAAATAATTTTCATTTAATCTCAATTTCAATTATATTTTGGCCTAGCCCAACCTCCTGGTTCAAAAGTGCAAGGGTAGTCACCCTTTGATTTGAAGCACCTCTTTGACAGTGTTGGTAAAGCCCCTTCTTCTATCTTTTCATTTCTCTTTGGACAATAGAGAACTTTGATTATCCTAGTTTGGTGTTGACATTTTGTGAGGTCATCTTATTACCAAGGGTCTTCTATTTTCAGTCTTCCTTGGTCAGTCCAGATCTTAGATCCTAGGTGTTGTCATGTTGCTCAACATCTCAATGAACGTTATGGTATCAATTGCACAAGATGGCTCTTAGTCTTCTTCTTTCTTCTCCATTTCCCATGTTCTTCTAAAGTCTTCTACTCCCATGGGAAATTCTTCTTCTTCTTCTTCTTCTTGATTCTTTTCCTCTTATTATCTAGTCTACTTTCTTCTATTCATCTATTCATTTCTTCCATGCTTGATTCCTCCTCTTCTAGAACCATGAATTTCAACTATCTTGTTAGGGAACCTCTCTTGAGAATAGATGATCTTGAACTCATTGCTCAATTTGAAGAGTATCTTTATTCCTCCAATAGTCCTTCCAAATATCTCATGGGTGACAAACTTATAGCAAAAATAAAAGAAAAGATGATTGAATCTGACGCCTTTGCTAGAATCATAAACATGATCATATCATGATCTTCTTCTTCCAAACATTCTTCATCATCTAAATCTTCTCATTCTTCTTCACCTTCCAAGTCTTATCACGACTCTTCCAGACATCATTCTCATTCTTCATCTTCTAAGTTTTATCATGATTTTTCTAAACACTATTCACATTCTCCATCTTCCAAATCTTATCATGACTCTTCTAAACATTATTCGAATTCCTCATTATCCAAGTCTTCTTCTTCCACTAAGTCTTCAATTTCCTCTTCTTCACGATCTCATTCTTCTTCTACTTCTCCTAGAGTCTTACTTCTCTTCAGAAGACATACCATAAAGAGCAACATGATAGTCCTTGTGATGTCTCTTTCACAAAGAGTGACACACCTACCTTTGATGACTATGATGACTATGATGACTATGATGATGGACAATGTAGCAATACTTATGGCAACTCTATTCCTAAGAGTCCTCGTCGTCGTGTGCTTAGGCTTACTAAAGGGTCATCCTATTGGATAGATTGTGATGGTGATCCATATGATTCTAATTTTGAGAGAAATTATGATATTCGTTGTGAACAATATGATACATCTACTTCTATTGAGGAAGAGAAAGCTTTCCGTGCTGATTATAAACGAAGATACTATGAGCATGTCTCCTCTAAAAGTTCTCATGCTGAAAATAAAGATGACACTCTCAAGCAAGATCATGTTAATGTTGAACCTTTATCTAGTGATGGTTCCCTTCCATCCTCTACTTCCTCCAATACCCACACACTTCCTAAAGCTTCTGAGTCATCCAAATCTTTCACAAATCCTTCATCCAACAAAGATCCTAAGGCTTTCCATGTGGTTCCTTATAGTTATTCTCAAGAGCCACCTCTTAAAAATACTCAAGCTAACCTTCACTTGGATGTGAATACTTCCAATAATGCTAAACCTAAAGAGCCTAAACCTTTATGCACTATAATGCCTATTTCAGCTAGTCTTTCACCATCTCCTCCAAAGTCTTCCATACAATCCCAACATGCTTCCTTGTCCTTAGAAGTGGCTCCATGTCAAGAGGACTCTAAAAATGATAAATAAAAGAATATAAATAAAGATCAAGATCAGGAATCCTCCATATCATCCAATTCTCTTCATGATGTATCTTCTCCATTTCATGGTTCTTTTGATCCTCTACGCTCTTCCGCATTCATTCCACCATATCCTAAGCAAGATCAAGCTACTACTTACACCGTCGAGCTTATTGATAATCAAAATAACCTTACTACACTTGCATTTTCCAAAGATGATGCTTCCATTAAGGTTATTAAAAATGGTGTTGTTACTTCCAATGTTAAACCTATTGAAAATCAAGAGAAAAATTCTACACTTGTGCTATCCAAAGATCCTTGTCAAGATCAAAGTCTTCCATCTTCTTGTTCTACCACTCCATGTTCATTTCCACTTTCTTCTCTTCCTAAGTCTTTGCAAGCTTTGAATGATCCTATCAAAGAAGTTGCTCCTATTCAAGATGTACATGATCCTATTGAAAACTCTAATGCTCACTCTAGAGATGTTGATATCCCTAGTTGTCATATAGATGCTAATGAACTTATTGATTATCCTTTTGCATCTTCCACTTCCATCCTTGGACCTCCTCCACCAATACTAAGGGCTTCATGTCTTCCTTCCATCTTGGGCCCTTATGTCCCTTCACTTTCCCCTCCTAACTCTCCTAATTCATCATCCATCTTGGGTCCTTACATCCCTCCATCTCCTATCTTTCCTCAAGATCAACATAGATGCATACCCTTGAATCATTTTCATCCACCCACCCATCTAAACCAGTCGTATTTTCCTTCTTCCACAAGTCCCAAGTCTTTTGGAAGTAAGTTGAATGTTCAAAACAAGAAAAAGAAGCAATACAAGAATCCATCAAACAAAGAAGATCACCATGTCTCCTCTAGTCGACATGGGGGCATAAAGTCGAAAGAGATATCTAAGAATAAAACTACAAGACAAGTATGGGTTCCAAAATCCATCATTGAAGATATTCTCTCTCAGTCATCAAAAGGAAATGAAAAGCCTAAGGCTATATGGATTCCAAAGTCTCTCTTGAAAGAGTCTAATGTTGAACAAAAAGTGAAGTTGACATTCAAGCTTCCAAAGGCTTCCACTTCATCTTTTTCCAAAAACATTCTTCCATTCCATGTGCCTAAACCGCAACCTCTGCTAAACATTTGCCATATTCCTTCTCGTATTCCTCCATTCACATTTGAGAATTATAACAAGTACATCAATCCTCTTTTCGAAAAGTCACATAGCAATAATGAACCAGAATATGGTTTGCATTTGGACTAGAATATGGTTTACGTTTCCTCCATTTTTCCCATCACCCTTCAAGGTGTGTATTGACGTTGATCTTACCTTTCTTTCCATCTACCTTTTCACATTCATTATCCTTCTACCTTCTCTCATTTTTCCTCATTTGCCTATTCCTTCTGCATCTTCCTTTCCCCTTCAGCATCTTTGAGCATATCATTTTGAATCTTTGGTATATCAATGATTTATCCTTTCAAGGAGCATTATCTGAAAAGCTTGCCTTCTTCCAAAAATAATAAATTTTTTTTAAAAATAGAAAAATTCAAAAAGAAAAGAAAAAAATTGAAAAAAATTGAAAATGTGTCATGGTGAAAACCTGGAAACAAGCACCTTGGTAGCAAAAGTAAAGAGAAATAAATTCATCCTATGGTGAAAACCACTCCCTTGTGGCACCTTGGATAAGTACCATGATGAAAACCTGGCAATCAGGCATCATGCGTAGTTCCTCTACATATTTCATCCATTCCGTCTTCCATCTTTGATCTTGACAATGTTGAACTATACACGAATATTTGACTATCTTGTGAGCTATCTTCCGATGATCTTGCTTTCATTCCATTCATGTTTAGCCTTCATATTCATTTTCCTCCATTCATTCTAGTCTTTCGCTATCCTTTTCCCCCTTGGTCTTGATCTAAAAAAAAAAAGAGTAAACATGATGCTATGAAGCCTCTTGACATGTCTACTCCTTTGGACTGCATCCTTTCCTGCTCTTATACCACGCTTTTGAGGCTTATCCTATGCTGCCCTTTCATTGCTTGTCCAAATGCGCTTTACATGAAAATTTTTCCCTAACTTGGGTACTCTTGAGGAGTTTGCCTTTGAGGATTTCTTCCCTTCACTCTCTTTCATTCTCATGTCTTCCATCTCATTCACCAGCTTGCTTATCCATCTTGTCCCTCACCTTCCTAGACATTGGGAATACACGATGTGATCTTGCTTGGGAGTTTGATGCCTATTTCTGTCTGGGGGCATCCTTTGTACATACTTATTGATCCTGAAAAAATACCAAAAAAATTTGATA
Organism: Chamaecyparis obtusa; assembly: GCA_027943335.1. Taxonomy (NCBI): domain Eukaryota; kingdom Viridiplantae; phylum Streptophyta; class Pinopsida; order Cupressales; family Cupressaceae; genus Chamaecyparis; species Chamaecyparis obtusa. Next base: position 1,711,989 of record BSBK01006942.1, on the reverse strand, counting down.
TATGATGCTGAAAAAATCCTAAAAAGCATAAAAAGTCTTGAAAAAATACAAACAAATTAAAAAAATTCAAAAATTTAAAAGTTCAAAAAAATTGCAATAAAATCCAAGTGGTGAAAACTTGGAAATAGGCGCTACTTGAGGCCTTTGCACCCTTGTCTTTTAGCATGCATCCTCGACACCTAGCCACTTTCTCCATCATGCCTTGACCTTATTTGGCTTAGTCTAGAATTGGTCTTTGTCTTTGTCTAGGGGGCATAACTGTTAGCATTGGTCTTTTAGGTGCGTTTGTCTCTTGGGGCATTTCACAATAGGTGTTTTTCAACACCACCCCAAACAGTGTTTTTCAACACTACCCTTGCGTCGAGTGTTTCTTAACACTTATCAGATGTCTTACCCAACAGTCTCGTATGATGTGATATTTCTCACTAAGCAGATATGATACTTAGAGTTTGACTCTATGACCAACACACACGCACTTAAACAATCAACTTGTTGAGATATGTTGACTTTATTTTTCTTTGTGTGCTGTTTATGAGGATTTCTTTGATGAGTGGTCTCTCCCTGAGAAGTTTTCGATGATGCATAGCTAGAAGACTAAGGGTATGAGAACATGTTTTCTTTCTTTATCTGTTTATGGGTATATTTTGTTGATCCTAATTGTCATGAGCATTTATGTTGGTCCTACTTGACACTATGGATTGACAAGGTATTATCCTTGACTGTTTTGCGAGTGCATGCTTTTAGTTATCCTGACTTTCATGTGTCTTGATACAAGCATAATCTCGCCATATCAAACTTAGGTAATCTCACTGCACTAGTCATCTTGACCTACATGTCTTTGATGCCTAGGTGGGATTTCCACATTTCTATCTGATAAAGATCATATTCATATCCACATAGTTATGCTAGTGTGCATTGTATGATCTTGCGACGCTACCAATAATGCTCGATGATGATAATTAGATGTCTATAAGTGTTGTGACCTTTCAAGTCAACCACTTTCATAGTAGCTTGCATTTTTAGGTTCATGTTAGATTAGTTTTTGCATCTTGCATATGGAGAGAGCTCTCCTTTTTATCATCTACGGACTAGTTGGTCAACTGTGCTCATTTTCTGATTCTTCTTGATCATATTTTTCATTTTTGATCTTTCATATCACATCATTTTCTATCCATTTTCGGACTTGAAATTGAAATCCAAGTCGCATTTCAAAATCTTCCCTTCTTCTGCGCAGTTGGCTACATTTTTTGAGGCCTAATCCTTCGATCTTTGTTGGGGCATCGTCATTTCTTCATTTCCATGTCTTCCAAACTTCTAGTCTTTCATTCATCTTCATTCCATTCCCTCCGTTCTCATGTTTGACTACATCTTTTCAGTCAGGCTGGGGCATGTTTCATTGCCTAATGGTTAACCTATTGACTCTTACCTTCGATTGTGATTTCATTATGATTTGATCATCTTTATCGATTTTCTATCTCTCCTCTACTTGATTTCGATTTCGATTTCGAGGGGGCAGTATTTATGGGATTCTCATCCCTGATTTCCTTGATTTTCTTGATTCAGACATCTTTTGTGAGTTTTCGCTCAAATTTGAGATTCTTATCTCTTACTTTGAATGTGATCCCGAATCGACCTCATGTTCAAAGGCCTTTGTTTATGCTTTGTCCGGATATGATCCCGAATCGACCTCATATCTGAGTTGTTTTGTGATCCCAGATCGATCTCACATTTCAACTTCATTCTTTGACTGCATGTGTTCCCAAATCGATCACACATTAGTCAAAGAGGGGCAAATGTATGCACCTTAAAATGGTCGCCTAGACTTTGGGCCCCATTTATTTGATTTATCAATCCTGAATCAATTTTATCAATAATCAATATTTTCAACAATATCAATCTCTTGATCAAGTCTTAATTTTGATCATATATTGGATTTTTATCCTTGGGCTAACCATTTATCCTAAAGTCTTTATTTTATTAAAAGGAATATTTCCTCCCCTTTTAATTAAATAAAAAGCCCCCACTTTCCTCTTACCCTAAGTTGCACAAATAAAGTATTATTCATATTTTATAAAAAGAAGAAAAGCACTTTTTGTCTCATATGGACATAAAGTCAACTCTTATTTTCCTATTGGAGGATACTTGTGCACATGGATTGCTCCTCTTTCAAGCTCCACCGCTGATTAAGACTTTTTGCCTCTTAATCTCAATGGTCCATTTCACCTCATTTCTTATAAAAGGAGAGCTCTCTCCTTCATTTGCATATCCCATGTTTTTATGCTAATGTTATGCTACAGGTTTTAGGTGCATTTGGAGCTTTTGAAGATATTGAAGACTTGTTGCTTTCATCATTTAGTTGCATATTTGCTTTCTTAGTTGCATTGATAATGGCATTCTTAGTATAGATTTCTTTTTATGCAATAGATTTAGCTCACATAGTCTAAATAGGAGGCATTGTAATCCATTGCTATTTTCTTTCATAGATTAGTTGCATTGTACTTTCATTTCCATAGCTTAGATTGCATTCTCATATAGCTTGCATTGCATTGCATATTTGATTCTTGGAGATATTGGCATTGTTGCCCTTGTCTTCACTTGAATCTCTCATTGTGTGGTTGACTAGCAAGGTCACAAGCTTGTAGCTCTAGCTGAGAGCAAACACATCATAGTCCCTTGCAACTCCATGCATAGAGAGCTATGAGCCGCTTTGTGAGGCCTCATTCTTGAGCAACCTTGCATGTAATGGTTCATAGAAGTGCACCATTTTAGTGTGTACACCCGGTTGCAACCCATATGTTCTCCCAATATATGATGATAATGGGGAGTTGAAGACAATGACTGCATGGGGTGGAGAATTTGATGCTAGGATGACAAAAAGAGAGTCATTTATACCTACAGACGACACTTTAGACATGGAGGCTTTTAAAAAAACATTAGATGTTATGTTTAAGGTTGAAAAACTAATTTTAAAAAGTTCATAACTAATGTCCGAGCTATAAAAAACTCTAGATGGGATAAAGAAATCAAACAGTTAAATGTAATCAAATCCTTTGACTCCCCATTTGATGATGAGGTGAAAAAATGTGATAATGGTTTGAAGAAGAAGAAGAAGAGGAAGCTAGTTGTAGATGACTCATCATTAGAGGAAGATGAGTAGAGGACATATGGTGCTTGATCTATGAGCATATGGAGATCGGCTATCTAAAAATGACTAAGGTCATTTACTACAACTGAAGAAGTTGTTCTAATTATCTCCAAACAAAGGGGCCATCTGTCTCATTTCAAATTTGTTACAAAATGGTTCAGATACTGTTAAAATTATTTGTTACAACAAATTTTGTCATATTCCTAGAAATTTGTAGCTTGTTGCATCCCGAGTCATAATAGGATTCCAAGATTGCTAGAGATATATATAGCAAGATCTTGTAAAGGGGTTTTAATGAATGCAATTTCTAGTCTTAGACTTTGGTCTTAAGTTTAGCATATTGAGTTTCTTTCATATGTACTGAAGGAACACATATGAATGAAAATATAGTTTTGAGCCCTTTTTGGTATTTTATTGTCTCTGTGTGCTCATTTTGGATACTTATGAGTTAGACTTGTAAGGAATTTATAATTCATCATTTTATAAGGTAGATTGTGGAATTTGTTTTAGGGTTGTTCTAAGGGAAATGTAATTCCTGAAATCAGTTTTAGGGAATTTTGAAAGATGCACATGAATCTGATGATTATGTATTAAACTGTAGGAAGTAATATACAAGGTATATTGATCTTTTGTGGATTGTGATTGTTTTCATTGATATGATTTAGTGGATGTATGTTCAGTTAGACTTTGTACCCTAGGATTTAGCACTAGTCAAGTTCTAGGATTGCATAACATCTTTAAAATAACTCAAATCTTTTACTTACAATTTTGTACAATGAATGATAAATATATGTTTAAGAGATACATATCCATTGTGTGATTTACTGAGAAGAGTAAATCAAAATAGGTACACCCGCCTAAGTTTGTGGAGCTCAAAGTGCAGGAGGATAAAATCCTCATTAAGTTAGATCTTTTCTTGCTAGATTTGGAGTTGGGTATAAAAAGCCATAGGCATAAATTTCCATATAGTAATCTGCAAGAAAAAGCTCCAACAACTTATATGGTGACTCATAGGTGGCACTATTCGACAATCTATATGCTTGGTTTGACTAAGACATTTGCAAGATTTTTGGTCGCAAAATTTTTAGGTAAATGTTTTCATGAAAAATGAGTTTGTGATATGCCTACTTCGTGAATGTTTATGTAGGATGAACTAAAATTTGGAATGGAAGGAAATAAATGTGAAGAAGACCACTAATATGGTGTTTGAATCCATAACGGAACAACATTTAGTCCATAACAGGCCAGGATTGGGTATACACAAAGTATTAATTGTTGACTGGAATGCTCATCATGGCAATGAAATAAAATATATATTTTGGACCAATCCATAGGCTTTGTACTTTGCTATTCACAAGTTTGATGCAAAACAATTTTACCCAAGTGGTGATGATGATAATTATAAAAGTATTGGAGGAGGGGCCATGAAAGAAATCAGAGAAGATGCTTTCACACTGAAGAGTTACATACAAAGTTGTAGTCAAACATGAGGTGACACTAGTGCAAGGTAAAGGCTCAAGCCATTCCCACAGATGCAGGAATCATGTGGATGTTAGAGGTTCACCCTGCCAATATTGTTGTGGCTTCTCAAAATTTTGTTTGGATCATGTTCTATTTATCGATACATTCAGAATGGAGCATTTGGAACCTCAACCACTTTTCCATATGGAAACATTTTAATTCATCGATCACAAATTAAATATGAGAGGAAGATAGAAAGATAAAGAAATTTACTATTGGTAGTAAAGAACCTATTCAAGAATTGGTTCCTTGGAGGGGAAGTTGGTTATAGAGAAAGAGAGGCTTTTTTATAATCAATCTATTTGTACAAAGAGTATCAGTCTTTGAACTTATTTTTAGGCATGAATAAAATGGAGATGATATTTGTGATCTTTGTATTGTTGATATTCATGTTTTGATTGTTATTGAAATTTGAGCCTTTGCAGTTGCTTATTGGTGTCTTTTTTGTCACAATGGATTGTGTATGGATTTATTTTAGAACTTTATTTTTTACAATTAAATCATATTAGGAGAATGGAGTCCTTTGTTCATTTTTAGTCTAAATGTTGTTCATGGGTGTAGATAATTAAACTTTGATTTAATTGTCTTTATTCATTTTCTTTCAATCAATATTTTGCATCTACTTCCATGGCCATGGTTAGGTGTCAATGTGCCTTTTATTCTTTTTGGTGAAAATCATAACCCATCTTATTCATTGTGCATCTTGTTAAGAGGGAGATGTACCTCTCAATTCAGAGGAAAGTTATCAATTCAATGATAACTTCTCTAACTATTGGTAACATTTGTTCTTTTTTCTGAGCATTGTGAGTCATATTCTATGTTTATTTTTGAAGGACAAATTTGTTCACCAACACTCATAGAATCTTGCAAAAAGTTAGGGATACAAATCTCTCAATTGTGAAGCATCCTCCTATGTAGCTAAAGTCTTGTCACTTGGGTCCCATTGGACCCTTACCTTCTCAATGTCTAGACCCTTTAGGGTCAGCCTCTAATGCTAAATAATATGAGTGTGATCCAAATAATTTTTTCCATCCTCTACCTATAAAACACCTCAATCAAGAACATGGGTCACATTGGGAATATACTACCTCAATGCAGAAACATGAAACACATTATGGGTGTGTGATAGGCTAGGTGGAAATGTCAAGTGATAGGAAACATGGCCAATCCTCTCAAGGATCTCAAAAGGTCCAACAAATTGTGGTGCTAACTTAAATAATTTCCCATATAAATGGGGCTCTTCCACAATTGAACTCGCAAAAACACATGGTCACCTACCAAAAAGTGATGATCTAACCTATGGGAGCTCACATACTTGTTCTTATAATCTTGAGTAGTATTCAAATTATCTCTAATACAAACCACCTACTGCTCCATATCTTGAAACATCTTAGGTCCTAATACTACACGATCCTCCTAATATTCCCAACTCAAAGGTGTATGATGTGATCAATTGTACAAGGCATGAAAAGGAGACATGCCAAGAGAACTATTTTCATACCCATTATTATAGGAAAAATCACATTATCGACATCTTTGAGCATCTTCCATCTCATTTCCCTATCATCACCTTATTGACATCTTTGAGCATACCTCTCAGTGGCCTTGACCAATCATAGTTTATTCTTCCAAAGGAGCATTATCCAAAGAGCATCAGGTTTGACTTCCTCCAAAAATGAAAAATAAAATAAAATAAACTAAAACATGTCTTGGTGAAAACCTGGAAAGAGGCACCTTGGTAGCAAAAGTAAAGAGAAAAAAATTTGTCTGATGGTGAAAACCACTACTTGTGGCATCTTGGACAAATACCATAATGAAAACCTAACAAACAAGCATCATGCGTAATTCTTCCCTCTTGCACTATACACTCGGGGGAAAGATTCATCCATACTTACTATTTCTTGTGCACTCATACTTCCTCTTTCACTATTGATCTTGACAAGGTTGAACTATCCACGAGCATCATATATCCTTCCTTATGCTATCCTTTCCATCAGCTTACTCACTTTCTTCCATCCATGCTACCCTATCATGATCTTGCTTATCTAGAATTGACCATCACTATCCTGGGCATCCTTGTCATTATCTCATAATCTCCATCACCCTTTATCTTGATCGTGCTATCCTATCACTATCTTATCCAATCGACCCCTTGGTCTTGACCAAAATGATGAATGATAAAAATTCAAAATTTGTTAATAGGAGTCTTGTGACATGTCCACTCTTTTGGACCACATTCTTTCATGACACCAGGTCATTATCCTATATGTTATCCAACACCGCTTCATGAGATTACATTACTATATTCCCTTTCCCTAGCTTGGGTAATCTTGAGTAGACTGTCCCTAAGGGTTGCATTCACCTACTTCATCCCTCATTACCTCTCCATTCCATCCATCATTTTTATAATCTATCCATCATGTCCTATAACTTGCTAGACATTGGGGGCAAACCAATGTGATCTTTCTCGAGAACGAGTAATCTCTAAAAATTCTAATAATCATATATGATCCTGAATTTTTTTAATAAAAAGCATATAAAGTCTTGTAAGAATGATCATCATAGTAAAAACCTGGAAACATGTGCCCTGATGTATCTAAAAAAAATCAAATATAAAAAAATACAAAAAAAATACAAAAAATGAAAAAAGAACAAAAAAATAAAAAAAATAAAAAGTGCCTTGGTGAAAACTTGGAAACAAGCACCTTGGTAGAAAAAAAAAATCCCAAGTGATGAAAACATGGCAAATAGGCATCACTTGCAATCAACGCTCCATCTATCAAAGCATAGCTAATCTCTCATGCTTCCATCAACCTCCCTATATTGCCATTTCTCTTTTTGTTTCCTTGTGTTGTCGTGGATTGGAACTAGTCTTAGTCTTGTCCTCAGTTCTAGTCTATCATTTGGGGGCAATCGTATGCCTATCTAAGCTGTCAGTGCTCTATCACTTGGTCAATCTCTTGAGTTTAACCCGAGTAAGTAAATCAGTCCTTCCCAATGGACAATTTATCACTGACACTACTTGGTGTTTCTCAACACCCCAATCCTATAGTGTTTCTTAACACTACCAATCTGGACATCACTGTGTTTTTCAACATATATCGAATCTTACACTATCCACTATGCACTTGTACTTTGACACTAGCACAAAGGTGTTCCTTAACACCCATCGCAACTTACATCCTAGAAAACTAAAAATGACTGAGATATGATGAACTATTTTATTGTGTGTTGTCTGTTATCATTTACTTTTTCTTTCTGTGTCTTCTAAGGTTGCTCAATGATGTCTACATGACTAGAGACTCACGACTAGGGGCATACCAATGTTTTCTTTGATTTCTACTTGTGGTGTGGTTTCAATGATCTGACATTGTCTAATAAATTGGGTGTTTATGGTAAGAGCCTCCATCGTGATTGGAACACCACACATACCTCAACCCTCTTTATTCAGACACTTAGGTAAGGTTGAAATTATCTCATTGTTTTTTGCTTATGTGTAGCACATACAATGACACTCCTAGTTATCTTGGCATCTTGTTCCTCGATATGAGTGTTATCTTACAAGATTAACTTGGAAACTATTTTCAAGTCATCTCTAATTTTATGTCTCAATGCTTACATGTGTTTCCTACATCTCATCCAATAAGGTCATATTCATATCTCCATGGTCGCTCTCAGACCGGTGAGGGCTGTACTGACCTCCAATGTCTGAAATGCTCAAATGATGAAAAATGAACGACTATGGGATCAATGACTTGACTTGTGTCTTAGGATGCATTTCATTCTAGCATTGTATGTAGTTGTGCATTCTTTTCATCCTTCCTTTCTCTTTGCCGAGGTATTCAATTGCAAATCCTTATCTTTGATCCTATTTTCAGGATCAAAATCAAAATTCAAAATCATTTAATTCTGAAATGTAGTTGACCGGTGACGCTATCACTTCCTACTTGATTTAGCCTTCTTTCATCCTTTCCATTTTGATCCCAAAGGGAGCATGACAATATAGAAAAATCTTCTTCAATCAAATCTCCTAATGTACAAAACTGGTAATTGAACCAAATTTTTATTGATCAAGTCAATTAGTGACTAAACATCATCGCTCGGGGCATCTCAACTTCATCAAGAACCATATCAAGTTGAGATTCTTCGTGTCTCCTTTCTAAAAGAGTATTCTCATCGCTTCATATCAGTTCACTCAGACATACATCTTTTCAATCTCTTAAGGCATATCAAGTTCATCAGGACCCATATCAATTTGGTATTGTCTCACAGGTGGTTAGCTTCTTCATAATCCTTATCGAGGTAGCTATCTCAAATATTTGAATAGATATTTGAATAGTCTCATCACTTCATATCAGGATGGATACTCTTGTCTCGCTCATTAGTCTTCACTCAATCAAGTATGTAGCTAATATCTCTCATTGATCTTTGTTTGATCAAGTTCGGAGTCAATTCCTTATCTTCAATATATTATTTGAATCAACATGCAACTCGTGCATCGATTCAAAGAGGGGCAAATGTAATCACCTAAAAATTTTCTAGTAGAACTTAAGCCCCTACTTTTGATCAAATTGCCTCAAATTAAATCCTAAATCTCAAAGGCATATTTACTAGGCATAATTGTGCAAAGTAACCCTGAAAATCCCCCTTTGCATAATTAAATAAAAAATCTTATATAAAGCTTATACTATAGTCTAATTTCTAGAGCTTGCATATTTGTTTAATTTCTATAACCTTGATTTTAATATAAAGTTCCTACACTTTTATTAAAAGAACACATTTACATGTGTACACACACTTAATCCTAATTAATTAACAATTAAAGGGTATTCGTACTTTCAAAATTGTTATTTTGTCTTATCTTACCTAACATTTCTTTTGCCTCTTAATCCTCACCACTCATCTTACCTAACCTTGCATCTCCTTCATTCTCCTTTTGCCTCTTCATCTCAATCACACATTCTTTTGCCTCTTAATCTCCACCCTCCATTCTTGAGGCAATTCCTTTAAAAGGAAGCTCTTCCTTGGCTCAAGGGTTCCATCTTGTTATCTTGTCATCTTGCAATCTAGATCATCTTAATCTTTAGCATCTTTCTTTCTTGCATTCTTAGAGTAATCTTGTTATTTGAATTCCTAGCTCTTAGTTGCTTTCATTTACATGCTCATAGCTCTCTTGAATTGTTAGTTTACGTCATTTGTTGGCTTAATCTTTCATTTGTTAATGTAGTTTACTTTCTTGCATTGTTCATAGAATAATCTCTTGCATTCTCATTCTATAACACTAGTTGTTTTGCATCCATTTTAGCTTAAATCTCTCATTCTAGCTTAAATCTTGCATTCTAGTTCATTTCTAGATCTGCATTTGTATTTGAATCTTCTATTTTGGAGTAGCCAAGTCATTAATCCTCTATGCCAATTTTATGAGCATCATGAGAAATATTAAACTCACTTTAACTAGGAAGCAACAAGCCACTTGGCTCATTTAATATGGCATCCTATAGCTAAATTCTTGAGCTAATGACTTATTGAGTGTTGGTTTTTCCTCAATTTGAGTACCAATTTTAGACCACACAGATGCTACTCTCAGCTTAGAGGATAATTGATTTTTACAAATGTATTGGTTGAGGTACCATAATTTGTCCAAACAAAAATACATATAAGAGAAGAGATACAAAATTAGTAGCCTACTTTCTTGACCATGGCTTTTGGTGAAGTGGAGAGTTAGAATTATGGGAGCCCATTTGAAGGGTAATATTTGAACCAAATATAATCATAAAATAACTACACACTTGCTTACCATGTTGTAAATCTTCTACATAGCCACTATGAGCATACCCTATAATCAAGAGTTAAAAGTAACCATACTTTGAGCATACCCTGCAATCAAGAGTTAAAATTTGATCCTCCTGTTAATTGATATGCTAATATCTGGGTTTTATTATAGAAGATTCATTTGTTGCAGTGTAGAAAAATGGACGGTTTAGCATTGAATCTTATCAAGTTGTCACGACTACTGTGAGATTACACTATAAAATCCTTTCAAAGAATCTACAGTTTAATGATCTTTACTACTACGAGATTACACTGCAAATTCCTTTTAGATAATTGTAGGTAACAATAAGATAAGAAAGAGAAAAGTTTTCTTATGGAAGTGAAGCATTATTACGAGCCTTTTCTTTGGAAAGACAACTTTTATTTGGAGTTATGTTTTCTTTTCCACTACATCTACATAGAAGCTTAGTTTAAGGGCTCTCATATATGGATAGGAAATTCAACAACCCCTTCACTTTGTCTTTGTCTTATGTATCACCACAAATTGGTTCTTCTGGTTGGAAGCCATACACAAAAATAATAACTTAGGCCCAAGAATTTATTCTTATTTTGGTGTAGTTCCCAAATCTGGGTGCATTTGTTTCAAATCCTGCTAGATCTAGATTTCTCAAACCTGCTGGATTTGTTTGATTTAGTCTAAACTTTGAAATTCCAATAGAAATTTCAACGAATAAAAATGCACTCAGCTTTAATTGAGACATAAATGTGATACCTTGCGAACGAAGAGAATTGCACCAAGTGAAATCATACATTATGAACTCTGAAGAATGTGATTATAGTTGGAAAAAGGCATAAATCAATTAAATTCAATGGTCAATATTTTCATAATTTTTTCCTAACTGACGCTTCTATAGGTTTGATAGTTAAGTTTTTGAAATTTGAGTGCAAAATAACATTTATTTATAATGTTTACAAAGCTATTGCATGAAAATAAATAAAAAGCTTATTGTCTTCTTCTACCCTAAGAATAATTGATTGCATAAATTGTAATTTTATAACAAAATTTTATCCCTTAATTCTAACATTAAAGCCATGCAACCTTGTAATGTCCCCTTTTAAGATAACTTGTGAATCTGGGACAATTGCCTTACAAAATCAATTAGAGGCTTCTTTCCTTCAAGTCTCAATTATTACTATGAATTTGATCTATGGTAACACTTTCTTTGACTTATGTAATTGATAATATATATATATATATATATATATATATATATATATATATATATATATATATATATATATATATATATATATATATATATATATATATATATATATATATATATATATATATATATATATATATATATATATATATATATATATATATATATATATATATATATATATATATATATATATATATATATATATATATATATATATATATATATATATATATATATACTAATTCAAGTATGCAAGATGATATTGATGTTCAATAGCTTTCTCTGATTTGACAATGGGAGATATACTATAATATTGTCTTATAATCACTTATAATTGAATTATTATTTCTAATATCATTTCTGATATGATTGATTCATCCTTGCAATGATGGTGTTGATCCTGATCTTACATTCGAACTATGCAACTGGTTAGAGCCAATAAGGCAATTACTAAAAAGAGAAGATCCAATAAAGGATGAAAATACATAAATGTTTTCCACTGATGATTGATTGAATGTTGATCACTACTATCTCTGATTGGACAATTAGATATATGCTAAATGATCTTATATTTACAAGATGATCTTTGCTATATCCAATATGACTAATTCAAGTATGCAAGATGATATTGATGTTCAATAGCTTTCTCTGATTTGACAATGGGAGATATACTATAATATTGTCTTATAATCACTTATAATTGAATTATTATTTCTAATATCATTTCTGATATGATCGATTCATCCTTGCAATGATGGTGTTGATCCTGATCTTACCTTCGAACTATGCAACTGGTTAGAGCCAATAAGGCAATTACTAAAAAGAGAAGATCCAATAAAGGATGAAAATACATAAATGTTTTCCACTGATGATTGATTGAAAGCAATCTATTCCTTCTTATACCTTGCAAATGATAAAATGCCTCCAAGAGACATGTCCGATGACTTTTCTTAGCAATTTTTTTTAATCTCATGATTACCAATTAGTCTTCTTCTCACTAATCGTTGTCATCTTAAGCCATAATGATCCTAAAATTTGACTATTTTGTACTACTTTATCTATATTTGTATAAATTTTTATGACTGTGAAGAATATTTTATTTTTGGCATTATCGATTCATTTTTCTTCTCAATTAATGAGTTTGATTGTAATGTTTTGATGGTTCTGGTACAAGCAAAGTGAGTAAAGTGGAGTGTGGAAGACTAGTAGACTTAGAGTCCTTATCAATGGGAGGAGTGCAATGGTCCTATTTTGCAATCCACAACTGAGGTGATGAACTTGGTGATGAAGATTAAGTTTAGTGGAGACACTAACAGATTACTGTCCTTTCCAGAGATAAACCTTGTTAATTTTTTTAGCATCCATCCAAGACTAACCAACTCTGAAGTACACGATGCCATGTTTGTTGCATTGTAACAAAAAATAGCTTGTTAAGGGTAAGATCATTTGTCAGGACTATATTATTTGAGATGCTTGTTGCACTTTTGTTTTTTAAATTTTAAGAAATGGAAGCTTGGTGAAGTATTTGGATCAACTTCAACCTTCTAATGCTATCTTTTTAAAATTTTGGTAGTTGGATGATTCATTTCCATGCCTCGCTTGGAAGAAATATTGATCACAGTGAGGTCACCTTTGAATGCTGACCAAAAAATGATGACTCTAGAATCATTAGTCAAACATCATAGACAACTGAGAAGATTAACTGTAAGAGTTAGCCAAATGAAGAATAGCAAAGAAATAGTAGACAAATTTTTTGAAAAATATTTTAGGTTCAAGCAAAGGAGTCATATTATCATTATTGAGTAGTCTTTTTTTTGTGAAAAATAATTTAGGTTTATTACTTAGCGGGGATTCTTAAAATGGTACAATCTTGTTAATTTAAAGACATTCTTTCCTTGGGCTGGGTAACTTGCAGTAGTAGTTATTGATCTTCATAATATAGAGTTGAGATGTTCCATCCCTGATCTAAAATTGGTTATTTGTAAATATGGCTATTGAGTTGTGCGATTTAATCCATGATGAAGTCCACCTTTAATTTGGAGCTTGCCAACAACCGTAAATGTAATGAGAATGTCTGATTTCTCTTGATTGGATTAATGTTGAGCCTTGAGCCTTGTCTCTATTTGTTATGACATATGTTGCAAGTAATGGCCATCTTACTCTTTTTATATATTAGAGGGGCCCTTTATCTTCATTTATTCTTAAGATGACCTAATCATGAAATGAGAATTTATTTCACAAATGCATTTTTGCTTCTTGGATTAAATCTTGTGTTATGCATACCTTTTCCTTGTTAATAACCTTCTCAATGTTCATTATGTATGGGTATACTATTTAGCTCTGAATTTCATGGTAACTGAGGACCAAATTTTTATTATATTAGAATAATTGAGTTTTAATCTTTTACCTATAAGTTTTAAATGAATTCTATAATTGGTCTTATAATGCATCAAATGCTTATTAATGTCTCTACGAATTGGTTCTAGCTTCATATTTCTATTTATATGAAACACATTATTTAATAATAAATAATATATTTAAAGTATTGTTCCCACCATTTGGCTAATGGGAATGGGGCCATGTTAGCTTAGATGTATTGTATTCGTATTATTTTTAAAATCAGTCAGTCACAAAAGTGATACTTAAACTTGCAATGTTATAGCATTTGAAAATGTCGCTTAAATCTTTTTGAAAACATGTGCATGGCTTGTCCAATGGATTGTAAAAAAATCACCAATAAAATGTCACCTAAATCTTAAAAAAAAAAGTGCATGACATGTCCAATGAGCACTGACTTTCAATTCAATCCCTGAAAATATTTCTATAGCTCATGCAATGGAGAGGATAATATTTATTGGTAGTGAAAAACGCTTACCTTTGTTGGGAGAAGAGGCTTTCTTATGTGTGTCATTCATATAATACATTGGAACAATCTCTGTTGACAGTGAAAAATGCAATGACTTTTATTTGGGTTGGTAGATGGGGTGTCCTTACAGAAAGCAAACAAATTTTTTCTTTCTGTTTTATAATATATAGGAACAATATCTGTTAATAGTGAAAAATACAATGACTTTAATTTGCATTGGTAGATTAGGTGTCCTTACAAAAAGCAAACACTCTTTTATTTTCTCTTTTTAGATATTGAAAAAAAATATGATGCACAAATTTTATGTTTTTTAATGAAAAGATGTAGATTTTGGGATAACTTGTTGAAAACAAAAGGCTATCTCACAATCTAAATAGAGATTGTTGAAATCAAATAGATGCTCAGAAGCTCAAGGTGTAAAGATTCTATGTTTTTCTAAATAGACGTCGATTTGAAAATATTGTTGAGAATATAATATTGGCACATAATTTAAACAGAGACCATTGAAATCAAAGAGAGACTCATAAGGTTTTGTAGGTTATTGAGAGAGGCCATTTCATAAACCAATGAACTAAGCATGTACTCAAGATTGCACCCTATAATTTTAGAAAGTATATATTGATGAATAATTTTGTGGAAACAAAGATAACCTAGATCAAGTGGGATCTTTGATTCAATTGTAACTTTTCACCAACTAATAAGAGTGAATAAATTTCCCGACAACACTCAGTTCCACTTATAAATCCTTTTAAGACAATTAAAGAGAAGTGGTTGCATAGGTTATCCACTCCCTAAATATAAAGATAGACAATTAAATAAAAGTGGTTACGTAGGTTAGCCGCATGCCAAATATAAAGATGCCCCTTGAACTAGTAGATTAGACTTGCAAGCCATAAATCACTTGGCTATAGATTGAATTTATATTCTCAATTATAATATCATGTTGAGTTAAATACTTCTAATGTAACCTTAAAAACCTAGAATAACTACAAAGATTTAAGAACATTTGAAATCTTTAACTTACATGGTAAGGATAAATATTAATGAATTTGATTCAGGTTGGTAGGACATTGTAGTAAACTTTAGCTAAAATTTATATAAAATGTTCTTGGATGTGAAAAACTACATTGAAATATTATATTTAAGAATTGTAGAAACAATAAAACCATGAAACACATATAATAGATTTACACATGTAATGTTTGATGGGAATGAATATTTCATTTATATACATTTTTGTTGCAAATGATTACAAATATTTGCTTTTATAACAATTATGAATATACTATGAAAGTTCCCAATCTTCTGAAATTCTCCAATTTAGACAACCTTTGTAGGAAGCTACCCTCGAGAATCTAAAACTTTTTCATCTTGTGAAATCCAAGAAACC
Organism: Chamaecyparis obtusa; assembly: GCA_027943335.1. Taxonomy (NCBI): domain Eukaryota; kingdom Viridiplantae; phylum Streptophyta; class Pinopsida; order Cupressales; family Cupressaceae; genus Chamaecyparis; species Chamaecyparis obtusa. The sequence goes on along the minus strand of BSBK01006942.1, from coordinate 1,696,066 downwards.
AAAGGGGCTTCATCTAATGATCTCCAAAACTTAAGTGTTTTTATTCAAGATCACCAATGCAATCCACCTATATAGTTGTCACAAGTGTAGTTATCAGTACAAAACAATTTAAATGCATAGAAATTCACAAAACACGGTTTTATTAATGGGTTAAAAACATTGGTTGTACTAATCGGTATGTACTTTTTTAGAACTATTGTACTTTGTAAATCAAATTAGCATTTCGACAACCATCTCTTTTGCAATTACAAAATGATTGTACCTCGTTGGTAATTATGCTCTTTGCCTATGCACTCCATTAGAATCAAACAATAATGAAGTTATGAATGAAAAGTTTGACGTTGCAAGAGTTGAGAAGGAGAAAAGCAAAGGCAATGCACATGGGTATGTTCAATCACATTCGAAAATAGGGTCTATCATTTGCAGAAGCTTAAATATTATAAAACTAGATGTAATTTGCATTTTATAATTCCATTAAAATTGAAAAACTATCTCTCTCAATTAACGTAACATTCTTTAATATTGTAAAAAACAATTAAATTTACAGAATTGTTTTGCTTTGTTCTTGTATACAAGTCTTACCTCTCAATTATCGTACAACATATATTGCTATCGATGTGACCATTGCACCTCATTGGTACAATGCTAATAATATGATAACTTTCCCACTCATAATATTATTGCATTTTATCTTCATATTAGCATAACTCTTGCACCCCCTCATATGGCGCAAGTACCATCGTTGTGCTTGTGATGAGCGAGTCGACGTAAAGCCCATACAGCCATCAACTTCAATGCTCTTGAGCCAACTATTATGCTGGTGTCAGCTAACTGACGGACATCGTTTGAAACAGAGGGTCCAGAAAGTGACGGATTCTTGGAATCCCGTCATCGTGCGCAACAAATTTGTTTGGTAGTCGGAAAGGTAGAGAGAAGTGGGGTTTGGTGCGAGGGTTTATGGTCGGAAGGGCTTGATCAGGCGAGCAGTGAGGAAAGTAAAGTAGGGCGGCCGATATTCAATGGCAGAGAGCAAGGAGGCGGCGGTGGCAACGTTTGTTAACCTGGCCGAGGAGGCCAAGTTAGCCAGCGAAGGAGTTAAAGCCCCAAGTCACGCTATTCTTACTGTCTGTAAATCTCTCGTGGCGGGCGGCGTGGCAGGAGGGGTGTAAGTTGTCGTTCCTCACTTCATCTTACAATTGCGATTTCTACCTGTCAAATGTTACGGTGATCGCTTTTTCTTCTCTGTCTAAACCCTAATCACCAATCAAATGCAGCACGAAAAAATCAACCTTTTGTGATCCACGTCCCTCTTTCTTTACTTTCGATTATTATTTGTCAAATTGGATTTGATCTTATACCGGAGGCCTTCCTGTTTGGCCTAGATTTAAGCAGTCAGCTTCTTGTTTGTGATTTGGGACTTTCGATAGATACCTCAAATTAGCAAGTAATGCGGTGCGAACTGTATAAGATCATACGTGCATTTGAAGCTCCCCTACTTCGCCCGTAGTCGATAGAAAGATCCATACTCAGCATCAATCTCTTCGTTGTTTTTTAATATTAGTTCATTGGCTGGCCATCAGGTTCCAATTGTTATCTTGTGCATTTTTTGACCAGTGCTAGTGTCATTGATAGTTAATTAATGGGCTCTCAGCTCCAGTGTTTAGGAAGACCTTGTAAACTTCTCAAAAGTTTAATAGTTGATAGTTAGGTACACCAGTCATTGGCATTAGGCCCCTCTGACCTTCACAAATTCTTTCAGGTGGCAAATTTCAACGACCATGCTCTGTTACAATCAGTTGATGACAAAATCTAAATCGACGAGTAATTGTTAGTAACAAACCATCGAGTCCAGAAATGAGTATATATATGCATATTATCCATATGTTTGGGGGTGAAATTGATATTTTTTTTTTGTCTGGAGAAGAGGTAGGCACTGCTGCATAAATGCTTGGAGCAGGCCAGGCCACATTAAGAGGGCCAAAATTTTCATTATATAAGTTCAAAGCCAAATGCAAGAACAGAGGACAACTAAATTCCACATGGATCAGCCTACTAGAGCCTAAAGGGAGCTGGGTAGAGCTTTATATCAAGGCTTAGGGAGATTTGAATTTTATAATTTCTTATAATAAATGTTTTGACATGGCTTCTGTATTCTAGGGATTTGTTTTGCTGCAGTCATAGAAGCATATGAACGAAGAAAAAGCTGTCACCCAATCTTTATGTGATAGTGATCTAAGCAGTTTCCTTGGGCATTTTACTAAAAATTAATTGCATCTATCAATTACCATGTGTAAGTTATACAAATTCGCCATTGGTTACTGGTTGGTAGGAATTACAAATTATGCTTGGATACCCTTTAGAAACTTAAAGGAGAGACAGCTAGCCAAGTTCTCTTAGGTTGGAAGAAATTTTTTCCTTGTTGGTGCGATGGATATGCGGATAGTTGTAGAATATATTTCCTTTGTTATATGGCCAAAAGATGTTGTGGATATGTAGCATTATCACTGTTAGTTTCATAGCATGTCTAGGTTGTTGTTATCAAGAATTTGTGGTTTTGTGTTCAATTCTTCATGGCAAATGATTCTTCGTAGAATTTTTTTTTCTTGGCAATAAATTGTAAGTTACTGGCCATGGCACTTGTTCCAGTTTATATATATATATATGTGTGTGTGTGTTTTTTTAATAAATAATAAATAAATAGTAAAAAAATAAATATAATATTCATCTTTAATTTTATAAATAAAAATAAAAATAAAAATAAAAATAAAAATATATCAATTTGATTATATAAAATATATAAGTAGGATATATATTAATATTAATATGAGTATAATTATAACTCATATTGTTAATATAAATATGATCATAATAAATATTAATATAATTTGTTAGTGCCATGATAAATAGCGAGGCCATATTCATGTATTTGAGGAGAATTGTGATGAGAAGGGGCAACATACTCCATTTATCTCTTTGAAGCATTTCTATTTTCACTTGGTTGGATGGAGCCATCATCTAGAGCTCGGTTTAATCTTATGCTTCTTTGCTTCTTGATTATGTTGGTTCTTAGCCATTCCCAATACAAAACATGCCATTGAAACCCTTTCCTCAAAATGTGAATGCAAAACATAGATGATGGGATATATCATATAACAAACAAACTGAATTGTGGAGAGGGCATTCCAAATATAGTTTTGAAAAGAAGAAAATAATTTAAAAATGGGTCAAATTTTTTGGGGCTTACAACAAATTCTGAATAAACATCAAAATTCTTAATGTGTTCCTTGTGTTGGTATAGGACAATCCCAAACCGTGGATGCACCTTTTCTTGCATCGTGCTAGTATTTGGACTTGAAACAATTTGTATTTGAATTGACAAGATGATAGGAATGAACTAGTAACATAAAAATTAAAATAAATTGGCTAGCCAAAATGTAAACTTTACAAAAAAAACAGGATTTAGTTGTGAAAAATCAGTTTTGGATTAGAGTTAGTGTTAGTTAAAATTGAATTAGTGCTAGGCTTAGGATTAGGGGAAATTTAAAAAAATCACCAAAGAAGTAAAAAAAGCTTTAAAACCCCCTATTTTTTGACCCAAAAATTGTGAAAAATTGCCAAAACCCCAATTTCCCTAATTTAATTGCATTATATGACATCTTTACAATTTTACCACAATTTTTATGGGGAAAATTGCTGATCTCATTCAAAAAATTGTTTCTTGTGCAATTTGTGATTTATTATACATATCCAATTGTCCTCTTTTGGGACCATAAATCATTTATAAATTTTAGGTTGACATTTTTTAAATTCAAGTGCTTAGTGATAATTAGAGAAGTGCTTGTCACATTGATCGTGGTTATCACATCATCCTTAAGTGTTTAAATTGCATTAAATACAACATTCCTTCACTTTGTTACTTGATGTATAAGCACTAGATTAGAATTTGACTTTATAAGTTTACCATGATGCATGGTCAAGTAACTTGAGGGTCAAATCAAGTTGTTCGTCACCTAGGGAATTGGGGGTCAAATCATTGGAATTGGGAGTCAAATCACTACATCAAGGTTGCTAGGGTTGCCTAGGGAAATTGAATCATTTATTTGGTCTCATAATAGGGGGTCGACTTTAAGTTGTTTTTATTTGGTTTTCCTTGAGGAAAAATAACTGTTCTATGGTACAACGATGTCTGGGAGTGGTAGGTTTAGGATAAAATGTCCCCCTGTTGTCCTTCTTGGTACCATCGTCAAAAGGTCCTCCATGGGACGACTGTGTAGAGAGGGGGATATTTCCCTCTAAGGGAATCCCTACCTCCTCCCAAAATAAATAGAAAAATGCTTAGTTTAAAAATAACTTAGGAAAGAAAAGGAAAAAACCCTAAACCCTAGCCTAAAAAATGGGCCCACCAAGAAACCCACTTTTTAAAAATCACAAATATTCTAGCCCATGCTCTATTGTAATCATGTAAAAGAGGAAGCCTCCTATAATTAAAAATAGTAGCCTTTTAATATATGAAAAAAATTGTAAAAACAAAAAAAAGGTGAATCCCTAGTAATTGAATTCCATTTGTATTTCTGGTTTGCCAAGTCAATCTTGATTCTAAGTAATGCTATAATGGTTACAATTAACTGATATAGAAAGTAAATATAATGATCTTATTGAAGATGCTGTGATTTCACATATGTACGTTGGCATTACAAGTTGGTGTGGACCTCATTGTCAAGTTCTATTTTCTAGTGAATCCCTTACTTGGGAACATCATAAAGCTCTTATACAATATTATAAAATGACCCTCTCAAAATTTGGCTGGGATTGGTTTGTCTGCTTTTGTTCATTTGATGAATAATGGTAGAGCTTGGTAAGGTTTTTTCAGATTATTAATGGCAACAGTTTTGACACTAGGATGTTGGTCAATGCTATAATTTTCAGTCAAGATGGGTTAAGACATTGAGATTTGCTGGCTTTGATACAAAACATTTTACATTGCAACTTCTTTTACTATTTTTTCGTAATTAATTTTTGCATCTTATCTCATAGGCATTCCCTGCTGTTCCCTGCCATCTCTGCAATTTGTCTACCTGTTTTCATGTCCTCGCCGTCCTAGAGATCTTGTGGAACATTGTTTTTATCTTTGCATGTAATTTAGTTTTTTTTTTTTTGTTTATAGAATTAATAAATTATAGGAGTGTGCAAAGATTTTAATTTTTTACACCAAGGACATGCAAAAAATTGCAATATGTATTTAACAGCAAATAATGGTGGAAAAATTTATGTGGTACCCTCCATCTCAATGCAAAAAGCAGAAATGGTAGTAAATAGGTTAAAAATAGGAAATCAAATTTATATTATGTCTTAGATTGTCATTCAAGATTTAAAGTTGTTTTGGGAGACTTAATTAATAAATGTAACAAGGGGGGCTTTTTCATTTTAAGAAAGAAAGAAATTATATTAATGTTCATGGATGACCAAAATAGGTCAATGGGACTGAAGAGAACATCAGTATACAATAGAGAGTTAAAAATACCACCAAGGGGAAGAACAAAGATAAAAGATACAAAACACGAGGGGACCATGAAGACAAGTGGTCAAGAAATAAGCACAAATAGTTAAGAAAGGGGAACAACAACCCTAAAGAGCAAAGAGCTATTGAAAAAAATAAATTGAAGGACTTCAAGTAACATTGTGTAGACTAGAAATGGTGAAGTCGCTAGTGGCATCATCGATCTTTGTAAATTTTGTAAGAGTTAGTACTAGAGTAATGGTTAATTTTATAACGGTGTGTGAGTTTTCAGTGTTCAAATCTATTGTGAGAAAAGTGATAACCAAGGGAACTTGGGGATGTATCTCGAAGTTTTTTCTAGGTGTCCCCGGTTTTGGAATTCTCGGGTTGTCGCCTTGGGGATGTCCACGATTGGAGCCTGTTGGAATCATTTGCCGTTGCACCAAAAGCTCGAACTGTTAATGCCCGATACAAATGCCAGATTTAACCCGACCCACGGGAGGTGGTCAAGCCATGTCACAAGTCCCCAAGGAGGTGCTGACCACCAAGTCAACAATCTCCCCCTCAGCACCGACTGAGCCTTCAACACCCACTGAAGGGGGACTCGAACCTGTGACCCAAGGCTCTGATACCAATTGTTGGAATCATTTGCCGTTGCACCAAAAGCTCGAACTGTTAATGCCCGATACAAATGCCAGATTTAACCCGATCCACGGGAGGCGGTTAAGCCATGTCACGAATCTCCAAGGAGGTGCTGACCACCAAGTCAACAGAGCCAAAAGAAAGAGACGTCCCTATTAAGTGGGTACAACTGGGCTTTATGCAGGGGATGATTGATTGTCCTTGGGACGGTCGAAGACATTTGTGGCACCCCTTGGCTGTCTTGGGGACAATTGGCCATCCCCAACATAAAGCCCAGCTGCCCATTAAAAAAGTGCTAAATTAAACCAACAAAAAAAAAACAAAACATTTTTTACTTTTGAATGTGGGCACCTACATCCCAGCTTGCCCTATAAGAGTAAAAAGGGCTTCATTTTATTTTATTCCATTTTTTATTTGTCAAAACTAAAAGAGTTGCAGTAGGGTTTGAAGGAAGAGCAACTTTTTATGCAGTGTTGAGAGATGTAGATTAGGGGCAGAAGTGTACTTTGTTTTTTTCGTATTTTCGTTTTGTAATTGAAAGCAAAGCTTGTAGCCTTTATGCTATTTTTTAATATCGCATGCATATTGAGATTGAATTTTGAAAGCGATTTGAATTAAAGTTTGAGTCTTGCAAATTTGTTTGACTTTGACTCTCATGTGAACTCTAATTTTAACACAAATGCTATATATTAAGGTTCTAAAATGTATATATGCATGCTTTATCCATGTTATCATACAAATATGTAAGATAAAATTCCCCATTTTTTATAGAGCCGTCCCCTTTGCGGTCCCCAAAAATGGCTTGAAAAATCGGTGACTCAGAAAGGCCTCCCCCCGTCCTCTTGGCTCTTTGTCCTGGAAACTTGGGGAAGCATAGGAGATAACTAATGTCCAATCTTACATAATTCATAGTTTGACAAATCTGTTTAAATGAGGTGCTAGAAAACATGCTGCAATTTGTGGGAATACATGTTTACTTCTTATATTCTTTATGGAAAGAGTTAATTCTGTCATGTGTTCAGTGTTCCTATTAAGTATTAACAATTTGGCTTTTAGATTTAGGACTGCTAACATTATTCTTATCATCAATTATAACCATTCCATATCAATTGGGTTTCAAATAAGTTATTTTTCCGTATATGCTTTTTTATAAAAAATATTAGTGTGTATTGCATCAACCTGACTCAGAGACAATTTAATTTGCAGGTCCCGATCTGCCGTTGCTCCTTTAGAGAGACTGAAAATCCTGCTTCAGGTTAAGTATCTGGATAATTATTTTGAAATTATATGCATAGTGCTACTTTTTAGATGTCTTTTGAGCTTCTTAAAATGATATCACTGAAATCCTGCTTCAGGTTAAGTATCTGGTTAATTATGTTGAAGTTATATGCACAGTGCCACTTTTGAGATGTCTTTTGAGCTTCTTAAAATGATATTATACTTCTTTTCATACCAAGTTGATTATTTAATCTTGAAATATGAATCTAGATAAGAAAGGAATTAAATTGTACAAATTTACAAATTACCAACGAAGTCCAATTGCATTGACAAATTTATCATAAACAACATTGCTCCATTTTCCTAAATATCTTTAACCTGAATAGAAATGGTGGAAGTACAGATCCCGTATTAAGAATGGAGAAATTAAATTGCTAATACACAAACTATTGTTTTGTAGGATGGAAATAATAATCCTTAATGAAAGTTAGTATTGGCTGCTAGGATGTTGAAGTTAGCCGAAAATCAAAGTAGCATAAAATCATTAGGCTAAGTTTCAATATTAAATATTTTGAGAAGAATGGCACTTGTAAAAGTAGTCTTGATGGATAGAGACTAAACCTATCTAATATGTGTGGCATATAGTAAGTGGAGTATGAAGACAATGAAATGTTTAAATTGAGGTTGGTCTGTGGTTGGGTGCCAGTATACATTATCTTTTGGTCACCAATCAACTTTGGTGGAGTTAGTCTTCTTTAAAATCAATGCATAACAGATATCCTTATTTGAGATATTTTATTGTGAGACTGTGTGTACATGTAACATGGCATTGCCGTCAACAGAGATTATTGGTTAATCTTTTCATTTTTGCATCACCATTTAGTTCTCCATAATTGCTGGTTCCATTGACATTCAAAAAGAGCAATAATAGATCAAAGCACTCAATAAAGTTAAATTTGTTTTTATTTGATCTCTTACAAGATGTTATTGTAAGTTTATTATTTCATTGATGGAAAATTGTGCCCTTTTTCCATTGGTTATCCTGAGGCGATTTACATTTTTTGTAACCTACAGGTTCAAAACCCTCTTAACCGCAAGTACAATGGTACAATTCAAGGAATACGTTATATATGGAATACAGAAGGAATACGTGGTCTTTTTAAAGGAAATGGTACAAATTGTGCCAGGATAGTACCAAATTCTGCTGTAAAATTTTACAGCTATGAGCAGGCTTCCAGGTCTTCACAATTTAACTTATTATTGCAATTTTTTCAAATATTTATCATGTGTCCTTTTAATGTCTACAAATATCATTGTTAGTTGTGGAAAATTTGCTCTCTTTCCAAATTTAATAAGAAATAAATTATTTCATTGCATAGTTTTTGTGAAATGTAAAATGTCATCTGAGTGTCTTATAAGATCCAAAACTCTTAATTTAGGTATTGTTTTAGTTTTTAATAGATAAAAAAGATGTTTTATTAGCAACCCTTTCCCAGTAGAAAAAAGATTGGATTCAAAGGTCACAACCCTGCCTGTATAGGCCACCACCACGACCCATGACCACTGGCTACAAAACATGAAAAATATCTCCATGGATTAAACAATATGCTTATTACAAACAACTAAATACAAATAAAAAAGGCTTGCATGTTGCCAACCATCCAAACTATTTATGATAGGAGGGATCAGCATCCCTCATAAGGTCACACAACTCAAAATCCATATGAGCCTAAACAATTGGACCAACAACTTGAGAACCTCTATCAGTGCATTTACCAGAGCTGGGATCACACCTTCGGCCACAATGCTGACACATTTGAATATCCATTCAAGCTAAATGAAGATTTGTACCCACAAACTCTGCCATGATTGCCATTTTGTGTTTGTTCCAGTCATAGTAGCATCTGAATCCTCAACCCTTTTGGAGACCTTGGTGATTTGTCTACTTCTAGTGTTGCCTTCAAGCTCCCTTCTCTCCAGTTGAATCCATCTTTGGCTTTGAGTTATTAATTAGCAATATTTCAATATCTCTAATATTGCTCTTGTATGCTACTCTCACATCTCCTTCAAAGAAGTTCTCAAATTCCATCTTAGAATTGAAACTTCCCTTGCTAAGAGTGAGCTCTACCTACTTTGATGATTTGGTTGAATCGTCAATTGGAACATCCGACATGACTTGGTTGGAAAGATGAGCACATCCTTCTTCAAGGAGGGGGAGTTTTTTGGTAACCTCTATGCAGTTCTCTTCCATTAGATGTGGGTTTTCTTCAAAGTCAGTTAGATGCCTTGGTTTCTTTGTCATAGCTGTGACGTCTACTTATGCTTTTATTTCAGTTTTGAATTACCTTTCAGCTCCAACGATGTGGTGATAATTTTTTTCTTGGCTACATCTTACATTCTCCTCTTTTCTTGATGGTTCACTAGGTGAAGAAATCAGCTGATTTCCTGATCTATCCCTTGACCTTTTTGTGGTATTCTCTTACCTTTGCTTGGGCTTAATGGCTTAAATATTGTGTGGTACAGCATTGGACTTCATTTGCTTCTCTTGCTCCAAATGACACCTTTCTTTTACCTGCTATACTATTTGTTGTCTATGTGCTTCATAGTCACGTTCGCCACAAAAGTCTTGTGGTTTTATATAGTTCGTAGTAAGGTGTTAGGGTTGGCATTCAAGTAATGCATTCATGTCTTTTTTATAATTGCCAAATCGATTTAGGTTGTATCTTGTGATAGTTGAATTCTTTTGGGATTATCTTGAACATGTTTTCATATAGACACAACCCATAGATAATTAACGGCTCTTTCGAGATTGTTTTCTTGTTCTATGTTTGCTTCAATTGTTTCTTTAATTGGCCAATTCACTAATGTTGCCATCTTTCCATTCTTGTTGTCAATATTTATTGTTGAACAGCTTTATTTTGAGTCTTACCCTACTTTGCAAATGCAACAACATCAAATGTTTACTGCTATAATGTTATGCTTCCAATATCACAATATATAAATAAGTAAAGTGTATACCAGATTGATAGTAGATGAACACCATAGTTACTGCTTTATTGAAGGTAGTGTTTGATTACAACGAGTATAGAGCAGAGAGGGATAAATAGATCCCATCTTTGACTATAATAATTCAATTAAGAGGGTCCAATAACTGTTGGTTAGACCATGACCATTGGTAACCAATTAACTATTTATCAACAACAATCCAAAGCAAAACATAACAAATGCTACTACATTTCTGACCAAATTTTAAAATACAAAAAATGGGTGGTCAAAAGAGGGGGTTCTGTTGTGTGCCTAAGAGGAATCCAGACAGAATTTCAAAATGCCAAAAGTAGGCCAAGAAGTTGAAGTGTGCATCATCACTCTCAATGGACAATTTAATGTAAAACATAAGGACAAAGAGTCTTTGTATACATGTAACATTTATACATAGGACCATAGTTTTCAGACTTGGACTCAGTGAGTACTTGACGAGCCCAAAGTTTTCGATTTGGCAAAAACTCAGCAACTAGGAAAGTACTAAAAATTAAAGTTTCTTAAAAGAACTTTTTTTTTTGTTGCAAAATTCAATTACAAAGTGTACTGAATTATAAATTGACATGTTAAAAGAGAAAATGCATTGTTTTACAGCAAAAAAAAATGTGGAACATGCTTTTTAACCAGTGTTTTACCCATGTCTTTCTCATGTCTATAAAAACTTGTGAATTAAACTTTGTAAATTCTCGCGGAGCAAAAGAAATATAGAGTACTCGCATAGTTTGCAAACTATGCATAGGACAAGGTACAATAATACACGAGAACAGTCTACACATGACTTGTTACAAACTGTATATATATATATATCTTTTAAAAGTTGTCTCAAATTTCTTATGTAGGAGTAAAATGATTCAGTTACATATGTCTGAAATCTGATTTTTTTTTTAGATTATTTGCTTGCTTATTGAAGGTGATTCTTTCTTTGTGTTGTGTAACCACTTGTATTGTTTGTTGCATTTTATATTTGAACACGATCTCTTGTTTGCTATACGGTCAATGGTTTATGTTATGTTTGATACTGGGCCGAGTATTGTGGATTTCTTTTGTATAGCCTTCTGAAAATATTTAAAGCAAAATTATTTGGCGAGTCTCTCTGACCATTCATTGTTTATTTTGTGCAGTGCAATCCTCTGGTTATATCGACAGCAAACAGGGAATGGTGAGATATCATTAGTTGCGCTAATTATGAATGTCCATTTGTATATTTAAGGTTAGCCAAATTTGTTGTGAGGTAAAATTCATTGAAAATGCTCTGTGCTCTTGTTTTGTTGGCTGTTGAGAAATTTCTTTGTAAAGGTTTTCTTTCTGAAATCAAAACATTAAAGATTTTATTATGTTTTAAATTTTTATCTATTGTTTTAATCTTTGAGATGGATGATGAAAATTCTGCATTTCAATATCATTGATATTCCTGTTTTCGAGTTATGCTTGCCATCCTTTTACTTTCACTAAGAGTATTGTAACTGTCATTTGTTTTCAGTTGAATCCAATAATTTCCAAGCCTTGTTGATTTCATCTTTTAATGGTTGTTTGATAGAAATTTCATTTACTCTGGACTTATATTCTGCTTGATTTCTGTTGATTCAGTTGTACCATGCAACCTTGTATTCAAAGGCTTGAAGGTAGGAATCATGCTTTTATAGCTATTGTTTCTTATTAAAATTTTTAATGTTATTAAAAGATAATTTGGTAAGAGATTTTTAAAGGTCTAATTAACTGTTTCAACTTTTTTTTCCTTCTTCTTTGATATCTTCCTATTTCCCGAGAACATTTGCAGTGGAATAATAAGTATAAAATAGTTGGGAATCTTGAAAAATATTTGCATCTCTATTTCTATTGAATCTGAGTGATTCTGGATTAAATTGTTTTTTTAATGATCAACGTTTCGGGTCACACTGTATGATTCATCACCAAGATGAAAAGAGTTCTATAACGATAGACTGCAGCATAGGAAGGTTAAACAAAGGAGGGAAAAAGAGGGGAAAATAGAAATTGAGAAAAAAAGGAGAGTAAAACGGAAAAAACAAGAAAATGAAAAAAGAAAAAAAGAAAAAAGAGGGAGATAATGAGGAGGATAATGAAGGTTAAAGAAGAAAAACAAAAATTTAAGTATTTAGGCACAATGACAAACTAAGATGAGAGACAAAGGCCTAGAAATGATGACCAAAATAGTTGATTGTATGAAAGTTTCTCTCCCTTTTTTTAAAGTATTGTGAGTTCGTGTTTAAAATCAACTAGACGATCATGATATATATATATATATATATATATATATATATATATATATATATATATATATATAATTAATATGCAACGAGTTTATTGAATCGACTGTTTAGACAAACATGATTATCGGCTATGTATAAAGTCACATATCGTGACTGGCATATACGAACAGTCACGATACTATCAGACTGTTCGTATATGACTGTCACGATAGTATCGTGAGTATCTGGTCTCATTAAATATGCCGTTGCTGGGTATACGATCTGTTTACTAAAACGATAATCATAGGCTATGCAATTTGTTAATACGAACAGTCATGACTTGTCATATATGATGAGTCATGTCTGTTCATATTTACACCCTTCAGATTCAATATATATAGTTACTATATTTTGTAGAATCAATCAATAACCAAGGCAATTGTATTCTATTGCACACATTCAGTTTACATCTTATCTCCCGATTATAATTCCTTAACATGGTATCAGAGCCAAGTCATTAAAAGGAGATAAAATTCAAAACCTATATAATCTATAGTTGAGCATATTCTTAAACCTTCAAAATTGTTGAGTACAATTTTCAGAAATGGCCCATTGCATGAGAATGGAAGATAGGTTAGAAGGACCTTCAAATTTTATATCTTGGAGAACTTGGCTTACCTCTCTTCTTATGGAACTTGAGTTAGAGGAGTATATAGAGAAAGATATTAAAATACCCGAAGATGAGACAGAGAAGACAACATGGAAAAGGAGAAACAATAAAGCCAGAAAACTAATAATTGACTCTGTAAAAAACTCAATTCTTCCTAGCATATCTAGAATTACCAGTGCTTTTGAAATGTTTAAAATAATTCAAGACACATTTGAAATCAACAATGCCAGTAGAATGTTAACTTTGAAAAATCAACTTCTAAATATGAAAATGAACAAAGAAGAAACAATCACTTCTTACTTCTTGAGAATCTCTGAAATAAGAGACCAACTTCTTTGCATTGGAAATACAGTAGAAGACACTGAACTCACTCTAATTGCTCTCAAAGGTTTACCCACCTCATGGGAAACCTTCATTCAATGTATAAGCACCAGACCAACTTTACCTAAATTCGAGCAACTAAAGAACGATTGTACCCAAGAGGAATCCAGGCTAGCTTCTAGAGGAATGGGGTCTAGTAATGGAAATGAATTACAAGCTCTCCACATTAAAAGCAAGAAGAAAACATCTCAGAAAAGGAAGAGAAAATTCAGACAATCAAACAATGGGAAACAATTCAATAAAAAGGATCTTTCCATGGTAAAATGTTACAAATGTGACAAATACAAACATATTCACAAATATTGCCCTGAAAAACAAAAAATACAAGCAGCTCTAGCGGAAGTAAAAAAACCAGAAATTTCACTTCTTTTCTTGGCCTTAGTAAGTGAATTAAATTCTAACAAACGTACATGGATAATAGATAGTGGTGCATCCAAACACATCACTGGATTCAGAGATCAATTCGAAACCTTCTCAGGGAACTCTTTAGAAGAGGTAACTATTGGTGACAACTCCTCTTATTCGGTAAAAGGAATTGGGACCTGTTTGATAAAGATAAGAGATGGAGTAACCTTACAGTTGAAAGAAGTTTTGTATGTACTAGGAATAAAGAGAAATTTAATCTCTATTTTTGGACTAGCTGATCAAAGTTACAGGGTAACTTTCAATGAAGAGAAAGTCTTTCTCTGGACTAAAAATTCTAATATAAAAAATGCCATTCATATAGGGTATAGAGATGGTAGTTTGTACAAGCTATGTAATGAACAAAAGGTAGCCCTACATCACAATGTTCATCAGAATAATGAGATTTGGCACAAAAGACTAGGTCATATTAGATATAGTGCCCTTCCAACATTGTCTAAGATCACCTCTGGCATACCTCCCTTGAAATCTGAACACTCTAGCATTTGCAAGGGATGTGCATTAGGGAAGAACATTAAAGGATCTTTTCCCCCAAGTGAACATAAGTCAAATAACATTCTAGAACTCATCCATACTAATGTGTGTGGTCCTATGTCTACCCCTTCCTTCTCTGGTGCCCTATATTACTTAATCTTTGTGGATGACTATTCAAGGAAATCATGGATATATTTTTTAAAACTTAAAGAGTCAAGTGAGGTTCTAGCCAAATTTCAAGAACTCAAAGCATTAGTAGAAAACCAAACCGGTAAGAAAATCAAAATTCTTAGATCAGACAATGGTGGGGAATTCACCTCTGAAAATTTCAAAAACTATTGTAAATCTATTGGGATTAAGAGGGAGTATACTGTAGCTTATAATCCTCAACAGAATGGAGTAGCAAAAAGGAAGAATAGGACCATCATTGAAGCAACAAAGGCCATGATGCATGATCAAAATATTCACATATTGTATTGGGCAAAAGCCGCTAACACTGCAGTTTATATTCAAAATAGATGTCCTGATGCTATATTAGAAAACACCACACCAGAAGAAGTATTCACAGGAGTCAAACCTGACTTAAGTCACTTAAGGGTGTTTGGCTGTCCTGTATATATACATGTACCAAAAGAGAAAAGGATGAAGTTAGAACCTTCTAGCAAGAAAGGTATTTTTCTAGGCTATAGTGAGGACTCTAAAGGATACCGTATACATATACTGGGTCAGAAATCAGTAGAAATAAGCAGAGATGTTAAATTTGAAGAAAACTTCTTATCTATAGAAAATGAAGATAATATTCCTATATATTTTGATAGAGAGCCCTCAATTGAGAATGAGAGGGAGGATAACAATTCAAACATGGATTCAGCATCTATAAATAATGAAGAAATAATCCCTGACTTTGAACCTTCTTGCTCAGATAATGAAAATAGTAAAAAGAGACCATTATGGGCTAGAAAAATGCTTGAGGAGAACAATGTGGAACCAGCACAAATTTTCAGAGAAAACAAAAGAACTAGAACTCAAAAATGTTACACTGCTCTTCTAACTGAACTCTCAGAATCTGAACCTGTTAGTGTTGAGAAAGCCTTATCAGATCAAGCCTGGAGGGAAGCAATGGTTGAAGAATATTAGTCCATTCTAAAAAATGATGTATGGGATATTGTTCCCAAACCTAAACATAAGTCAGTTGTATCATCAAAATGGCTATTCAAAATCAAATATGCACCAGATGGGAGTATTGATAAACGCAAAGCTCGGTTTGTTGCAAGAGGTTTCTCACAGAAGGCAGGCATTGACTATGAAGAAACTTTTGCTCCAGTAGCACGATACACATCTATCAGAACCATATTTGCCATTGTAGCCTCTAAAGGATGGAAAGTACATCAGATGGATGTTAAGACATCATTTCTAAATGGTAAAATTGAGGAAGAAGTTTACATTGAACAACCGAAAGGATTCTTCACACATGACAAAGATAAATACGTATGCAAGTTAAAGAAAGCACTCTATGGACTTAAGTAGGCTCCCAGAGCATGGTACGAAAGAATCAATCATTACTTGAGCAAATTAGGGTACTCTAAGAATACTGCAGACCCTAATATATACTTCAAAAATGAAAAAGGTGACATGATAATTCTAGTTCTCTATGTCGATGACTTACTCATTACAGGAGAAGACTATCTTATTGATAAATGTAAAAAGGATCTAGTAGCTGAATTTGACATGAAGGATATGGGCCTACTTCACTACTTCTTAGGTCTTGAAGTTATTCAAAAGAAAGATCACATTCTTCTAAGTCAAAAGAAGTACATCTTTGACATTCTGAACAGATTTGGTATGACAGATTGTAAACCTTTAGCTACACCCATGGAGACAAACCTTCACAAGTTAAAAGATGAAGCAGAAAATTCAGAACGTGTAGAAAATTCAGAACTTTAGAGACAAATGGTTGGATCTCTCATGTTTCTGGTAAACACAAGTCCTGACATTTGCTATGCCACCAATGTACTAAGCCACTTCATGTTTGAACCTAAGCAGATACACCTAATGGCTGCCAAACACATTTTGAGATATCTAAAAGGAACAAATGAACTTGGGCTAAAATATGACAAGACTGAAATCCAACTTCAAGGTTATTCAGATTCAGATTGGGTAGGATGTTCCTCAGGTCGTAAGAGTACCACAGGAGTTTGCTTCAGTTTGGGTTCTGCAGTAATTTCTTGGTTTAGTTAGAAACAATCTGCAGTTGGTCTGAGTTCAACAGAGGTTGAGTACATGGCTGCATCCATGGGAGCTCGAGAAGCAGTATGGTTAAGAAAATTACTTTTTGACCTATTTGGTAAATCTTTAGTACCCACTATTATTCATTGTGATAATCAGAGTTGTATCAAGCTCTCAGTAAACCCTGTTTTTCACAATCGGTCAAAACACATAGAGATCCCATATCACTATGTGAGAGATATGGTAGACAGGAAGATCATTAAACTGGTATATATGAGTACTGAAGAACAAAATGCAGATATCTTTACTAAACCTCTTGCAAAAGTAAAGACAGATTTCTTTAGAAGGAAAATTGGTTTGATCAAAATCTAAATGTAATTATTAATGTACATTTTTATTCATGAATAAAATATTGAAATATTTCAAAATTGTGAAGATGACGATCTTCTGTGTATATAGGTTACTATGTCAAGGTGATGATCTTGACAATAGTAACCAGGCTTCAAGATCGACTCCTGTAAGGGTTTGTCCCGGATAGGACCGGACATCTTGTTGCTTATGTTATTACTTGTTGGGTAATAATGTTGTTAGGATCGACTCCTGAAAAGGGTTTGTCCCAGATAGGACCAGACATCTTAACATTTAAATTATTATTGTGTAATGACTCATCATGATCAACATTTTTAAATGTCTTGGATTGGGCCAAATATCATGATATGAAAAGTTCTACAAACTCTATTAAACTCTCTCTCAAGAGGGAGTGTTAAAGTATTGTGAGTTCGTGTTTAAAATCGACTAGACAATCATGATATATATAATAATAATAATAATAATAATAATAATAATTAATATGCAACGAGTTTATTGAATCGACTGTTTAGACAAACATGATTATCGGCTATGTATAAAGTCACGTATTGTGACTGGCATATACGAACAGTCACGATACTATCGGACTGTTCGTATATGACAGTCACGATAGTATCGTGACTATCTAGTCTCACTAAATATGCCGTCGCTGGGTATACGATCTGTTTACTAAAACGATAATCATAGGCTATGCAATTTGTTAATATGAACAATAATGACTTGTCATATATAATGAGTCATGTCTGTTCATATTTACACCCTTCAGATTCAATATATATAGTTACTATATTTTGTAGAATCAATCAATAACCAAGGCAATTGTATTCTATTGCACACATTCAGTTTACATCTTATCTCCCGTTTATAATTCCTTAACACCTTTCACACACCCACACACACCTACAAAATTGTATATAAGAAAGTTCATACAATTATATATTAATATGTAAATATGTATGCAAGAAGATATAAGGAAAAATGTATAACAAATGTTCATACATTAACTAAATACAGTAAATATATATTTATTTTTCTAAGACAAATTCGGATGGATTTAAGATTAAAAAACTAAACTCCTATGCTTCTCAGTTTTTTGGACGGGGTGAGGGGGAGTGTTTTTGGTACGGGTTTCGTTTTGGCCATTTTTCAAGGGACAAAAAAGGATAGCCTTGAAAAAATATGGAAAATCTTAGAATATAAAATATTCATATGATAACATTGATAAAGTATTCATCATAGACATTATAGAACATTTGTGAGCATTGGATAATTGAATAGGAGTTATGATGTTCTTGGTGTGTATATTCATGGGAGGGATTTATTGTTGAAGTTTTCTTGAAGTCTTCACAATTGCATGTTTCGCAGTTGAACTCATCAATAAAGAGGATTCGTCAAACAAAAAGATAATTGGTTATGCTCTACTTTGTCCTTAGCTTGGGATTGTTCTATGAGTTGTTTGTGTGGGCATGATTGATAGGTTTTTGTATTATGAAAGTGACATTTCTTGCCAATTATGACTTTACTCATATTTAGTAATATAATGATTGTACCATGCCAACTTTGTCTATGACAGTTCTTGTATACTAAATAGGTTGTCCAATGTATGAAACAAGATCATCCTTGATTGTGACTTTGACTATGAAGATGTAGAGATTTGCAAAATGGGATATGCATTTTGTAGAATTTGTCATCATGATTAATCATTGGTTTATTACTTGGTTAGCCTTATACTTTGGTGGGGGTTTGGTGTAATGCCCCCAATAGGGTCTGTTAATGTTATGGTAGCTGCGAGAGAATTCATTCATATCTGTGTTGAACAACATCAAATTTCTCAGAGTATATTCACGATGATGGATTGCTCGTTCACTCTCAAATGCTGTAAATAGATGTTGCCATCATGAGGTTGTTCTGAAGCAGTTTATTATAGAGACTAGATCCTATTATCTTCTTGGTACATTCTATCTTTACCGTCTTTGTATTGAAGGGTCGGAGGTGTAACGACTCTCTTCTTCTATCACCATCAATGTATGGTCATCAGGGATTAACTTTCATGGTGACATCGGTGCTTGGTGGCATTAGTTATGTAGTGATCAACTTCCTCCTTCGGTTTTATTATCTCATGTTATCAAAGGCTTTATCGTAAATAAGTTTGTATGTCTGTTGAATATAAAATGGCACGTGTAACTGCCGTCAAGTGTTAATATGGCTACGAGCGGTGACTCCTTGACTACCAGCTGTATTCAATGTGTATGATGCATGGTCCGTTGGTCTTCAGGGGCAAGTAATCGTGACATCTGTTCGTATGCTTTTCTAGTTTTTTGTATACTGCATTTATATTATTCTGGTTCAAAACATTAACAGGGTATCAGAGTAGGTCTAAGGAAACGATCTGAACCAAAATAGAACAATTGGGTTCTAGAAGAATCGTGATGTCTAATGGGTGTCGAGTATGCTGAGGGATTCATATGAGATCGTGTAGTTGAAGAGCCTTAAAGGGTAGAATCTTTGATGAAGCTTCTTACTTGGACGGGGAGGATGTTGTCATGCCCATCTATGCTTTTACATGTTTGGCATTCATGTCTACGAGGATGGTAGATGTGTTGGTGTTCAAAACTTTCATTCTTTGCCTGCACCATAATTGGTGTGATGGCGAGAGATCTATTGGTGGATTGAGAAAAAGTTTAGGCAATAAAGATAAGTATTTTATGGTTGTACCTTTGAGTATTGGTCATTGATTATTATGTAGTTAATATTAATTCATGTTATAACACTATGAATAGTATATGCTTTTAGCACTGATTTGTATATTTCTCTTCACGATAGGTTGATTCTATGAATTATTATTAATCTCTCTTGGTTGTAGGACGTTTCGAGAAGCAACATGATGACGAGAGATTACATGCAAAGTCATGTAGGCTGTAGAAATGAACATGGGGACACTGCTTGCAGCCTTGGGACTGAATTGGTGTCACATAACATCATTAAAGAGGAAGAACCTATACAGTTTGTCGTTGTGATTTGTTATGTCTAAGAGGAGGATATGAGATTTAGAGGGAGCTTGTGTAGTATAAGGAGAGTGCCAAGTCCTTTTGCAGAGGATCAACAAGCTCGTGTAGCAATGTGACTGCAAAAGCTCTTTGTTTGGTCAAACATTGGAATCAACTCTTTTATTGTGATAATCAAAGCAGTGAGAATGCTGCCCCTGCTGAGAGGGAGTCTCTGTTGAGAGAGAGTCTCAGCTTCAGTGATTCTTATACATGTTGATTAATGAGTTCTTCTCTGTCAGGGAGAAGTTCGAGGTGCAATCCCTTGTTAATGAGTTCTTCTTTGTGAGGGAGAAGTTCGAGGTGCAATCCCTTGTTAATGAGTTCTTCTCTGAGAGGGAGAAGTTTGAGGTGCAATCCCTTGTTAATGAGTTCTTCTTTGAGACGGAGAAGTTCGAGGTGCAATCACTTGTTAATGCATTCTTCTTTGCGAAAGAAGTTTGAGGTGAAAGCCCTTGTTCCACCCTCTTGGAGTAGCCATGGTGGATGTCATGTGAGAGAATCCATGACTTTGTTTTCTGTTCTTGCACCCTCTGGGAGTAGCCATGGTGAATGTCATGCTGAGATGACAATATTATGTTGAGAAAATCTATGATGAGATTTTGTTATTGACATTTTTTTTGGTTGCAGCTCCATTGTGCTTGTCAGGTTGAGACACTCTATGGCATATGAATGATCTCTCTCTTGCTAAGAGGGAGTGTTAATGTTATGGTAGCTGTGAGAGAATTCGTTCATATCTATGTTGAACACCATCAAATTTCTCAGAGTATATTTACGATGATGGATTGCTCGTTCATTCTCAACTATTGTGAATAGATGTTGCCATCGTGAGGTTGTTCTGAAGCAGTTGATTATAGAGACTAGATCCTCTTATCTTCTCAATGCATTCTATCTTTACTATCTTTGTATTGAAGGGTCTAAGGTGTAACAACTCTCTTCTTCTGTCATCGTTATCAATGTATGGTCATCGGGGATTAACTTTCATGGGGACATTGGTGCTTGGTGGCATAGGTTGTGTAGTGATCAACTTCCTCCTTCCTTTGGTTTATTATCTCATGTCATCAAAGGCTTTACTGTAAATAAGGTTGTATGTCTGTTGAATATAAAATGACACGTGTAACTGCCATCAGGTTTAACATGGCTACGAGCGGTGACTCCTTGACTACCAACTGTATTCATTGTGTATGATGCATGGTCTATTGGTCTTCAGGGGTAAATAATCATGTCATTTGTTCGTATGCTTTTCTAGTTTTCTGTATATTGCATTTATATTATTCTGGTTCAAAACATTAATAGGGTCGAGGGGTAGGATCCTTCATCGAAAGGTAGTAAGTTTGAAAAAAGGTAACTATTGTGGTTCGATGTGTTAGCATGAATGTTGAATATGTCCTATGAGGGAGTATTCTAGCATTTCTGGAGCAGTCGCATGTTGACTGTGTTTGTCATTGATGTCAACATATTGATTATACTGAAGATTAGCAGAGCAACAGACAATGTTTGGATTAGCGCACATAGAGTATTGCAAATGAGGTTATGCAGAGTTGAGGACATGTTTCTTATGGTGTCCTGATATCATGGTTAAGAGCGTGTACAAAAATTCAAGTATTTGCGTCAGTTATAAGTAATCTAGTGGAAATTGTATTATGACCGAGTTCCTGAGAAGCGGTTTGTGATAATCGGATTATATCTCCTAGCAGGGATAGAATCTGGACAAACGAAGTTATACAGAGGTTGAAGACATTGCAGATGCAACCTGGATGAGTCAGCATAGTTAGAGGTTGCAGGTGTGAAGATTTATTGAGTTTGTGAGCTGACAATATTATGTAATTATGGAAATATTATGTAATGTGTAATGTTTTATATTTTGTAATTGGTTAAGCCTAATTGGCCGACTCAATTATGAAATATTGTGCACGGTATAAAGGAAGGATTGTTTTCCTTGATTGATAACTGAAATGTAAGATGTGAATGTGAAATAATGCAAATTAGTGATCTAAGGGATTGATATGTGATGCGAAGTGAGCAAATCTGGTATTGGGATTTGGAGAAGCATTTGGTGCGGTTTGGCACAGTCAGAGGAGAAAAGAAAAGTTGCTGAGATCAGTTTTACTTGGTATTATTCTGTTTGGATAATTCAAAGATCAGTTGGACAGCGTGTTTGGTGATCTTGCCCTTGAAGCTGTTTGGACAGTGGGTCCTTCTGTCTTCTTTAACTCCTAACAGGGTTAGAATCTCTTCACAGGGATTCAAAGTCTCCTAACAAGGACTGATATGTACTGAATGTATTTTATAGACTCCTAATAGAGTCCATCCTCTTACAAGGAATTTTCATATTAGTACATCTTTTTGTGGGTACCATCCCCACCGGGGTTTACTCTCTGATCAAGAGGCTCCCTAGTTAACAAATTTGGTGTCATTGGGTACGGTTATCTTTTTATGGTTGCTGTTTGTGTTGATTACATGTTTCAGATATAATAAGGTTAATAAAAGTTGTTTTTATGAGATAACTGATTCACCCCCCCCCTCTCAGTTATCTTTGTGGACTTTACTTTCTAATAGGATGCCCCCTAACATACCCAACAATTTGTTTGACTTGCCAAGGATGTTTTGGAAATTTGGGAAAAAAGGGGACGAAGTGAGGACATTTCCTACCCATCCTCACAACCCTAAGATGGTCTCCTATTGGATGAGTTCATTTTGAGTAGGGGATGCGTCCTCAGGGAGCATTGCTAAATACATCGATAGATTTTAAAAAAATGTGGAAATTAGTTTAAAATAATCACATACCTCACATATATTCAAATAATGACATATATTCCTAAAAGTTAATCAAAAAGATATTTTAATTTTTTAAAACTATGAATAATAAAACAATTATCTATTTTTAATTATGAAAAACATGGACATAAGTTGAGGAAGGCAAATTAAAAGGTTAAATACAGGAGATGCATATATGTATATATGTTCAAATACACACACACATACACACATATATAAACTCATACACACATGTTATCGTGTCCTTGTATTTATTTTACCGTCCTTGTATGAGTTTGAAATGTGTTCGGATACGACTTGAGAATGCCCAAGCACCTTGACTTGGGCACCTAGGTGTGTACTCATGGCTCATGGGTTCTTAAAAACTTAATTTTTTATAAAGAAAAGTAGGCTTGAAAGGATTTAGCTGCCCTAAAGTGAGGGCACAACAAATTTTTCACCTCATTTGACAAACATTGAAGGTCAATTGCATTTTTTTTCTTCCAAGCTACCATTACCGAGTTTTGAAGGTTGTATCTTATTTTTCAAAGGTGGAGGGCTATGGGAGAGTTAAACCTACACCAAAAGGGGTAAAATAGTTGCGCAAAGAAGATTTAATCATCAAAGGTGAGTAAATTCTCTATTTTTTCAACTTTTATTTTTTAATTTAAGTTTTTTAAGTTTTTTTTGGTAAGTGTCATATTTTTTTGAACTTTTTATGTATAATAAGGGGTCATAATGCCATTAAAAAAAAAGTTGTAGGGTTGTTAATTTTAATGTTTTTTGTTTTTGGTTCATATAAAATGGTTGGTAGTTGTAATGTCCCCTTTTTTGGGACATTGGAAATTAAATGACAACTTAATAAAGTATTAAAATGAACTTAATGTAAATTAATAAAGTCATTTTGATTTTAAAAAGAGGTTTTAGAAAGGGACAAAAAGAAAGGACATGAAGAGGTAGGCAGTTGGAAAATGAAGGGTCACAAGAGGGATGCTCTTTTAAAGAACATAGAGAAACCTATTTGGATTATCTTGGGTATATGTTTTGGCTGTGTTTCTCTCTTGGAGAATCTGGGAAGCTTTGGCTTGTAGCAAGTTTGAGAACGGAAAACCTCGAGCTTGGAGGCAGTGGATGTAAACCCATTCTTTGTTGGAGATATCACTCGGGTGTCTCACTTGTGCTTGAAATTCATATCTCTGGCTATCCAATCTAACTGTACATTCTGTGGTTGCGATTGGATTTTTTTGTTGTTGCTCTATTGAAGATTTAAAAGCAATACTCATATCTCATTTCAGAATCTCTATTTTAGTTTTGATGTTTTATAATTTTCTGTACAATGTGCTGGATAAATTGAAAACAATTGCATGCAAACTATTTGTTTAAATTTCTGTGGTAAATTGTGGAAATAATATCCTATGGGGGTATTATAGTAGTTCTAGCTCACTTGCCCCAAATGCAGAGAGTTCATTTAGATTTGATTCATTGTCGCCTCTTTAGGGACATACAACAATAATCAAACAACTTCTTGGTGGTGGGGGTTATCTTTGGCATTGTAGTTGCTATGCAAGAGACTATAAGAGTTTGTACTCTCGACTGGAAGCTTACTTTTGTGTTATTCCATTATAGGGTATGTAATGTCCCCTTTCTGAAATAGGAATTAATAATAAATAATAACATTAAAATATAAAAAGAATATATCAATAAAAGAAATATAAGAATATAAATAACATTTAAAATAAAATATAAAAGAATTAAATTAAAATTTAATTAAGTTTAATGAATGGGCAAAAGGCATGAAATGAAAAGATGTGACTCCCTCAAACATGAAATATTAAAGGGAGATAAGATAAATTTATTAATGTCCAATAAAAGACCACAAAGGGTCAAAGGGACTGCCGAACAAAAGACAAAAGACCAACCCAAAGTAGGGACGCCAAACAATGCTCGAGGGAAAGCAACAACAACCACTAGAGCAAACAAGCAACAACATAAAAAGAAGAGAGAGGGAAGGGGTTTACAACTAAACCCTTGAAACTCGACTACAAAATCGGAACAATAGAGAACCCCAAAATAGAAGGATAAAGCAAGAGGTTGGCAGGGTGCATGGAGCATCTTTGAGACTTCTTGGAAGAGGAAGAAGAGGAAAGCCGTTGTTGAAGATAGCTCCACTGGGATCTCATGGATCAAGAATGATTGGAAGGATGAGGACCAAGTTGATGCTTGGTTCCATGTGTTGATGAAGTCTGGAGAAGGAGGTGATAAGTTGGCAAGACCGCGAACCAGCCGGGTGCTAAGGCTAGAGCAAGTGGTCTTAAAGTCTAATGGCCTTCTAAAGATAGAGGGCTAGGCATCTTT
Source organism: Chamaecyparis obtusa (assembly GCA_027943335.1). Taxonomy (NCBI): domain Eukaryota; kingdom Viridiplantae; phylum Streptophyta; class Pinopsida; order Cupressales; family Cupressaceae; genus Chamaecyparis; species Chamaecyparis obtusa. The sequence goes on along the minus strand of BSBK01006942.1, from coordinate 1,670,764 downwards.
GGTCCATGAACCTGAAAAAAGTGGAGAGAGATTGGACCTCTCTAAATAAGTAGTAGAACCTCCCCCTGGTCTCATAGTATATAGGACACTGGAAAATGAAGTGTTCCTTCGTCTCAACCTCCCCAATATTGCATAACCAACATATCCTCTTCTCCTTGTCAAGTTGACGATTTGTTTCAATAGAGAGCCGATGGGAGCTCACTCTAAAGGAGCCAAGGGGAATTCAGAGGGAATGTGACCAGCAGTGAGATAAGTAAGATGGGCGGATCATGAATCCGTCATGTATCTCCAAATAGTGCTCAATATAAAACGCCATCTTGGGGCGAAGGCCCTTGTGGGGGTTCTCTCAAGTAGTGAGGATGAACTGTTTGTAGATGTCTATTTTGATAAACATGTTCAATTCTTGTTTGGATGGGAGGAGGTGGTGAGAGGCATCAAGAGAGTACTGAAAGGGGGAGATGATCAATCTCGATCGCAATAGATCCAAGAAGGGCCAAAGCCCCAGCAAACCAACCATGAGACCGACCTGACGAGATAGAGGCAACAATGGACTCAAAAGAGTAATAGGCGAGGTAAGGGTATCTGTAGCCCCCCCCTTCGAGAATTAGCAAAACGCGAAGACATTGCAAAAACCAAATAAGATTAGAAATAGCCCCAAGCCCGAAGGGATGAGCCCCAAACTCTGCAAGAATAATGTTGTGAGAGATGACTTGCTTGCACATGATAATGCACTGGAGAAGAAGAATTTGAACCCGCTCCACAGAAGCCCAATTGGGCTCCAGGAAAGGTCCCCAAATCACAGACCCATAGATAATAGGTCTAATCAGAGAATCCATGAGGGTGAACTTGGACGTCTTGGAAATGGTGTCGGAAACATTGTCTCTCACGGACGACCAAAGTTTCGAATTCCTTGTTGATGTGAGGTTGTATGGTAGGTCTCAAAAATTGAAACGGGGACCAGAAAACTTGACACCCAGATATGTGTAGGAAGAGGAGATCTCCACCTCCGAACCTCTAAAGGAAAAATGCAAGTGAGAAGTTTTGAGACAATTGAAAGCCATCGCCTTCGTTTTCCCCAATTTGACAGTGAACTATCGTGAGTCACAAAAGGCCGCTAGACTATGAAGTTGTCTCTATAAACCCTTAGGGGAGGAAGCCAAAAGGACTACATCATCAACAAATAGTAAAATAGAAATCAGATTCTGGTAAAGTGGGCAGCTATCCCCATCTTGAGAGTGCTCCTGAAGAAACTCCTCAAGCTCATCCATATAAATCTCGAATAGAGTAGGGGACAGGGGGCATCCCAGTTTAACCCCAATGGTGCTCTTGATAAAATTAGAGAAACCACCAAGGGTCCTAAGATGACCCAGAACACTCATAAAGTCTCATAATAGCTATGAGGAGAGTCTTGGAAATACCAATCTCACAAAGCCTCGGAAACACTCATAGGGTCAACTGGGGAATTAGGTCAAAAGCCTTGCGGAAGTCCACAAAGCAGCAATAAACCTTCGAGGAGCGATGTTTAGCCTCCTCAATAATGACCCGAAGCGTCAAATTGTGGTTTGAAGTCTGATAATCAAGTTTGAAACCCGCTTGACCTCTAGCATGGATGCCCCGCTCATCCAACTCTCTGGAAATAATATTGTGTAAAACTATGGCATATAGTTTGGAGATGTGGCCAACCATGATGGTCTTGTAATTGTTAGGGTGTGAAGCCAGGCCCGATTTGTGTATCAGGTGAATAATGCAGTGTGCCCAAGAGGGGGGAAACCCAGTATAGACCACATGGTTGAAGATGTCGGATAAGTAGGAGCTTATGACAGTGAGGCCATGCTTGAAGAACTCCGCCTGAAATCCCTCTTATCGGCCGTTCTATTGCTTTTAAAAGTCCTCATAGCCTCTCGGATGTTCGTGGGGGTGAAAAGATGGCCGAAAGTGGGGGAGGTGACAAGGATGAGGGGTTGGCTAGGGATATCATAGAGAGACTTGTGGGAGACCAAGGAGTCATGGTGTAACTCAATAGGAAGGGGAGAGTGGTGGGAGAAAAGGGTGCGCCAAAAGGATTTAGGGGAGTGTATAGGAGAAGTATAGAGGGCTTTCCTGCACTAGATGTAAAGACGTTTCTTGCCATGGAGGAGGTGGTGGTGAGAAGTTTTCAGCCTAGTGTAGGAGGGTTGGTGGTGGTTGAAAGCCTCATGCAAGACCTGATGGTGAGCTTTATAGTCCTCATCATATCATTTATTCACAGGACAAGTGTTCTTAGGCCCAGAAGGAGACAATAGGGTGAGGGAGTGGGGAAAGGACAAAAGGGTGGCTTCCCAAATAGAGGCAGAAAGGGGGTCAAATTTGGTAGTGGCACACTCAAGAGGGAAACAGTGGGCAATGGGAGGGTGGGAGGAGTTGCCTAAGGTGGTGAGAAAAAAGATTGCGGTCATTGTCCTTGAAATGGAACAATGTATGGGGGGAAGGGCCGAGGGGATAGGTGAAGGGGAAGAGGGGGTGAGGGGGACATAGTGGATGAAGAGGCAAAGGAGAGCATGATTAGTGAGGGGAATGAGAGTGATAGAAAAGTGGTGAATGGATGGGATGAACCCTTGGTTGGAGATGACATAGTCAACCACACTTGTACCACCACAATGAAGCATGCAAGTGAAGAAACAAGAATCCGGGAAGCAAGGTAAGCCATTTAAAACCAATAGATGAGAGGGTTCGCAGAGCTGGATGAGATGTCAGCCATACTTCGTGAAAGGTCTTGAGGCGTCGTGTTAGGATCTCTGGAGCCCCAAAGTGGCCAGATCCATGTTCTCAATACCCATAGTATTCGTGGTCTGAATGTGAAGAGGGGTCTGAGTTACCTGTGTTCGTGCATTGAAATCCACAAGGATGATAATGCCATATAGATCAAAGAAAGGGTCACCATTAAGGCCATTATGGACTGCATAAACAAAAGAAGTTGGAGGAAAGTAACAAACCCCAATAAAGATATCTCTGAGGCAAGGGACAACATGGTAGACCCAGATCCACAAGAATATAGCTGAATCATCAGATAAGACAATTGAAGTGTGCTCCCTAAACCGGTCATTGATGAGATAGGCCACCCCTTTGGACCCACGAACACCATCAGAAGCCCTAGTCCCCTGCCTATAAATCGAGAGTTAGTGAAATCTAGTGACACTAGGAAGAGGACGAGAAAGACTCTCATGAGTTTTAGTGAGGAGGAGATTGAAGGATCCTAGAGTGTCATGCAACAAGCCCATAAAAGACCAAAACGACCCATTGGCATTCCAATAATTTATTTGTAGAGTATCAACTTTTAGTTTCCTATCAACCAGTCGGATCTGTTGGGATTGGGACTGCCATTTAGCAACAATAGTAACTCTAGAATCCCACATAGGAGGAAAAGTGTCTTTGATAACAACCTTCAAATTTCTAATAACCGCCCATTTTCTTGCACGTCTAGCGACAACCACTAGCTCTCTAGAGTGTTTGAGTTCAACAACTTGTGTTTTTATAAGGTCTTCATCTAGAAAAATCTTTACGGGTAGAGGAAACAACTTCCTCCTTGCTTTGAGAACCTGTAGGTGGTTTGCTATGGAATGGAAGCAGAGGAAGAGTGTTGAGTCATACCCAATCCAAGCTCTGTCTAGAATAATGTTACCAATGCCAAGCTAATCCCTGAGAAAAGAGTGACCAATAGATAGAGGATCTGGGGAGGTAGACGGAAGACCACAAACCTTAAGATTGAGCTCATGTGATCTCTGGGTCCTCTCTTCGACTAGCTTGGACTCCACCAATTCTTCGACGCTAGCCAGAGGGGGTGTTGTTTCAGTATAGACAGACACCCAGGACTTAAACTGCTTCCAAGTTTCACAAATGAAGGATTCTTGCTTGTGGTCAAGTTCAATTTGTTGGGCTTTGAGTGCCATGATATCAAATTCCTTAGCTGTAACATGCTCCAAATTTGCATCTACGAACTTCCTGAGATCAACATTCTCAATAGCAACCCCAAACAACTTATTGGAAATGCACTACAAAGAAAGTTTAAGAGCCACGTTTTTTTGCTTCCAGGTGTCCAACATGTTCCAAGAGCTCTAAGATAACATCAAACTTCCTCTAGTAAGTCTGTAGAGGAGTGAGGGATGTTGGAGGAGGAAGAAGGGGGGAAGGATTCCCATTCGTGTCCAAAGCCATGAGGATGAATGCAGAGAAACGTCCAAGGGACAAACGAAACACAATGAATGCAACCCAAGTAGAGCTTGACGGTGTGAGTCTGGACGGATGTTGCAAAACGTAGGTGTGAAGGGAAAACAATGAACGAGCAAAGAGCCAAAGACAAAAACAACTATGGTAGCTAAGGCAACTATGGCAATGAAAGTCATACAGGACGACTAGAATGAGCTACAATCATGGCAACAACACCAACAACGAAGGAGTTAGACGATGAAGAGTAGTCACCACAAGTAGCAAGGATGATGTGAAGTATAGAGATAGCCACGCTCACAAGAGAAGTTCAGAGAAAGTCACACTCGCAAGAACTAACAAGCAAGCAAGCAAGAAACAAACAAATGACAACAACAATCGACCTCATAATGTAGCACCAGACGCACGTGGAAATAAGTTGACGTGACAATCAAGCCAACAAACCACGATCATCTAGCTCGTGTGGTGGACGCGTGGGCGGAGAAAGCGATGGTTGCGTGGGAGAAGAAGCACCTACTCCAAAGGAAAAACCTCAATTAATTTCCTAGATTGTCTCTCTCAACAACATGAGAAATGACAGAGAATTTCATTTGGAAGGGGACATGGGAACTAAGGAAGGAGTAATGGAAGAAGAATGGAATGGGAAGAATTGATGAAAGGTTGTGACTCTTGCAAAAGGTGGTAGTTATGAAAGGTTGTGACTCTTTCAAAGGGCACACAAGATGAAGGGGTGTCATTCTCTTGAAAGATTGTAATAATGAAAGGTTGTGACTCTCCCATCATGAAGATATAGATAGGAGGGAAAGTCATTTGTTGACGACATGGAGGAAGGAATCATCATAAGGAAGGTAATCGTAGTAAGTTTCGTTTTTGAGATATAAGACAGTTTTGATCTGCATAAAGGGAGCAAAAGAATTAAGGAAAGATTAATGGAAGAAGGAAGTAACTTCCAAAGGGGGAGTAATGAGGGACGATTGTGACCCTTTCAAAGGTTTGTAATTGTGAAAGGGTTTGACCATTGAAAAGGGCAGACATGGTGAAGCACTGTGACCCTTCCTCACAAAAGATATAAAGGGGTTAAGAATAGGGATTATAAAATGTACCTAGTAGTCATCACCAAGAAAATATCATTATATTAAGTAACAACAAATTGGTACGCTGTAGTCTATCTACAAATCAAATATTGATTTAGAGAATATTCATATGAATTCTATTAGGGATAAGGAACCCTTATATGCATGCATGCATATTTCATTAATAATAATGAAATTAGAATTATATATCAGTTATGTTATAATATAGATAGATAGATAGACAAACAGTAATATATACATAACCTATTCCTTAGTCACTCACTATAGCCCCTTAAGAGGATATGTTGGTGTTGTATTAGGGAAAGGTGGAGTAAAATCCCAAGATGGGTAAGGACATGTATTTCCAATGCCTTCAGGGAAAAGTCTCGATATGGGTATGAACATGCATAACCAACATCTTGAGGGAGTCTACTTGTAGATTGGTGTCCAAGTGCCCTATGAGAAGTAAATCCCTATCCTCCTTAGGGTTGATGTTTAGAAGAGAAGTAAGGAATTAGGGCTTAAGTATGTTAAACTGCCAATTGTATTGAGTCAATTATTTCTGCACAGTGATACGTAGACTAAGTTATATTCCCATTTCCAACCACAAACCAAACTCTAATTGGGAATTTTAGGGTAAAACAAGTGAAATCCTAGTTGGGACATTACAGGGTATAAGAGATTGTCCAGGGCCAAACAAAAAGGGTTGTGAAAGCATCAAATATTGGCATAAATTAAAGAAGATGTTGACATAGCAAGTAATACATTAGAGAGACTCTTGCACATTTTCTTGCTGAGAAAAGCTTGCAAAAACTTCCTAGTGGTTTATCACAATGAGTTGGACTACATCCTTTCATGTCAAGATGAGAATGTTTTGGCTTTGTGTAAAAGAGGTTCATTGGAGAAGGCTTCCAAGAATGAAGTGAGGGGGATTATAGATTAGAGCATGGCTTGTTGCATTTATGGCAATGAGCTTCTTTTCAACCTCATTGAATAACCTTATTGGCAAGATATGGTGATGACCCTTTCTAGTGCACTTTTTGATTATGTTAGTTTTGGGTATGAAAAGGTGTGAACCACCTTATTAGTGAAGGAGAAAGCTTTAGTAGAGACATCATTGAGAGCAGTCAAGGATACAGGGCCCAAAACAAGCATATCCATCATTCTTGATGGATGGAAAGATTGCAAAAATAGACCATCAATCAATGTTATAGTAGTATCCCCTAAAGGGGTGATGTTTTTGATGGTAGTGGATTGCGAGGGGCAAGTAAGAGATTTTCTTTGCCAAGAGCCTTATGTTGTCCAAGTCATAACGGACAATGCTAAAATTTGTAGGGCATTTAGGTCTTTAGTGTAGGGTGCATACGGTTATAATTTTTGAATATCACATGTAGTCCACTCACTCAATTTGATATTGCAAAACATTGGCACACAATTCGAGTGGGTCAAACAAATCTACATGGAGGGTGAGAAGATTCAAATTTTTGTGACTAACATATGCCACAAGGCATCTTCATGACCTCCAAGTTGGAGTTGATGAAGGTAATTTTACTAATTTAAATTTTGTTTTTTAATTTTTAATTTTTAAATCTTAGCTGTTAATATGTGTGTTTTTTATACCACGCGAGGTTACCGAATTTCAATTTGCATCTCACACAATCATCTTAAGACGACTTTTGAAGGTGTGACGATATTGAGTTCTATGGCCATCAACACCTTGTAGAGTGTATGCAGGTAGCCAAGTACAAAAAAGAGCCAAAAAGTAAAAGCATTGATCCTAGATGATGATTGGTGGCTTTGAGTGCAATATATTTTGAGTTTCACTAAACCCATCATTACCATGATGAGGTATGCTGATACATATAACCCATGGTTGTGTTGAAATTTATAATGGCATGAATTCCATGGTTGAGAAAATAAAAAATATGATAGAAGCCAAGGAACTTGACCCAACAAAAACATTTTTCAGAAGTGTGCAAAAGATCATCGCTGACTGTTTGAACAAGATTACTACCCCCTTACATCTCTTAGTATTTGTTTTGTTGCCAGCACATTATAGGAAAGAGATACTTATACTTTCCTTGCCAAGGAGGGTTCCACCATGTAGGGATAAGGAGGGTGCCATCATATAGGTTTGTGGAGGTTGCTACTGGCTACAAGGCTACATTTAGAAGGACATTTCTAGATGAAGATATCCAAAGTGTGGTCTTGAGTGAGTTTGGCCACTTCATATCTTCAAGCAATCATGATGTTGCTGCGCTTCAAGATAAATACAATAAAGATGCTCATGATTGGTGCTACATACATGGGTAAGGCTCTATTTACTTGTAGCCTGTTGCAATTAAATTTCTCTTTCAAGTAAGTATTTATTTTTTATTTTTCTCATTTTTCATTATGCTAAATATTATGTTGTATAATAATATAGTTGTATAATTTATGTTTTGTATTTATAATACTAAATTTTTTATGCAAATTCAATAGGTTGCGACTTCTTCAACTGAATGGAATTGGAGTACACACTCCATTCATCCACTCAACTGCAATTGTTTGAATGCAAAAAAGGCAAAGGATTTGGTCTATGTACACCATAACCTTCGTCTTTTGTCACATAAGGCACTGGAATACAATGAGGGTGTGACAAAGAGTTGGGATCCAAGTCTTGAGTGTGTTGATTTAGATGCTATAGTTGCATAGCTTGTCAAAGTCTATAAATGAGGCAACTTTTGTGCTTGGCATAGCTAGTGGGAGTGGCACTCCAATTCATTGTGGTTCAAATGAAATTGAACTAAATGTTGACTTTGATGCTATTAATGATGAACAATACAAAGAATAACAAATATTGATTGTAATTTTGAATTTTCGTTGTGTGATGACATTTTGATTTTGATTTGACAAATAATTGAATTATGAATTTATGAGCATTTTAATTTTTGTTTATTATGAGTATCACTCTTTTTATATTTTATAATTTATAATTTTAACACACGCACATAGATGAACCTCTGAACTTGTATCCATACCCAGGGAATTTTCTGGCCATACCGCTGTACTCATACGTGGACCTATACCAGAACTGGTAACCTAGATACTTGCCATTATTATTTCTGTAATTTGCATGCCTAGGATTTCACAAATCTGGAAGCATGTCTGTAGGTTCTGGTCCTCAGTTTGATCTAATAGACATTTCCTCTCATTGCTGCTAAAATAGGTCTATGATTCTTCACACCTGGATACCTTTTACCCTGAAGCAGGTCCATGGGTTATAGTCCTTACGTTGATCTTTTTCACATTTCCTCTCTCTTCTTGTCAAATTGTTTTGTTCTGGTGTTGACTGGATACTTTTGCTTTACTCTTGTAGTTGATTTACCTTGGTTCTTTGTAATTATTTGTGTGTAGATCCAACCCTATGTGGCATTTTTCCTTGGAAGTATAGCAATATAACTATGCTTCATCTGCTCGAGTCAACACAATGGAGTTAGAAGATTGAGATGCATATGTGCTTTTGTGAAATAACATTGAAATTTTTCGTTTACTATATTGCAGAAGAAGCACAGCTTACACCTGTTCTACGTCTAGGAGCAGGAGCTTGTGCAGGAATAATTGCAATGTCTGCAACGTACCCAATGGACATGGTTCGGGGAAGGTTAACTGTTCAGGTTTGCTACAGCTTAAATTTAATATTTTTATTCCTCTGCATGGATCTTAGTTAAATCTTTGTGTATGTGATGTGCATTGTTGCAAACTATTTTTAGTGGTTACTGTTAAGATTAATACTGGTATCTGTATGCACATCTATGAAATTGGATTGTGTTTTTTTATTTGCAGACAGAAAAATCACCTTATCAGTATCGAGGAATGTTCCATGCATTGTCAACTGTCTTCCGTGAGGAAGGTCCGAGAGCGTTGTATAAAGGCTGGTTGCCATCTGTAATTGGAGTGGTGAGTGCAAAATTTTTGCATCCATTGCCATCAAATATTTTAATACAGGACTCTTGCTTGAAAGAGACTTGCCTCCTAATTATTTAAAAATGAATGAAACATTGTTTATTTGTTAATGATTTGTGTGAAAGAAGTGAATTCTTTTGGACCTTTACGGTGGATCTGTACTCCTGTATTAGAAAAGGAATTATCAAATGCACTGTACAGTTAACTAATCACATCTTTGTATTTAAGGATGAGCTATACTGTTAAACAGTTAACTGTATTGCTGTTGCTCCTTACACCACGAAATATGAATTTTATGAAGGATTGTTTGCTCATTTCAGAACTGGAACATACAACTCTTTTTTCTTCCTGAAATATATTGTGGTGTCAAAATGATGGTGTTCGATGACTGTTTATCTATTGACAATTGTTGTAAATTTGTAATTTGTAATTTGTACCAAAGTATTCTTGTTCTAGCAGTTTAGCTTTGAATCTTTCTTATTGTTAATCCTAAAAAATAACATACAAATGAAGATTTAGAGAAAAATTTGCTATGCAGCTAAATATGTATAATTTTAATATTTTTGAAGATTTTAGATTAATGCTCAGCAGTCTTTGCCAGAATTTGCCCAAGGCAAATAATGAAAATGCCAAGATCTAGAAGCTCAATTGATAGCACAAGAGAGATAGGCAAAATGATATGATCAAATGATTGATTCAATACTGATCAAAATAATAATAGATACAATTGATGATGCCCAATTGATACAATTGATAAATACAAAATAGATGTGCTTGAATATAAAGGCAATGCATGATAATTAGGAGTGATGCAAGAGATAACCTATCAATCACACTAGGTGTAATCACATGTCCACAAGTGGTGGATTATCCTCCATTGTACAACAAAGTATGTGCAACAATGAGAGGATGATAATGTGATAGGAGCACTAAAGGTGGATCTCACACATAAAGTGAAATGAGATAACAACTAAATCCACTTAAAGAGGAATTCTCCTACCCCATGTGCTAAAATGAAAAGAAAACTCCTAGGTGTCTCAATGACAAACCACTATGCAGATGCATTATCTTAAGTAAACTTAAGTAAAGTGCAATTAGTGAATTTAATTTTCTCTTTTGGCATGTAGCTCTTCTTAAAGGTTTGCTATCAACTGTATTTGCTATAATCAAAACCTAGTTTTGTAGCCATTTGTTTCATATAAATTAATCACATTTGGATTAATTATCATGCCCTTTGAGATTTATTTGTTAAAAGAGTAAAACCAAGGCTGACATGCTGTATCTCATGTGTCCATTTCTTATGGCCCTTGTTGTTTGTGTATTTTGCACATGGCAGGTCACTGTTCCTCTTGAATTTATGCGTGTTCATGACACACCTCCCCTCAAATGTTACATAGGCATAGGAAGCAAGCTTCTTAAAGCATGGATAGACTTCTGACACGCTTCTTCTGTTTTAATAGGAATTCTTGTTGTTCAACAGAATACTAATGGTCATTATTTGGTTGCATTTTTTATTGCTTCCAAGTTTTTTTTTATATTGAGATAATTTTAGAGTATCTCATGTGGACATTAACAAAAGTATTACGACGTTAGAAATATCACCAAATAATAGATTCTACTGATAGTACTGAATTGTTATGGTCCATAGAATGCACCAAATACTACAAAACAGGAGCTAGGGTACAGGTGTTGAAACAACATAAGATAAAAGTCATGGATGAGGACTGAACACTTCCTCCTTGTCGTCCAAATTAGCAGTGATAACAAAAATTACCAGGTCCCTATGCCTCCTCAACAGGTATTTCTGTTTGCTCTCCGAGGGATCATCATAGGCTGGGGCTCTTCTAGGTTATCGCTGGTACTAGTGACCTCATCAATCATGTCCATAAGACTTCTCTCTATTATAACATCTTTTATCCCTGGACAAGATCATAATTAGAACAGGAAGGGGTCTATTGGCAAGAGCCAACTGTGTGTGATGAAAGTGAACAACTTGATTCAGGAGTTGCAACCATGCTCTGATTTGAAGGCACCGACCATCTACTATAACCTCTATCTCCTTTCCATATTCACTATTGTCTGAATGATTGTATGTACGTAAGTTCCTCATTGCCTGCCATCTGTTTATTCACACTGCCCTTATTCTCTCCAAACCTTGGCTATTATGCACATTTCCTGAAAACTTTTTGCTGCCCATTTCCTCATCTTTTAGTCATCTTTTTTGCTCACTGCCTGCTAAATCCAAACTGTGCCACCATTTCCAACTTCTTAGGTACCAATCCTAATCATCATTCTAGGAGTATTTAATACTGATAGACCAATCTTGATCTGGGTCTATCTTAGGAAATATTTTAAAGATAACTATAGACAGTGGCCTGTAATTCAAAGAATCCCCATCAATAAAATTCCTAAATTCTGATTCAGGTACAATAATAAACTTTTCTGTTGGCAAATCAAGAAAGTAAATCCTAACTTCACCATTTAAGTTAGTAGAGGCATTAATGTCTCCTCTAAAAACATGATTATTTCTCATTTCCACAGGAAGAAAAGAACTTTTGAGATTATACAAAGTTACAAACTATAGCTTTGTCATAAAACTATACATTTCACCTTTTCTCAAAATGCAAAGTTATATAAAAAATAATATCTAACCACACTATCTCCTTATGATAAAATAAAAGATGAGATCAACAATTTATATATTTTTTTGCAGTCTGAGCAAATATGCATCAAAGAGAATTTGAGTTACAGATTCTTTCTTTCAATATACTAAACAACAACCAACAGAAATGCCAGATTCGTTTAAAACAGAACCTACACTGAAATGACTTTTTGAGATCAACACAAGAGTTCCACACGATATCAAATAAATCTGCCTGCCTTTAGGAAGGTCAAATATGGCTCACTCACATTAAAGAATTTTATAACCTAGACATAGCATGAATGCTTCTATAGAACTGTTTTGAAAAAATCTCAAGGGGAGGGGGATTTTTAATCCTTTTTACCTTTATCCCAAACTTGTAAATAAAAGTCTATAGCAAAACAAGAATTATACTACCTCAAAGAAAGTGGAGAGCATTGCGAATGTCTCTATGTGCAGTAGGACTTTTAAAACATTGCATAAGGTCAGGACAAGCTTCCTTATGCTATAACGTCAGAGAAAGTTTTAAGTCCTTTGCCATACCAAAATCTAGTAGGATAACCTATGCTACAAGTTCAAGTTTTCCCAAAAACATTAAAGGCTTGACACTCAGAAAAAACAGTATGCTTGACACTCAGAAAAAGCTGTAATTTTCAGAGTTACAAGCCTTCAAGATAGAAGGGGAGATGGTTGATCATGTAGACTGTACATTGAAAGGCCTGAAAAATTGAAAATAAATCAACTGGGTTGACCCTTTCCAGCCCAATTTCTCTTTAGGAGCTCCGATCATAATATTATGCTTAACCAAGACTTCCAAGCATCCTCATCAGTACATGCCCTCAAAATTTATTGAACTCCAAAGGAAATTCCCAAAAGTCTCATGCTTAAGTTCCAATACTCCAAATCTCCCAGTGAAAATGAAAATGTCTCAATTAATAAGATTTCTCCTCTCACTATCTTTTCTGTTTAACTGTAGAAAATCAATAATAATCTCGTGCAATTAATCCACGTTACAATTACAAAACAACAAACAAGAATCATTGTAGATGCTGTACGAGAATATTTTGTTCTAACACACTGGCAATCTGCTTGGCATAAACAAAAGGCGAGCCTGCCATATGTTAACTTGAAGGGTCTTCTCGAAACCCCAATCTCATGTTTTTAAAAAGACCAAGTATGTTGCAATCTTAGAAGGGTCATGCCAAAGCCAGCCTGGTCAATTATCCAAGAGGGGTAGAATCCTGCCAATTTAAATACTAATTTACAGAATATATATCTGAATTCTATTAGGGATAAAGAACTATTACATGGTCTAATTAACACACACACACACACACACGTGTGTGTGTGTGTGTGTATGTTTGTATGTTAATATGTAATGTCCCCTTTTTAGCATGACCATGATAGTGGATGGATTTAGCCTATTACTGGGTCCTTGTAGGCTAATACTGGCGATTAGAGGACCCTGTTGAGGGTTATGGCTCCATTTGGTGGGACTTACTATTTATAGTAAGTCAAGGGATGGTTCCAATGAACTCATATGAGTTAGAGGAGTTGAATGATGCTCTCAGTTTTTATTTTTGGCTTCCGGTTTGGGCTCCAAAAATCTTGGAGAGAGTGTATTTTTAGTAAGTAACCCCATCAGGTTCATTCATCGTCTTTCTTTATCAGGATCACTCATGTGTTGTTAGATTTCGATTTTGATGCTTCTTCAGTCATTTTCGCAGTACGGGTGTATTATGATTATTATTTGATTAAATATGCTAAGGTTGCTATTTTTGCTGGTATTGTATATTGGTCACCTTAGTGTCTTAGCTCGTTGGAGCCGGGTTGAAAAGTTTTAAATCTTGGGCACAGGAAACAATGACCTTGTGTGTCAGAATATCATGATATTGATGAAAAGGTCGTTTTTGGAGCCAAAGGGAGTTAATAAATTATTTTATTCAAATATGTGCCTAAGTATAAAGCAAAGGGCATTTAAGTGAAAAGTGTGTGAGAGAAGCTATTTGCCTTTGGTGTCTTGAAGAAGATATCTTTTATTACAAAAGCAATTCATTCCATGCATTTGATTTTATGAAATTGTGAAAGGTTTTGAGACAAGGGTTTTAGAAGGAAGAGCCTGAGAAATTGTGAATTTCTACAGTTGTGCACTTTGAATTGGTGAAACAATCCAAGGAATTGTGCTTAGAAGGTGGTTCATTCCAAAGCCATCATTGTGCTCAAATTGTGGTTAGTATTCAGTGTATGGTCTCAAGATTATTCTGCAAAGATTGGAGACAGTTTATTAATGGCAGATTGCATGATCTTTGAGGTCTGCGTTTGGATATAGAGGCTGCCGCAGAAACAATCAGAGGCTGCATTCACTCCCATCAGCTGCCGTAAACACCATTAAAGACTCGGCTTCATATTGTATTAGCTGCGATCCATTTCCAAGGGCCCAGGTTTGTATATTGAAGGCAGCGTTAGTAATTTTCAGGGGTTGCAATATCGTTGGGAGAGCCCGTGTATGATTGGAGAAGGTTCATTTTACATTTGAGGGTGCCAGGGATTCAATACCAGCTTCAACTTTAAAGATTCTTCATTTTCTAGAAAGCTGCGGTATCTACAAGAGGATTACAACAGTTATAAATTTCAATCATTCCAGGTTTCAGTAATTGTTAATTAATTTTATTTCTCAAATTCCAATAGCTGCTGTTATATGCAATCTGATTTCATATTACATAAATTGGAATACTTCTGTTTGGATTTGAGAAAAAATAGTTATTTCATGCATTGTTATATGTGTTGTAATTGCAAAACCATTCAAATACAAACAAAACAAACACACTTACATTCAGAAATCAGAACTTGTACATTGCATGCTAAGTGTTTGACAAAATGTCAAACATCTGAAAAGTAAAGCAATTTGGTGTTTGTCAAAGTTAGAACCGGCAGGGGTTCTTACATAATAATAATGAAATCAGAAGTATATATCAGTTATGTTATATATATATGTATATATTCGCAATATATAAGATGATAATATATACATAGCTAATTCCTTAATCACTTGCTAATACTGTTAAGAGAATAGGTTGGTTTTGCTAGGGAGAGGCAGAGTAATACCTTGCAATGTAGGAGGAAAGTCCCAAGATGGGTAAGGGCATGTATTTCCAATGCCTTGAGGGAAAGTCCCGAGATGGGTACGAACATGCATTCTCAATACCTTGAGGAAGCCTACTCATTGAATGGTGTCCAAATGCCATAAGGACAAGTAAATCCCCATCCTTCTTAAGGTTATTGATTAGGAGAGAAGTAAGGAATTAGGGTTTAAGTATGTATTATGGATCAATGATTGTTTCTTAATTTAAATGCACAGTGATGTATGTTAACCATTGGAAATTGGCTATCTCCTAGTATGGAACATTACATAGACTAAGTTAAATTGCCATTTCTAAGCGCAACCCTAACCCTAGTTGGGAGTTTTAGGGCAAATCAAGTAAATTCCTAGTTAGGTACATTACAGTTTGAGATGTGATGGCCACTTATGATGACATTCTTGTTCAATCTTGTTTTATGTTTGTAGAAGCTAAACCAGGTTGTGGTCTATGTGGAGCACTAATTCCTTTCCTAGTATGTGTTATTTCCATTGCTTACATGCCCAAACTAAGGTATAAAGCTCTATCATATATGGGGTATTGTTGAACTGTTGCAGTGAAGGTTTCATTGTGGAAAGCAACTAAAAGTAAATGTCTATGTTGAGTGAGGATTTTTCAGAGTGCATATTCAGTTGTGTCAATTAATATCTTGAATGGCTGCTAAAAATTCGGTGGCTCAAGCATTGGTGTGTGGCCAGTCAATAGTTAGTTCATTGAATGCTTTCCATTGTGCAGCTGACTTGGTGAATTTGTTTTTTGTGCCATCTTTTGTGGTCTGGTTCAGTGGGTAGGTGACTTGAAATTGACCAAGAGCAAACCTCTTCTAAAACTTTGCCTATTCCTTGAGGTTGCAGAGTTTTGTGACCTTTGATGAAGGCATTCTCGGATGATGCTGATTTTTGCTAGGTCCGCCTGTAGTCCTTGTGCATCCACCATGTATCCTAGATATTGTATTTCCTGCATGGTGTATGAATATTTGACCTAGAGCTTCTATTGCTGTAAAGTGTTAAATACTTGTTGGATGTGGCACTAATATTCATCGCATGTTTTATTGAATATCAGGATGTCATCAAGGTAGACAACAATGAATGAGTTTGGAAACTTTTAGAAGGGCAATGCTAATCTTTTCTCTTTTAGAGAAGTTAATTATTGTGAAGTACAAACAGATTAGATTGAGTCAATTATCTAGAGCATTTTTGTTTATGTTGCCTTCAAAAAAGGGATGTCTATATTGACGTGTACCTTGTATGGTGTGGAACTGCCAAAGGGTTTGTTGAAGGTAGAATTCTGTGAAGGATGCTGCATATGCTCAAGGAGTTGGGCAAAGTGATTGGCGTTGCTTGCTCTGTCATGTGCCTGCTGTTGTTACAAATCTCCCTGTTGCCGTTGCAAGACATCTTCTGTCATTTGTTGGCTGTTTGCCATCGTGTTACTGGGGAGGAGAGTATGTGGAAGGCTCCCAAGTCACAAGCCCCATCTTCCTGTAAGCTCACCTCATACGGATGGGCAAACAAATGGAAAGATTTAGATGCAAACTTCAATACCACTGGGCATAGTGTGAAGTGTGTGTGCCCTGATACCACTGATCCAGGGCCTTCTATGCTGCCTGGAAGGTAGACATACTTAAGCTGACTAAATGTGCTATGGAAGAATCATATATTGAATGATGGAGGCCAACAACTATTTTTAAGTGTAGTGGCTAGGGCAAAGTCAAATAATAGAACAATCAGACACTCTGATTAGAACTGTAATATTCAAAGCTATACTAAGCAATAGCTCTGTACAAGATCCAAGAGACCAGATGTGTTTTATCCTATCTTCTCTAACTCTTCCACTGAGCTGAACTGGATTTTTTACAAAGAATGGAGTATCTAGTAATATACACATAGGGAGTGATGGGAGGTTTGATAGTTTCAATATTTTTCTGCTATTCCAAATTCAGACTAGATTCTTCTGTGTTGCTTTTACCCAGGAATGACACTGCAGATGCATGTTCCGAATACGTTTCTCTAAACATATGGCCAATAATGTGTGTGTGGCAAGTTTGGTGAGGATGTCACATTATTGCCATGTGTTATGCAGATCATGATTATGATGTCAATGGAGCTACATAAGCCATGTGTGAGTGCTGGTGGAGTAAGGAGCTCATGAGTACCCTAGATCTTCCTGGATCATAGTTTTTGTGAAATATATTCACTGTCAAGTACTCTTGGCCACAACAAAGAGTCTAGCTAGTATGCCACCAATAATAACGGTCCTCTTATAATCGAGCTGAAATGTATTTGTCTGATTTGCGGATGGAATTAATGTTAAGCTCAGAACATGATATAGGGGAATCAGAATAGACATCATTAAAGAGTTAGACAACAGGGTAAGACTCGAAGGAGGGGATTCACACTGTGTTTGAAGAAGACAAGTTGGAGATTTTTGGCTAGTACTTGGTTTTTATATGCTATGCAAGATAACACTAGGTGTAAAGCATTGCACTCCGGAGAGGTGTGCAGTGTGGATAATCTCATTCTGCCTCAGCTCATAAAGCTTTTGCTTCTACCTAAGGGGAAACGATATTACTTACTTTGGGTATCCATTATAGATCTGGGGTTTTGTGGCTTGCAACCACTGACAACTTTTAGCATCCATCTATTCAATGCCTTTTTTCCTCCTCCTTTCATCAGAGATTTGTATAGCATTTTACAGTGCTTCTAATTGTATTTTTTTTGGAAGAACCAATTCCCTATCTCCTTTCTGCTCAACCCACTGGAAGTTAGCCACAGTTTTCACTTGGCAGAAGACAAGGATTGAGACATCCAGTTGTACAGCTGTATACCTTAAGTTGGTTCATCAAGAACTTAAAACAGAAAGGAAACCTCAAGTTGTACTTTCAATTAAAGTAACCTGATAATATATGCTTGTTGAATCTTCGCCTCCAAATATGATTTTGTGGAATAGTTAAACTGCTATTCAAAAAATTTCACCTCCATTTTGTTTCCAAATGGCGTGTTGGGCAGTGATTTCTCAGCTAATGGCCATTAATAAATGGCTTCAACCCAAAAACTCTACCCTTTTAGTTTATCTCTGTAAGAAATGAATATCTAGATGATTGTTTTGAACAGTTCTAGTAATTAATCTTCTTCCTTCATATTAAGTGCTTCTAACACCTCAAGAGACAAGAACTTGCTACATTACTCAGCGAAGGCAGATTTGAAAGGACATCAGTTGCTGTTTTCCAAGCTTTAACCGTAGTAGTTAATCAAATTTTGAAATGCCTCCTTTGTATTTATTAGCCTTCTAGTTATTTGTATGCTCATAAACTCCCATGCCCAGGATTTTAAACTAGGAAAAATAGAATTGTGACCTTTTCCAGTTTGTTATAGAAAGCTTCAAAAAGATCATTATTTTGCTTGTTGGCATATAGCTCCTTAAGCTTCTTGTATATGCAACCTTTCATTTACTATTTTCCTTTGCTTGTGGCTTTTTCTGTTTTATGAACTAGTAAGTTAATAACCTTTGTTTGGCTAATTTTAGTTTTTTCTTCATGTAAGCTTAGATATGTGTTCATTTCCCTTGGATTAATCTCAAAGGGATATTATATCTTTTTTTGATGTGTCTTGTAGGAGCAACACAATTGAGTTATCTGAAGTTTTGTTTCTGTTTTCAGATTCCATACGTTGGTCTTAACTTTGCTGTTTACGAGTCTCTGAAAGACTGGTTGGTCAAATCCCGGCCCTTCGGTTCTGATGAAGGTTCAGAGCTGAGTGTTGTAACAAAATTAGCCTGTGGAGCTGCTGCAGGAACTGTTGGGCAAACTGTAGCTTATCCTCTTGATGTGATAAGGAGGAGAATGCAAATGGTCGGGTGGAAAGATGCTTCTTCTATTGTAACAGGAGATGGAAGAAGCAAAACTCCCCTTCAATATTCGGGTATGATTGATACCTTCAGGCAAACTGTGAGAAATGAAGGTTTCAGTGCACTATACAGAGGTTTGGTCCCAAATTCGGTGAAGGTGAGCTTCCAAAAATATTTCTCTATTTTTTTTCTGTTCAAACCTTTTCCCTCTAAGACACTCTTATATGGCAAACTAAACTCTTTTGAAATAGTTTGATGGGGTGACTTAGATTAGTGATTATAGAATTTAAGTGCTGATTAAAATCATTTGTTGAGATATAAGGCTTCAATGAAATTGATGTTACAGTTTTACCTCCAATAGTTATTCTATATAAAGTTGAAATCACAATTGCACATCTTGGTTTCAGGGTTACACTGCCGTGATTTAGTTCTGGGTTTATATTGGTGTAGCCAATGGTAAGGTTTACGCTGTCTGAGATACTCAAAAGGAGGAAATGGGAGACAACTTTGAAGGAATTTTGAAAAATTATGAAGAATTTATTAAATGTGGGTTGGAATCATAATTATTTTAGTTTTAACAGAAGTGAAAAACACAGGGTGCAAACTTTTGCCTGCAATATGTGCTTTGTATGTACTGCGTACTACATAGTATGGAATTTCAACTGCACAGCCGGTGCCAGGGTAACACCACATTGCATAGATATGAGTTTATATTAGTATAACCCATGGTAAGATTAACGTTGTCCAGGGTTCTCAGAAGCTGAGCATCAAAAACAAGTTTGAAGGAATTTTTCAAAATAATATATATCCATTGGGAATCATAATTATTCTTATCATAGAAATCTCACACTTTGGTGTAACAGATTCACACACCCATGAGGTTGCACAGGCCTGCAAGTTTTATTTATTATTAGAGGAAAATACACATACAAGATCTTGTTTGGGACAAATGCAGTCACGAAAATAGGTATTAAAACAAGGTTACCTGGAGACGGGGAGATTTGGAGGTCTCCGGTACTGGTACCGGTACCGGGCTGTTTTTTCAAAAATAGGAGATGGGGGTACTTGGAGACGGCAAATATTTTTTTAATATAATTTTATAATTTCTAAGAAATACCATAGATTCATAACATAGTACTTTGAATACAAGAACAATGGAAAGTTATAAGTATGAACATTGAACATTAAAAGTTTAAAGAGTCAAAGACTAATACCATAGTTACACCGCCCTAGGGGACGGGGGGACGGCGGGATGGGGGGACAAGTTTCCGGGACAGGTGGACAGAGGGGCCTCAATTTGGGGACGGTGGCGGGGGACGGGGGGGTGTATATAGTATATACTATACATGTGGTACTTAAAATGGTAGTTATGAAAAGATGTATAACAATATAAGAGTCTAAGACATAAAGATGTAAAGTTAAACAGTAAATACTAAAATCATTGAACATTGCATTGTTAATATATTGAATCATTGAACATTTAACATTGCATAATGCATTGAACATTGAACATTGCATTGGACATTGAACAATAAATTTTAAATACTCCAATCAGCATAAGAGTTCTATTAATCAGCATAATAAATATCAAAAGTATGAGTATCTAACTCATCATAAAGATGATTACTGTATTACATTGAGTTGCATATATCAAAACAAGTACAAACAACAAATGTCAATCAATCTTGCTCCTCACTCCTCTTTGACTTGCAATCAATCTTTTCACTCTTACAATCAACTTTTTTTTTAGCTATTCACTCTTCTTCTTGCTGCTGTTGCAAAAACATAGAAATGAAAAACTCAATACAAATGAATCTTCAAAGCATTTTCATGCAATATAACATAATAGACGGGCCCCACATATGTTTAAGGTTACAATGTAACCTAGTAAAAAAATTTAAAAGTTGTATTTTTTTTTATAACTTTTATTGGACTGCCGAAACGAGGGACGTCAGGGCGTCCCCTTCAAGGTCGAGGGACATCCAGATGTCCCCTTGTCCCCGTCCAGGACTCCGAGACGTCCCTGCGTCCCCCACCGGGACAGCGGTGGAATGGCTGCTCCGCTCAAACTGTCCCGGTGGAATGGCTGCTCCGCTCAAACTGCCGGGACGCCGTCCCCACGTCCCAGGTGCGTCTGGGTTTTAGGGGGGGACGTGCCCCCGGGTTACTCTGACTAATACTAAATAGTAATGTCATATTAATATAGAGTCAAAGAGATCAAAACTCACATTGCATAAATCATAGTCATATCTGATTTCTGAATATCGCATATGATCATCATCATATCAGATTAATAATCACGAGATTATCATTACATATTGAAATTTGAAATTCAAAAAAATATAGTTTGATGCTAAATCACTGATATGCAAACAAAAAACTCAGAACTGTAAAGAAAAATCAGAAATCTATCTAGTATCATCTACTCCACAGGGCTGTGATCATAAAAAAAACATTACAATGAGGGTCAAAATACATAAGATGATTTAATGTTGTATTTTAAATTTGTTTTTAATTAGGAGACCGGGCGGGAGACTTTATTTTTTGGAATTGGAGACTCGGATTCTTTGGGAGACTTTGCCATGAAGACTCCAGCCATTTTTGAAGACTCCGAGACACGTTTGGAGGGGGGGAAATGGGTCTCCGGACAACACTGTATTAAAATCAATATCACACATGATCCTTTGAGAAGAAAGAAAAAATAAAAGAGCATACCACATGCATAAATATATCTTGGCAAAACAGAGTGAACAGAAAACAATTCTTTGTGAAATGGGCACAGATAGATTATTATTCATAATTATAACTTGTTTTGGGCCCCATGGGCATTGAAAACATAAATTTTTTAATTCCTTTGTTTTAAAATAGCCAACTCCGCAGAGGTTAATACATATTGGTTTCAGATTCATATTTGATGATGGAACTTGTAAAATTTTGTTCAACTTTGGGAAAGCTATGGACATAAGTTAAATGCCCATTACATTTTTTGTTAAAATAATAAAATGTCTTTAGACCAGAGACGAGAGTATCCCAACTTAAGGGGAGCTTTCATCTCAAAGACAAAAATTCCATCTAGTGTGTTTTTATCGTTTTGGAAATTCAGTGGATCTTGAAGAATTAAGATTACTTTACATCTAATAATTTTCTAGGGTTGTGCCAGTAGTGGTGACAGTATCTATTACTTAATCTTTTTCACTCATCAAAAGATCATGTGCTTTAGCATTTATTACACCGTAGGCGTTTTCTATTTGGAAGGCCCCAACCTATTTTATAAAATCAATGGGTGAAACCGCTTAAAAAACAATGGACAACCATCACAACAATCCTCGCCATTCAGTTCATCATTTTTGTTATCTTCTGCCACAGTGGTGATGACGTCAAAGCCTCCGTATGCGAAGCAGACTACAGTTGTGGCTTGGAAGATACCCTTTACACCGTACGGAAGGAAGGTGCTGAGATTAAATGGGTTAATGGGGCTAACTTTACACCTGCCAATCGCATGTGGCTGCAAAAGTTAAAATCCTTTTCAACAGAATTATATTGTGCATATCCTGCAATCTCATAACCAGTCAAACAGTTCCCATATCTTTTCTGTGCTTCCGTATCATGCATACATATCTACCACAAAATTTCCAACTGTAATATGCGATCATATTTTCTACTCTCCATTATGCTGTGATCGATGTCCATACCCTGTTCAAAGCTACCATTTTGGCAGCAGGCCGGAAGTACGCTGGCAGAGAAATTGATCTGGTTGCTTCTTTTTATGCATTCAAGCACCCAACTTCTGCACTCAAGCCTTCATGTACTCTTTGAACTTTATTTTGCTGTTGGCTATTATAATTAAGCTTTTACTTTTCAAAACTTCTTCATAATATTGGATCAAAATGGAATCTTACATCTCTGCTATGGGAGAAAATTTTCTGCATCACAAACAATCATTACAATATTTGTTGGGGTCCTTTGCAGATCAACAAATGCATCGATATGTTTAAATTTCTTATGGAGAACAAATTTTCTTCCTATGTAGTAAATAATCGGCCTGTAGCTTCAACAGTAGTTGCAATTTATTCAGTTTAAATTTGACATTGATTTAAACGTAGGATATGCCCTCAAGTTCGACTATAATCCTGGTAAAGGTCATAATGGTTGGCCTTGCACAAGAGGTCGATGTAACAACAGTTATGTACAGGGTTGTAGGTATTCTTGTTTGGATTAGGTAGCCATGGGAATTAGTTTGTGCATGGGTTGATGATTGAAAATATACAGCTCAACAGCTTGCCATGCATGAACCTTATAGCTTCAAGTTGGTAGTGGATATTGCCCTTTGATGAAGCCGGCTATGATGATGAAGAGAATGATGATGGTGTTGACAGCAGTGGAGATCCACTGGAATTGGGAAGTTAGTCACGTGCTCAAAATGGAGGCTAGGGAGGCCATAAGAGTGACCACGGCGACAATGGGGTCGAGTAGGTTGAAGCCTGAAGCGAGGTTATGTGTGGATGCAAAAGTCATCGGGGGAGTAATTGAGGAGAGTGGCAAAATAAGAAGTCCACGACCGAGCCACCATGGCTCCACCTACAATGCATTCCAAG
The DNA here is from genome assembly GCA_027943335.1 of Chamaecyparis obtusa. NCBI lineage: Eukaryota > Viridiplantae > Streptophyta > Pinopsida > Cupressales > Cupressaceae > Chamaecyparis > Chamaecyparis obtusa. The sequence continues at coordinate 1,647,327 of BSBK01006942.1, read as the reverse complement.
ATTATGTTTCCTGCTGCAATGAAGGCTGCAAAATCTCCCAACTCCACCCGGAAGTATGCAAATGAACCGCCTGCCAAAAAAGTAAGTTGTGATCAAGGATGGTTTCATTTCTGGAAGAGCTTTATTTAGCCAAAGTCACATACCAATCAATCGAAATGGCTAATTGATTAGCACCACTATTAATCTAAATAATCAATTGACGTTTATTATCCCTTTTTCCCCTGCCCCCTTTCTTAGGAAGATGTTTATTTAGCCACTAGCAATTGCACCTTGGTGTGCAATGGGTATGCTGAAGAAGTGTGGAAGGTCAGCAAGGAAAAGTTCCTATTGCATATATTTAGGTAGTTTATGAGGTCAATTAGGAGTCCATTTAGCAAGTAATATTGTCTTTGTACAAAAGTCTAAATAGAGAAGTGATAACTTGAAATCAACTATGCATTCACTTATAGGGGACCAAACATGATTGAAACAAAAACTTTGAATTAGGAAGATAATAAGGTTCAATTATCAATAGGGTCATGTTATGTTTGCAATAGGAGGAGAGGGAGAGAGAGATAAAGGGGTGAAGAGGAGAGAAAGATGAAGAGGGTCAAGAGATTGAGATAAGGGATAGAGATAGTGAAGACGATAGATATGGAGATGCACATGGACATGGATATGGAGAGAAGTAGATGAAGAGATAAAGAGAGAGTGGAGAGTTGGAAGAGATAAATATATAGAGAGACAGATAAAATTTATTATAAATTTAAAAATAAATTCAAACAATATTAATAATAACCAAAAGATAAACTCAATATTAACAAATTAAAAATTGTCATAAATAGAACACAAATATAAAGGAATGCAAATTTATAAAATCTAATAAATTTTAACACTTCTATAATTTCTTTAACAGCTATAAAGATAATTATTAACTAAAATATTATTATACTTAACAGTTATAGTCATAAGATTTATTATTTTTCTTTTATTAATGTTGGGGTTTCTGAAATTCTTGATTAGAGACGGAGAGGGGGGGATATATAGAGGAAGAGAGGAGAGATAATTGGATAGAGATGGAGAGACATTAATAGGAGATGGGTAGAGAAAGAGGGATATGGAGAGAGAGAGAGAGAGGATGGGAGAAAAATAGATCGAGAAATAGAGATCAATAGAGAGATGAGGAGATATAGTGAGGATGAGAGGGAGAGATGGATAAAGGGACAAATACTTAGTTGCCCTTCCATACCTCTACGGTGTAGCCATTGCACACTAAGGTGCGATTGCTAGTTTAATTTTATATATTGTTGAGTTGAGATATTCATGGTACAAATGCCAATGATTCGTTCATGTCTAGACAGAAGGAAAACATCCTAAAAGAAATAAACTGCTGGGATTGAAGTTGATAGTTCGTAATTAAAGCTTAAGATACTGATTGATCATTGCCTTATGAGACAGCGATTTACTTCAAACAGTTTGTGTTATTTATAGAGTATCGGCCATACATTTTTTAGACTCCAAAATTTTAAATCGCATATGTATGGTATAAATACAGCCCCAGGAAATTGAGATTTTTTTCTTATTAAAGAACACTGCTAGTTGCAGATGGATGATTCATCAATAACAGTGGGAGTTATGTCCTTCTGACATCCAAGATGTAAATATAAACAGAATATTAGGGATTAATCAAACCTCCAAAGAAAATTAATGCCAAAATGATGGTGAAAAATGCCCTAAAGAAACTGCACCACGGATGCATCTCATTCAAAGTGCAATCAATGTGTTTTATGGAAAAATCAATTCCTGTTTAAATACATTTGCTAATGGCCTTTAATACTACTTTATCTTAGAAGCAAAATTCTATATATTTATGCCCTCTTTGATTAGAATAGTTTCAGAATGAGGTCAGTATTTCATCATTACTAAATTTATGTTATCTGATATAGACAAAAATTTCATTGTGTATACTGATCTTGCAGGTAGTGCCATCTATAGCAATTGCCTTTGTGACATATGAAGTTATTAAGGATCTCCTCGGTGTGGAGATGAGAATTTCCGATTAATGAAATTCAAACTTTTTATTTGGTAGCAACTGGAGGAAGTTCTTCAATTTAAATAGAAGGAATTAATCCTCTTCAGTTTTTTCTTATATTCAACATGGTGTAGAGAAGATATTCTTCTTGATGGCGAGATCTAAATCTTCAAAGGCAGGTTTGACCACTGTTGAAGACAAATAAAACTTGTGACGGAGAAACTGGACTTTGCATATTCCAGCGGTTTTGTTAAGCTGAGGAAACAAAGTATTTAGTTAATATCGAGGTTATTTGCCAATTATATTGCCTTTTAGGCAGTATGTGTAAGGAGGGCAATATTTGCTCCGTTACTAAAATTTAAATTTAGAAGGTTTCAATTTATCATAATGCAATTCAGTTTGGGCCTCTAAGCCTATTCTAGAGTTACTCCATCTACACCTTTTCCACTGACGTTTACATAGTGGCTCTCTCTCTCTGTGCATATTAGTAATCATTTATTTTGTAGCTGTCTATTCATGGTATTCATATCTTAATCAGAAGCAATTCCATTGGTAGTTCACACTCAATGTGCTGTTCCAAAATCTATGTATCTAGGAATTCCTTAACAGTATTAAAAAATGTGTAGGAGATGACAGATTACTGAATCGTAGCACTTGCTGGTTAAGAAACTCAACATTCGTCAGGGTCTGGAATGATATCTACTTCTTGTTAATTTGCATTATACATGTAGCTACTATATGCAGTATTGGTGGTGTGGTAGCTTATAGTTATTTTAAAAAATAAATCCTTAATGTAATTTTAACACATGTTATTACAGCATCAAGTCAGTCCACGGGCCTGAGGAATCAATATAGTCCTCATCTCAAAAACGCTGCTTATTATTTTTTGATAAGTAAAATGTGAGTTTTTTGTTGCAGAAATCTCCGTTTGAATGCTTATTTTAATATTAAATTTTCCATTTTAATTTTATTCACGTTTGAAATGTTAAAAACTTGCAAAGGCCACAGCTGGGTTGTGGAAGTTCATTTCTTGATATTTTGAACAATTTAAGATCTGCAACGAGATGTTGAGTGCATTGTATCCAATGCTGTTAGAATAAATTTTATGCATTTTAAATAGCACACCGTACCATACTGGCTGTTTCCTCTCGTCTCAGTAAATGCCTCTCGCGCATCAACGCATCTAAACAGCCCTTACATTTGGTCTTGTCATGGCTTGATATTGTCTTGTCATACTCTGACATCAATTGCCTGTCTTGCAATGTTTATCCCCAAACCTTGAAATTCTGAAGTATCGCTAAGATTCAATCTGAAAGGAATTTTATAAACATCCTTTGAATTCTCAGATATAACATCTTCAGCTTATGACGATATTTGGGCTCAATATGAAATTATCTTGAAGTGGACAATATGCACAATTTATTTGAAGAAGATAGAATCAACCAACCTGTTGGTTTTTTGGTTAAGGTCATAACAGAAGATCAGACATGGAAAGGAATATGGAGATAGCTTAAGGTTGTGAGCCTTTTTTTTTTGGTCCCTTGGACTGTTCGGTCTCATGGATGTCATTCATTCAAACATATTGAATAACTGTGTGGGCTGGGGGAAGATTAGACCTTGCCCTTTTTACTCTCGCAAATCGAACTAGAATAAGAGCCCAACTTATTTTTATTTTCATCCCAATCTTGTATTAAGGTAATTTAAAAGAAAAACTTGTATCGAGCTGTTATATATATATATATATATATATATATATATATATATATATATATATATACTAACCAAAAATTTATGGTCAAGATAATATGAAGTAATTCATATTATATATATATTCATATTAAATGTAAATAAAAAATTAAATAATTAAGAGTCATTTAATTATTTATTCTTTAATATTATATAATCATTTGAATTAATGAAAGGCAATAGTCACAAGAATTAAGAACCACACATGGATCTTAAGTTCTTATTATAAATGAAAGACAATAGTCAGAATAATTAAGAACTACATATGGATCTTAAGTTCTTTATTTACCAGCTCTAATAAATATAATAAGTATAATAAATCCTAAGTGCTTATGTGAACTTCGAAGAGTTTAGCATGGAAGCTTTATAAGAAATTATAGGCTACATGCATCTTATCATAGAAATATGCTACTTCTAGAAACAATCTAAATTAGGAGCTCTTTTTATTTCTTATATTTTTAGTATGTTTGAAAAGATAAACATTATTCATATCTAATTAGAATAAAAAAATATGAGAATTTATTGTGTTAGAAAGGCAAGATGAATTATCTATCAATTAAAGAAAATTAAACCATAATCTTAAGTGACTTTTGATGTATGTTGTAGTCTAAGTACTCAAATGTGTGTTTATGAAATTGAAACGATATGTCAACTTGATAAGCTTAGAGTTTATTCTACTATATTATCTTAACACGAGGTCATTACTTAATTACTAATTACTTAGTTTAGTGATGGAAATATTGATAATATTGTATACATGATATTTTGTTAGTCATTCAATTCAAATAGAGATTGTTTTATGAGGCAAGAGTCCTTAGAGCCCAATCTAGAGAGACAAGAAATGATTAATAAACCTTGAACCCTCTTTGAATAATATACAAGGGTTGATTATTTTGTTCTGATTAGGTAAAAACATGATTTGAAAGGTCCCGAAACCTTTTACAAAAAGATTAGAAGATAGGCATTACTGATCAACTTATAAAAAAGAACTAGACGAATAAAACAGAGGCCCTCGACCTTACAAAGAAAAGCAGTGAAAGATAGCACAACAAACCCAGACAATAGAAAAGACAACAAAAAGGCAAAAGGCAACATCAACTTAGTATCCATTAGCTCTTTAGCCTCAACGACTAAAAGCTCCATGTTGTCCGTAGAGACTTTAAGATCTTCTAGATCAACATATTTTTTCTTGGTACTAGCACGAGTTCTAATTCCAGACCCTATCTTCTCTTTGGTCTCCTTGATTTCCTCACCCCTGTTGGTCTCAAGCTTCTCCACCAAGATCTTGCTGTGGTCTGCAAAAGCTTTCAAAATGTGGAAACTCTGTTCATTGATCTTCTCAAGAGTAGTTTCCAGCTTTTGCACTTTGTTCTCAAGGGTAGTGATTCTATCTTCATGCCGGCTGCTTTCTTAGTCCTTGTTGATGTTGTTCAATTTTTGTTCCAAAGCAAGCATCGTACCACCAAGCTCCCCAAAGGCCTCCCCTTTACGAATAGCTTCCGTCCAATCGTTCAGGCAGGTAGCCAAAGGTTTATCACCAAAGGTAGCCTTCTTAATCATGTTCAAAATCTTACCTTGTTCTTTGAGGTCAGCCTTCATAACTTCATTGTCCCGTGCTATGGTCTCCAGAAATCAACAAAAAGAAAGGATGCTGTCCTTTTGATCCTGCCCTATAGTAATACCATCAGTCTTGTTGGTAGGTTCGTCACTCACCTGGGTAATGTCAACACTGTTAGTCTGCTTGCTGTGAGGAATAGTATCTTCAACCACATTGTCGGTGATAAACTTGTTATCCTCCTCCATGTTAGGAATAAGGTGTCTCAACCTTGGATAATTCCTATTCTTATTATTTGTTTTGTAAAATGTATTTCTTGCAAATAATGTTGATGTGTCGGCATCTTGAATTGTGTGTAAGGAGATCATGGCTAAAACGGTTATGACGGATTCCTATGACACGTAAGAGCTATGTCAGGAAGATTCAATGACAGTTGAAGACATGTGGCAACTGATAAATTTGAGTACTATACACTCTTCCCCAATCGTGGGGTTCGGGGTTCCTATTTTCTTGGAGAATGGTAAAACCCTAATACGGTTATCTTTGGGAGTAGCCCTAAAAAGTGAAGCGCATGATATAAGCTTTTTTAGGGTTGCGAAGAGAAGTGATGCGAGTGTATTGTTGGAATGTTTTATGCTACCGTGATTTGTCTTCAAGGGTTTAGAAATCTTCTGAAAGAACTTGCATTGCAAGTGTATTGTAAGCTGTAATAGTTTTGATCAATACATTGTGCAGGTTTTGGAGTGTTGGGGTTTTTACCGAAAGGTTTCCCCAGGGTATATCATTGTGTCATTCTCTATTTTTCTATATGTATGGTATGTGGTTGCAATATCTTTGTTAAAGTAGTTAACGAATTTGAAATTGTAAGGATTTAAAAGAATTTGCACAATACTCTCCTATAGAGATTAGCGTAGGAAGCTATTTCGGCACCTGAGTTTCCTTACACTCCATGCCATGTTGATCATTATGAGTATAGTCCCTAGCCTCCTCTTTTTTCACAGTCTCCTTAGTGGCAATTTTCTTTTTCTTGCTCTTCACCCGACTTTCAATGAAAGCCTCCTCATTAGAGGAGACAAAGAGGCCCTTTTTGATTTTTTTGCTAGCACCCTTTTTATCTTCAAAGTTTTTCTCCTTAATGTGGGGAGCTCTTCTCTTATTCCGTCTAGGGTTAGTGTCCTCCTCAGAATTGATGTCTTCAAGGTCGAGTTCAGAGTCAGAGACCTCAATCTTCTTAAATTTGTTAGAGGTGCTCCCCTTCATATTCCCTTTCCCTTTAGCACCATAACCCATAATCTTCAAATCATCCTCAGTGTCTTCTTCAAACTTTTCTCCAGAGTCCTCATCCTTGATATCCTCATCACCAGGGGCATTGCCCTTAAGAAGGGGTCATTCAACTTTTTTCAGTTTCAACAGATTATAGATAAGAACCATTAAACCTTGATGAGAGGCATGGTCGCCTTTAGGATAATCCTGGAGGTCCTTCATCGTATTGTTCATGGAACTCATGAGGTAGTAAGGGATGCTAATTTTGTCATCATGCCTAAAGTGATTCAGAATAACAAAGTGGTGCCCATAGGCCCTAGAGAACCTACCATCTAGAGTCAAGTAACTAATGGTCGCATACAAGATAAAATGCCAATGGCAACTAATATTACTAGGGAAAAAGTACCCACCAGCCTTTTTAACCAGTCTAGCTGCCTCTTCCCCGTCTTCTGGAAATCTTTCATAGGCTCTATCAGAGTAGCTTATGTCCTGGTAGAATTTCATACCGTCCATTGGTAACCCCGTAGCTTCAACAATCAAATCTTCAGTTATTTCAACCCAATGGTTGTTGAAATAGATTTTCCCGTTCTTCCAATTCTTGGTGAAGAACTTCGCAATAGCCAGATTACAGCCTTGAAGCTTCTCCATGTAAACAGTGAAATCACCTTTTTTGAGAATTTCCCAAACATTCTCTTTTTGAGTCCACTCAATACAGTTTGCCGGCTCAAAACGTTTCTTGCTACCACCCATATTCTCAGATTGATTTTTTCTCAGCACAATACTCTTGAATGATTGACCCTCTAACTTCTTGATGTAAATAGCCTTCTTCGCAAACACCCAGAATTCGTGAGAAGTGGCATGATGATACCAAGTGGCTGCGATGGAAATAACAATATCATTATTAATCCTTACAAAACTCATTTTTTTCCCATCATTTATCAACTACTTTTCATTCCTTTAAGTTGCGTAGATTCTCTCCTTTATTATAATAGATCTCGCTTTGTACATAATACTTTCTTCATTTAGCCATGAGGTGATATTGTCATTTCTGCACTCGTAGTTGGCTGCCCAGTCAACAGCTCCATTAGCTTCACGATAGACGTGGTTGATGATGCAATTATTCATAGTACTAATGACATCCTTTGCATTTTTATAATGTTGTCAATCGACCAAGAGGGGGGAGAAGCCTTATTAAGGCATTTAATTATATTCAAGGAGTCCCCCTCTAACCAAAGGTTATTACAATTGAACTCTTTGGCTAAGAGAAGACCTTGGTAGGCTGCCATAGCCTCCGCCATGTGGTTACTTTGGATTCCAATTGGAATGACTCTCATCGCTTTGCATATACCTATTTCATCACAGATCACAATACCATAGCCATCAATACCAAGATTCCCCTTAGAGGTGCCATCAAATTTCACCTTCATCCACCCTATAGGGGGATTTTCCCAAATAGCTTCATCCCTAGGATTGTTTTGGTGTTCATTTTTAGCTTGAATTCTCCAGTTCTTTAAGATAGCAAGTTCCCCTTCCTCCCTAATATTGGAATTAAGTTCAATGATTTTGTAATTTTCAATTATCATACTTTTAGTTTTTTCAAATAAAACCTTGGGGGGAATAGACTCGTCTCTGAAGATTCTGTCATTTCGCTCTTTCCAGATGGCCCAACTAACATGAGGTAAAACAATTTTCCATATTCTTTTAATAACATTGTTCCTGATTCTAATATCCCAAGAACTGAACATACTTTGAATATCAAGAGGGAGGACCCATTGAAGATTAAAGGATTTCAGTAGAAGGGACAAGATTTCATGAGCAAAGGAGCATTGCATGAATAAGTGATTGACAATTTCTTCTTCTTTCCTGCACAAAAAACACATGTTAGGCAAACACAAATCCCTTATCTTGAGATTATCAAGAGTAAGGATTTATTTTGAAGCATCATCCAAAATTAAATTAATTTTGGGAGTAATGCCTTTTATCCAAGCTTTGGCCCATAACGGAGCCTCATAGTTGACATAGTTCAGATTATAAGCCGATCCCACAGAGAAGTTACCACTAGGGGTAAGTTTCCATATCAAAGTATCTTCTTCATCATATAAAATAGTAGCATTGAGGATCAAATTCAAAGAGTGAAGGGTAGGATCAATAGTGGTAAGATCTATCCATTGACTGTTCACCCAATAGTCAGCAACTTTAGGACCAATTCCGAGTTTACAAATTTCAGCATAATGACCCCAATGGGGTTTCTCCGCAAGAGGAGAGTCACCAACCCATATGTCTTCCCAAAAATCAATCTTGTCCCCTTTGTCGATTATTTTGTTCATGATTATGGGTATTTAACATTTTAAAACCTTTAGCATGTTGAAGGTTATATAGTTGTAATTTTTCTTGAAAAGTATGATCATATTCAATATATGTTTTTATAATATTATGGAGCATTATACCTTCTTAAGTCTTAATTAAGGACCGTAATCTGCTTACTTCTATTACTTGTGTATAATTCATCACTTTGAGAATCTTGTATAAGAAAATGATAAGTATGATTCTTATATTATTGTTAATAAAGACTTGAATGTCTTGATTTTGTATATTAGTGATGGAGTTGTATTTGCATTTGTGAAAAGATATTTGATAGTTATGAAAGAGTTGTGATTCTATATGTAAATGCTACGATCCTTTATCAATTGTCATATATATCATTTTAAGTGTTCTTGTTCTTGATGCATTGTATAACTCAGTTATTCACAAACTTAAAGAATAGATGCATGGTTGTAATCCAATGTCATCTTGACTGCGTTTGAAAATCATAATAGCGTTACATTAGCATTAAATGTAGATAAATTGTACTACACAAATTTCATTACCTTGCCAATAACACATTGCTAAGTGCCCTTGTATTAAGTAGGGTATTCCTAATCTTAGGAATAAAGGCATGGAAGTGTAAATACTTTGTGGTTGGGTGGATAAGTACTTTGGCAATGTTCTCACCTGTGGTGTGCTTAAGGGAGACAAATGTTAGGAGTTCTTATCATGGTGGTTGCAGTGTTCTTTTATTTATGCATTCATTGTATTTGGCCTTGTGGTTTAATGTAAAGGAAAACGTTTCCTTATGTTTAACCTTGTTACAAGCTTAAGCACTGAATCATCATGTTATAATTTCATGTCTCTAATGTTGTATATTTGGATATGCGATGATGATTTATGCCTATTTATGTGTATTTTATGAAATATGTTAATTTGATATTATGGTGGTTCTTACAAGTATGGTCTCCTCTAAAACAACCCAAATGAAAAGCCATAACAACACTCAAACATGTCCAATCTCTTAGACCAAATGAACATATGAATCATGTATAAGGCCAACATGGATGTAAGCCTTTCCAACAAAGAAGATCAAAATCAAAGTAAACATTTCCATCTTGGGAATACAAGCCAATAAACCATCTCTTAAGATCCTCATAATGGCACCATAATATCAACTCAAATGCACAAGGAGATGAACATGCTAAACATCTCTTAAATGAATCCTCTAGAACTATCAATCTATCCATAGATCAAGATCCATATCAACAAAAGATAGAACCCAAAACATAACCCATCTAAAATAAGAATGGGCAAGTACCTTTCTAGATGATAAATTGCTTAGTAGACTAAGAGTGAGAATGCGAATGATCCTCTTGGATAACCAAGTCATCATGACTCACTCCAAGAACAATATCCTCTCAAGTCCATACTATGTGAAATCTCCTCAATCTCCCTGCTGAAACTACCATTTCAACTGATGTCTGTAATCACAAGAGAATAACAAAATCACCTAATTCTCCAAGTATCTATGAGCTCTTGTAACCAATCAATCCATGCTAAATGTGAAAGACAACACCTACATAAGCATGTAGCTCAAAGAAAATAATTAATGCTCCTAATTTCTAGAGAACTAAACATTATCACAACCAAAGTTACAATTGTAGAATCAAGAACCTAAACATGTCATCATGAACTAATCATCTCCTCCTTTAAGATCACATGCAACAATGCAAACATCTTGGTCTCATGAGAGCCTATACCATGTCAAACCTCTAAGCTAACATCAAGAGTGAACCATGACAACATACCAAATAGGCTAAACCAATAATAAGCATCTTTATTCACATGAAGATGCAATGTGCATAGTGGGTGTTTACATGTTTCCCTCTTCTCAATTACACTAGGGAGAGTGGATCCAATTGGCTTAACTTTAAATCTAATTGAGAAGGACTAGGCACAAGGTGGATCCAATAGTTCTTGTTCGAGTTGAAATTGACTAATGCAAAGGGTGTGAGTTGGATGCTAGATCTAGGGCCAAAGATGACAAATTGAGGGTTTTAAACTTGCACAAAAACTTTCACAATAAATATGTAGACAATAGTTACAAATCTTGAAAGAGGAGACAAAAAGGAATATGTGCCTAAAATTTGGGTTGAAATTAGGAGGTCAATATTAGGTGGGGTGACCTTGACCTAAGAATGCCAGATGCAGATGTAAATTGCAATCTAGGGATGAAAATGTTGCTCAAAACCTTCCTAAACAATTTCATCAAAAAAGTGTGTTGGAGCTCTAAATTTTGGGCAAAATTTGGAGTCCTATATAGTGATAAAACCCTAAAAAATGGCCTCTTAAACTCCATGCCCAATAATTAATGATGGATTACATGAAATGGGATGAAAAATTATATTAATTTTCAATTAAAAGTTGGGAGATTAAGAAAGGAAATTGTGTCATAGGAACAATCAAAATTTTGTGGTCAAAACCTTCAGAAAATGCTGGAATTTTGACCTATTGCAAAGATGATGCCGACAAAGCTTGAAGATGGTCGTATTTCAAAAATCTAAAAATGACCCAGTTCGGGAAATCAAATTTCCTATCTCCAGTAAAAATCTTAGCTTTCCATGAGGTGTTTTGGTTTTTCAACCAGACCCAAATCCGAAAGTTATGTAGTTATTTTTAGTTAGTTTATTATTTTTCAAATAATTTGTAATAAGGGTTGTGTCTTTTCACCCTAAAGAGGTGTGAAAGTCACTCAAACACACACACACACACACACACACACACACACACACACACACACACACACACACACATACATAATGTAAAATGTAAAGAGAGAATACAATTAAGATTTCCATAGAATAGAATTTGATCACAACTGCAATATGAACTCTAATGTACTCTATTTTCAACATTAATAAAGATAAGTGCTCTTCTTTTTATTTGTGATTATAAGTTATATGCTTTCAATTAGTCTTTTAGATATTCTATTTAATAGAGTGTTTCATTGTGTTAAATTCCCTGAGTATCATAATTCAAAATTAATTTATATAGTTTAAAAATCAATTGAAAGATTTGTGTATCTTCTCTTATTTTTATCAGTCTCTTAATTTGAGTTAAATTCAATAAGATTAACTATATAGATTGATTTGAATTATAAGTCAAGTGGAAGCCTATGAAGTGATGATCTTGTCTTATTAAAGCAAGTTTTTAAAACCGTCTCTGATCGTACGTAGGATTGAAAGTTTTATGACTCTATAGCCCAAGTATTTAAAGGCACTGATCTAACTATTATTTGGAAATTGTCATTTGGTTCATACTTTGTTGTTTGTAGATTATATAATCATTATTTCAAAAACATTACTTTTGAGTCCTTAGTTTAATCCACTTTAGTCAAGATTTATAGAGTAGAGATTATTAGAGGATTTGTTGCTTTCCTCCAAGGATCATTCACCACCTTGGGAGGAACTTTATTTATTTATGTATGCAGTTGTGCGACAGAGATAATTTGATAGTTTAAAGTGAATTTAGGCCTACCAGCCTTGGCTTGATTAAGCCAAAATTGCAGAGGTATCAGCGTGTACCTGTCAGTTGGCAAAAAATGGTCCATCATTTTTGGGCACCAACAAAGTGTAGGACAAGGTCATGCAGAGTGACATTGATCTTACTTTTTTAGATCCACAAAATCTCAATTTGTAGGTCTCTACCTTCTCTCTTTGATTCCAAATCGTGTTGACCTTGTTGCCTACACATGAAAATAAAAGAAAATGTTGGGTTGATAGGGGTTTGTGTAGGTTAAACCCTAAATTTAGAATTAACCTTTAAATTGGTTGAAATATGATAGAATTGAAAGTGTGTTGTAATGGAGAAAATGATAGATACAAAATTGAAATTCTTGAATGAAATATTATACTTCCATGAATCTTCTATGCGTTGACGTTTTCATAAAAAGGTTGAGGTTGACTTGTAGAATTGACTTTATAATAGGTTGATCATGGATGCCATCTTGAATGTCTAAGATATGAACTTTACATGTACTTTAATGCCTTTTTGATACTTTATTACTTGCTCAATGATATGATGTATTGTCTTGCTTAAACTGATAATTGATGATCATGATGTCCCTGTGTGCTATGAGAAGCACGTGCATAGGGTTAGTATTGTCAATAAATGAAAATAAGAACTAAATTACCACAAATAGAAATCTAATTAAGCAAATAAAAGACAATTGAGCACTCTATGACTCTCTATTTAGGTTTGCTAATGCAAAGCTTTTAGCAAGCTTCCATTAGTGACAACCCTAAAATGAGAATGAATGATAATCAAAGCTAAAAGATTAATTCCAGAATGAAATAAGCCTAATTAGCTCTAAATTTTCCTTTCTAGATTAAAATTGCAAGAGGTTTGATGCTATTCAAAGATTTGTGGATGATAAATGATGGATTTTAGCCTTGCTTTTATAGATTTTGGCAAGGGTAGGGGGTGGAGTTGAGTTGATCATGGTTGAGTTGAGGTTTAGTCCATGGTTCCACCTTTGGAGACCATTTAAATAAATTGTCCTCAAAGCTTGGGACAAGGAGACAAAATGGGTGGGCAAGATGCTCTCTCCCTATGTGTGATGGAGATTCAATTTGAGCTTGATCCATGTTAGCTTGATCCTTAAATCCCATTAGGATTTGAATTTATTTAATATGTTTAGCCATGTGTACCCATTGAATGGGTTGATTTGATTTAATTGAACTATGTAATTAATTAGATTAATTGCATAATTTATTGATTTATTCGATTTAAATTAATTTTATGGCTTTTGATTTTCAATTAAATTTGATTATTGGCTTGATTGTAATTTTGCTTTACTTTGTTTTTAGTTTGATTTGATTTTATTTCTTTGATTTTGCCTTGGTTGCTCACTTGAATTGATCTTGTCCATTTTTAGGTGACTACAAATGCCTCTCTTTGAATCGATGTGCGAAGTGTATCAGTTCAAAGAATGTCCTGATCATTTTTGATGCGAAGGCCTTATTAAATTTGATGTCTAATTCAATGCTTGATAGAAGATGCAGCTTTTGATGATAGGATAGATGCAGTTTCGTTTGATTTGAAGTCCTCGATGGTCGATTTGATGATAGGTTGTCTGATATGGTGCTTGATTTGATGTTTGATGCCCCTTTCGATTGATAAGTGAAATTTTTTTTGATAAAAGATTAAGCTTCGATTTGATGTTGTAGTCTTGATTTGATGATTGTGATGCTAGTCTTGATTGTCCAAGTGTATGCCCCCTCGAAAATGAAATGAAATTTTATCTAGGTGAAAGATATTGCACTTTTTATCAATTTGCGTTGAATGAGTTTAATTAATAATGAATTTTGATTTCATTTCCAATAATGTATTTGCGTTGTTGTGATGACAAATGCCCCTTATTTGGCTGAATGGGTGAAAAATTTGGGTCTTTGGTCATTTTCTAGTAAAAAATACCCCTTTTAGGTCAAATTGGGCTATATATAGGGGTAATAGGTCTTTTTACTATTCATTTTTACCTTCCCTTTTCACTTTTCACTCTGACCCCCTTCTGAGCCGTTTGACGATGGTGATCCTGATTCACGAGCATAGATTCGAGTGAGGGCCTCAATATCTGCGTCTACCTGGCTACGGACCTCCGGTATGTACCTTGACAACTTGCTTTGTCAAATTTTTGCATTTAATTTGGAAAAAATTGGATTTTTCTAAGAAAAACTATATTTTTTTCCTTTTTCAAATTAAATAGTGCGTACACTAGTTTTAGCAACGCATATAACCTTTCTAAAGCGCATTCGTGGTTTTCCGCAACGCATACACCTCTTTTAATAGCATGTAAAAATATTAGAACTAGGGCATGTTTCGCAACTGTCCTTTCCTGCAACATGTACAATTTTAATTGCGCTTTTGATATTTTAGTAGTGCGTACATGGGTTTCCTGTAGCACGTACTAAGTTTTGTAGCGCGTACACTTTTTTTAGCACATTTGATAATTTCTATTGTGCATTTACTATTTTAAATTGCGCTTTTGATTTTAAGCACTTTTAAGCAGTAAAATAGCGCTTGTACCTTGTTTGGTCAAATTTGTGAGCTTTTGAGTTAATTTTTTGATCCGTCTGATGTTGTCAATTAGTCGATTGGCTTAGGTATCAAGTCCGGTTGATAGCGATTTGTATGATGTCAGTTCTAGTCATGTCATATTGAATGTTGGATGGTCAATCTTGATTTTGCTGATGGATGATGATAAATTTTTCGTCCTCTCTGAATAGAATCAAGAAAATTGATTGTGGTTTGATTAGGTTTGATTGTTTGATTGACTTAAGATGATCCAATATGTAATGATTTTGATTTCTGATGTGTTTAACTTGCTTTTGTAGGCCGAGCGTAAAAAGCTTGGTGTTTGTGGCTTGTACCCATTACCTTTTAGCATGATCGATGACTTGAGTGGAGTAGAGTGCCAAGTCATAGGCCAATGTGGATTGTCTTTCCTTCTCTCTCTCCCTTGATTATGCATGAATCAAGTTCTTCTTACAGCTATGTCAGAGCGGTGACACTCTGGCCATGATACCTTCCACTTGCTGATGGGGGAGATGACCATCACTCCTGACGATGTCTATCGATTGCTTCACATCCCTACTTATGGGGAGCTCATCTACCATGATCAGGTGTATGATGGGACCATATGCAGATGGTTATTTGTAGATCCTACTATTGGAGACAAGAGCATTTAGTGGGCTTATTTTCTATCTTTTCCTGTGCTTCCTGCAGTTCTTGGTGCACTCATTGGTGGTTTCCTGGTTCCTGATCGGTGTGGTCATGGATTTTTCGTTGGTTGGGGAAGGATTCTTGAGGACATGATTGCACAACCTCACATATTTGATTGGGGATCATGCATCTTAGCTTAGTTATACCATGAGCTACATGATGTGGTCTATCGACGCGGGGCCACTCTTTCTGCTGGGGTGGTTCTATTATAGTTGTGGACATGGGAGCACATCACTGTTACTCATCCAATCTCTGTCTGACATCATGATCTAGGTTGGCCTTTCACTTGGATGTACGAGGGTATAGTGGTGCACGCCCATTTGGGCAAGTTAGATTACTGGCGCCACATTATAGATGATATCAATTAGGTAGTTTGGGGACCATATATTAATTGCAAGGCATGGCCTGAGGATGCAAAAAAGTTACCATATATGTGCATGCCTCGCTGGATGATAGGGCGTACACCCTTGATCATAGAGATATTCTACTTCTTGAGAGTTCTACACCAGTTCGGCCATATATAGGGTATACCATAGGGATTGGCACTATATGCTCGAGTACAGGTCGAGAGGTCCTTATGGGGCCCTTAGATAGATTATCATACATCTTGTGATGAGGTTTTGCAACTGCCCCACCTTGTGTGGGATATGAGAGATCATATAGTTGATGTAGGCATGATAGATGATTATGCAACGTGGTTCGTTCATAACTCTTTCCCGAGATTTACAGATCCATCTAAGTGAGTGCCAGGGACTAAGGAGGAGTTTGATGATGATGGTGGGGATGGCGATGGTGGTGGTGGTCGGAGATGAGGTCATTGGGGATGACGAGGTGATAAAGGAGGCTAGGTTGTTATACCTATTATTGCTGTTGCTCCTATTCCTCCCAGAGGTGGTGTAAGGATGAGGGGTGGATGGGTGAGAGTGAGGGTGGACCATACAGAGCCCTTCATCAGGTTGGTATGGACCAGTTGGCCAGGTGGGGCTAGCATAGGGTGTGAGTATATAGATAGGTTGGTGCATAGGTCATTCCGGATGTGGATGCACATGCTGCACAAATTTTTCTAGATTAGACACAGGGTCCTTCGACACCTCCTCCTCCACATGCTCCTCCTGCACAAGATCCTTCTTCTTCTTCCATTCCATCTTCTTCTATTCTTCCCTCTTCTACTCCATCTTCTTTTGTTCCATCTTCTTCTATGACTCCACCTGCTCAGGCTCCTCCTACAGAGGCTCCAATGTCTGCTACTGATGTTCGAGTTTTACTATCTAATGTATTAGAGATTAGGCAATAGGTCAGTCAGCTAGGTAGTATGATGCATGCCTTCATGGCTGCTATGAGCCATCACGAGCTACAAGTGAGCTCGAGTAGAGCTCCAGATACTGATCCTGGTCTTGATGGTGCCGATGTGTCTGGCAGTTGAGATTATATGATTGATCCATTCATTGATGTATATTATGATGTTCATTTTTGATATCGAGACATTGGACTCACATTATTCTTTTATTAGATGATGTTGCTTATGATTTGATACTTGTTTATGCTTTGCTGGACTTTGATTCCCATTTACTGATGGACTTTGATGATATTATGGATCCTGATACTCATTGATAGATTTACTTTATATGATGTCATCATGTGTTGGACTTCTTTTTATAGGTTCTTTATATGATATGTAGATCTACATGATTTTATCTCTATATGCGTTGTTTTATGATTTTTCAAATGCAATTTATGTTATGAATGCACATGTTTATGTATGCTTAAATGATTGTCTTACTTATGACATAGAGTAGATGGATACATATAATATGTGGTTTAATGTTTATGATATATGATGATGATATTTAATGACTTAATGATTAATACTATGTGTTGATGCTTATGGATGCATCTATTTGGCGTTATGGATGTATGCAATGTAATGCAATGGATGTAAATGAGATGCAAATGTATGGATTTTAATATTTTAATGATTAATGAATATGTAATGATACAAATGATATATGAGTTAATGATGATGATGCAAATGTAATGACCTAACACACTCATTTATGAACATAATTCAATGTGTAAATGCAATGAACCTTGATGAAATGCATCTATATGAAAAATGCAATGTATCAATGAGATGACATGAAATTTTTAAAATGAACTTAATAGAATGAAATTAACAATGTCTTAATGATGTAATTAATGCAACTAAAAGATAAGAACTTAAAATGAATGCAAACTAATGTAAATGCAATCTAAATGAACTTAAATGATATGATGAAAGATAATGAATGGAAGAAACTATATGTATGCAAACTAATGTAAATGGAATTTTAAAAATGAATTTAATGGATGTGAACTAATATGATAATGAAAGATTTGATTTTAAAATGAATGCAATTAATGTGGCCAAATGGAACGAACTAAAATAAATGCAAACTAATGCAATGCAATTTAAATGAACTTGGGTTAATGTCCTAAATGGATGCAAGATTACAATGAATGAGATGAATCTAAATGTGACATGATCTAAATGTAATTGATCTAATGCAAGGCACCTTTGTTTTTGATTTTTAATTTCCAACACACTCTATCACATATAGTTTTTGATGTATGTTTGATTTTTGATTTGACTCCACCCTCTTTTATTTTTCTCTTTTGCAAATCTTTTTTCAAACTAAGAAAGGCAAAAGCTTGTTGCTCTCTTTCATCTAATAGCTCCAATTCGTGCAACCTAGCCACCCTATAGTCTTCTTCACTTAGTAATGCATGCAATGAGACTCTTAAAGATGAAATTTCTACCTCCAAAGGTAAAACTGCTTCTACTCCATAAACTAGGGAGAATGGTGTAGCTCTTGTTCGCATTCTGATACTTGTCCTATAAGCCCATAGAGTAGGGTTTATTTGAATTTTCCAATCTCTACCTGAATTATCAACAATCCTCTTCAATATTTTTAAGATGTTCTTGTTTGTAGCTTCTACTTGTCCATCACCTTGTGGGTAATATATTGAAGATGAGTGGTATACCATATGAAATTTTGTACATAGTTCTTTCAAGTCCTTGTTCTTGAAATGTTTTTCATTATCCGTTATAATAGCATGAGGAACACCATATCTATAGATTATGCGATTTAATATGAACACAGATATTTTCTTTCTTGTGGCAGTGGATAAGGGTACAACTTCCACCCATTTGGTAAAATACTCCATTGTAGTAATGATAAATTTATGACCATTTGAAGATGGTGGATAAATCATACCTATCAAATCCAAACCCCATTGATAAAAGGACAAAGGTGTAGTCATAGGATGAAGCTCTTTTGCTGGCACGTGGACCAAGTTCCCATGGTACTAACATTTACGACAAGTTTTTGCAAAGTGACAAGCGCCTTTTTCCATAGAAGGCCAAAAATATCCTATCTTAAGGAGTTTGTTAGCTAGGGTTAAACCATTTGAATGTGACCCACAAATTCCCTCATGAATTTCTTGTAAGGCTATGGTTGATTCCTCTTTCTCTAGGCACCTTAGAAGCATTCCATCTAGACTCTTGTGATACAATGTCTTAGATACCAAGGTGTAACAAGAGGCTTGTCGGATAAATATTTTCTTTTGATTTCTGGTTTGGTCCATGGGCAAGATTTGGTCTTTTAAGTATGTGTAAAAGGCTCCATACCAGGGTGAGTCCTGTCCCGTTAGTACACAAATGGTGTGAGGATGGGAAGGGTCAAAAAAGCCATTGATTTGATTTGGTATTTGGAGAAGTGATGCCAAAGTAGCCATTGCATTTGCTACTTTATTCTTATCCCTCGGCACTTGCTCAAATGTGATTAGAGTGAAGTATTTCTTTAGATTCTGAATCATGTTCTTGTAGGGTATCAACTTATCATCTTTAGTTTGATACTTATTACTCATCATTAATTTGATTAATAACCAGTTGGTAATCTCCATAGATTTGTAGCTCTATTACTTTCCATTCTAATGCCAACTTTATGCCGATGACCAGTGCTTCATACTCAACTATGTTATTCGTTTATGGGAATAGAAATTTGTATGATTTTGGAATTATGGACCATTGAGGAGTAATCAATAAAATCCCTGCTCCTAATCCATATTGTGTATAGGAGCCATCAAAATACAATTTCCATGTCTTTTCTTCCACATTAATGATCTCAGAATTTGGAAATTCTACTTGTATTAGATGTTCATCTTGTAAAGGTGACTCTGCTAGTTGATCAACTATTACTTGGCCTTTGATATATTTTCGGTCCACATAATCTATGTCAAAATCACTTAAGACCACAACCCATTTGGCCAATCTTCCATTTAGTGCTATTTTGCTAAGAAGGTATTTCAAAGGATCAATCTTTGCAATGAGTCAAATTTTGTGAGATAACATATAATGGTGTAATTTTTGGGAAGAAAAAACTACAACCAAGCATTCTCTTTCAATGAAGGTGTAATTCAATTCATTCTTCACCAATGTTCTTCTTATGTAGTATATGTCCTTTTCCTTTCCAGCTTCGTCCTCTAGAGCCAAGAGTGCCCCTAATACATGTTCTATCACTAAGATGTATAAAATTAAGGGCTTGCCTCTGATTGGAGGCATCAAAGTTGGAGGATTCATTAGGAACTTCTTCAATAAGGTGAATGCTTCTTCACATTTCTCATCCCATTTGAAAACTGTGTCCTTGTGAAGGAGTTGCGTGAAATTGTGACACTTTTCTTCTAATTGAGAGATGAACCTTCTGATGGATTGAATCTTGCCTTGAATGGATCTCATTTGATTGATGTTTCGAGGTGCCCCCATTTCCATGATTTATTTTACTTTGGCAGGGTCTACCTTCATTACTTTGGTGGAAACTATGTATCCCAATAGCTTTCTTGATTGTACACCAAATACACATTTCTTTGGATTTAACCTTACTTTGAATTTCTCCAATCTTACAAATATATTTTCTAAGATGGGTAGATTCTCCTCCCTTGAGTGGGATTTTGCAAGTATACCATCTACATAGTCTTCTAGAAACTTGTGCATCATGTCATGGAATATGGTCATCATGGATCTTTGATAGGTCACTCCAACATTCTTGAGACCAAAGGGCAAAACATTCTAGCAGAATGTCCCCCACGCACATGTAAATGCTATTTTGTCTTGATCCTCCGGTGCTACCTTAATTTGGTTATAACCACTAAACCCATCCATAAGTGAGAACATGGAATGTCCTGCTGTTAGATCCACGATGGCGTCTATGCTTGGTAGAGGAAAATCATCTTTAGGACATGCAAGATTAAGATCTCTAAAGTCTGTGAAAATTATGATAGATTTATTTGCTTTGGAAACATGCACAATATTTGAAATCCATTCGGCATAATCAATGGCTCTTATAAACCCTACTTTCAACAATTTCTCTAGTTCCACTTTCACAAGCAATGCTATGTGTGGATGCATCTTTCTCAGTTTCTGTTTCACTGGTCTCACTCCTTTGATATTCAAATAATGCAAGATTAAATTCGGATCTAGTGAAGGCATATCATTGCATGACAATGCAAAATTTATTTGTTTCTCTTTGAAGAATTTGATGAAATCCTTTCTTTCTTTCTTTGACCCAATGTTCACTTTCTTTGTTGGTTCAATTAGGATAAGTGATCTTTCCTCGTAGTTCTTGGGCAAAGTATCCAACCTTTCTTCCTTAGGTGCGTCTGTTGGGTTTTCACCTTTGGAAACATTGCTTATTTTCTTTTTCTTTTTGATTTAATGTTGCCACAATGTGGTTTTTAACATTAGATTCTTTCCATTTTTCATTTTTTTTTGTTTTTTTCTTTCACTTTTTTCTGAACTTAAAGGTTCAATACTTCCCTTTGCAACTTCTTCCTGATATTCCATGGTAGAAGAAGGCTCAATCACATTAAGATATTGGGACACCAAGTTATCATTCAAGAATGTGGGGAGGATGGTAGGTTCAATGAAATCCCATTCAATTAAGTTTGGATAGATAAGTACCAAGGGATTGATGTTTTGGTTTGGTTTGATAGGGTTTAAGGACATGACCTCATTGGAAGGTTCAAACATTGTATCACTTAAATCTATGATATGTGCTTCTTCTAGATGCTCTAGAGAACTAGGGTCAAAATCTTCCTCACTTGAATTTTCTAGGGTTTCTAATGGGTAAAATTATATTGGGTTAAACCTAGGGTTAGATCCCCCTACAGTAGGTATCCATGATGGAACATAAAGCTCTCCTACCCATTGATTTTCTTTGGCTTCTGGATTTGGCATAGTTTCTAACACTTCATGGTTAGAACTTGAAGCTTGATTCTGAGGCTTGTTCTTTTCCCTTGCTAGGAGTATAGGTATGGATGAAATCAACCTCTTTATCTTGACATGATTCACTTGAAAAGGAGTCCCACTCCCAATTATTCAAGTCTTCATCACTCTGGGAACCTAATTGCAATATTTAATCATAGACCCTAGGATACTTATTTTGAGTGTACCCTTTTTCTAGGTACCCTAATCTAGTCTTTTCCTTACTATCTCTCCATGACATTTCAATAGGTTCTATTAATCCTTCATTTCTTTTACCTAAAGGCCCTTGTCCTTTATATCCCATTTTCTACATTATCTGAAATCCTTTTCCATATTGATGAGTGGGAATGCTTATGTTTTGAATGCACTTTAAATGTGCACTTGATTCCTCATCCTTATATAACCAATTTAAGATTTCATTATCTTTCTCATCCATGGAAGAAGAAGTGATTTCCCTCACAAAGTGGTCATTGTATTTATGAGGTAAATTGGATGGTCTTCCATGGGATTTTGGAGATAAGGGTAGATCCATCATAGATAATGAGTATTCACCTACACCTTTCTATTTGATTTGACATTGCTTTTTGAAATTCTTCATAATGTGATCCATATTTTGATAATGGGCATCCTTGGTGTAAATTTGGATAGATCTTGCTTGGTCTTCTTTTTGTTCCTCATGAGAATTTTCCTCACTAACTTTCTCCTTTCCTTTAGTCGATGTAGTTAAGTTAGTGGGAATTTGGTTATTCTCAACAACAACACTTTCTTTTTCTTCATTTTCTTTCCCTTTGAAATATGTTAGATATTTTGAACTTTTCCCTTGTTCTATGCTTTGGGAAATAGACCCTTCTACATTATGTGGGACTAAGGAGTCATTTATATGCTTCATGTTATTACAATATTGGAAGGGGTTCAAATCCCCGCTTACCATGACTTCTTGTCCTATGTAGGTAAATTTGAGGCATTGATGATAGGTTGAAGGTACAACCTACATTTAATGGATCCATGGCCTTCCTAATAGGATATTGCAAGTCAATTTTAGGTCAAGGACTTGACAAATGGTCTCTTTTTGCATTGGACCAACTTGGATAGGAAGTACTATGACACCTTTGGAAGCTCTTTCTTCATCATCGTAAATTTTTATGGTTATCTTTTTCTTTGGGTCAATAGCTTCGTCCAAAAATCCTAAGGCTTTAAGCAAATTTAAGGTACAAATATTCAGGTTTGCTCCCTTATCAATGAGGACTCTTTTTACTCTATGTTTTTGGATCAAGACCTCTATATGCAAAGACAGATTTTGTGGGTGGTTTAAAGACATATCATCTTGTTTAGAAAAGGATAGACAATGGGGTGCAACAAGATGGCCTACCATGGTTTGGAATTTATCTGCATCCAAATTTAAAGGCACATTGGTCTCCGCTAGGGATTTTTCTAGAATCTCCTTATGAGTTGGTGAAAGCTTGAGTAATTCTAGGATAGAGATTTGGGCATAGGTTCTTTGCAATTGGTCTACCAAATTATATTGCTTTGAAGATGAAGACGAGGTTTGATTAGGTAAAATAATTCTTGGGGCACCTCTTGATAAAGTGATCTTTGATGCTTTCCCCCTTGTTACAACATTAGATGTTGCTTCCCTTGGCTTTTCTTTTACCACAATCACATTTATGGTGTTTTCATCACCACTTAAAGTATTGATGGTGTTATCATAAGTATGGGCGAAGTTAACCTTCTCATTACCTCTTTTGTTGTTATGATTTGTATTTGATGACTCCCCTCTTTCATAGTTTAGGAAAGGGTTTTTGAAATCCATATGATTCTCATTATTTTGAGGCCCTTCCACCTTTATGGTTCCATCATCGATTATATCTTGGACAAGGTGTTTTAGTTTCATGCATTCATTCATTTTATGTCCTTTGTTGCAATGGTATTCGTAATAATGAGAATAATTCCACCAATTGGGATTGATTTTTGGTTCATATGGCCTTGATTCGGGTAGGGTAATGATTTTATTAGCCACCAAAGTCCTTAATGCATTTTCCAAAGGTTCACCTAAAAAGGTGAATTTTCTTTTCTGATATGTGGAAAAGAATGGTTTAAGTTTATTGACATTGGAATTATTGAAGGGATTGTTGTTGTTGTTATTAGCATTGTTTTTGGTGTTGTTGTTATAAGGAGCTTTGGTCATTTTGTTGACATTATACGCTGGGTTTGACCCACTTGATAAGTTAAAGGGAGTAGCCTTCAAGTTGTGTGCTTCCACAACTCCATCATTCACAAGATTTTTATTGGTGTTTTTCAACCATAGTCTTGGTTTATCATTGTGATTGTTGGCTCCTTTATAATTAGATAAGTTATGATTGTTATTAGTGTTGGAATAGGGTTTATTATCTTTGAATAATTTGATTTTCCCTCTTTTAACCAACACTTCTTCAATTTTGATCCCATTTTCAATGATCTTTTCAAAAGTAGGGGGACATTGAAGTTGGAGTCTATAGTTCATCTCCACATTTAGGTTATTCATAAATATTTCCATCTTTTCCTTTTCAGGTATACTTCGTGGATATCATGTGAAGACTGTTCTCCACCTTTGGAGAAACCCTAGAAAAGATTCACCATCTTTTTGTTTAGTGTCGCATAGATTAATCATGATGATTTCGTGCTCAATGTTGTAGGAATAGTGAGTCACGAATTTGGAGGCTAATTCCTCAAATGTCTTTATCCCTTGTGGAAGTTTTGAGAACCATTCCATGGCTTGGCCTCCTAAAATTCTTGGAAAAGCCTCATTAAATAGGTTGTGTCATGCATGAATTTGATACTTAGAGCATAAAATTATCTAAGGCTTTCTTGCGGGTCTTATTTACTAGTATATTTTTCGTATTTGGGGAAGACCACATTTATCGAGAAGGGTGCCATAACCAAGCTTTTATCAAAAGGAAATGGGCACAAGGCCTCGATGGAAAATGGCTTAGGTTCTACCACTGTAATACCCCAAAATTGGCACCTATTTAATTTCATCAATTTTGGTGCATTATCTCGATTTTACATCACCAAAGTCCTAGTTCCCTAGGCAATTTTCTCTCTCATATCTGACTTAATTTGACTTGATGTCAATTGCAAAGACCATAAATTACAATAATCAAACACTAAAATTAATTCCTAAGTCTCTTTGACTTTATTAGCTAAATTATCTCTATGATACATTAATTTAATTATAAAGTCCTAAGTGCTTTCTAATTAAATTAAAATCTACCCCCTTTAGCTAATTACCCATAAAAAGGAATTAATAATTGCTTGATATTCGAATGGACACACCTTTTTGAATTAATAATTCAAGATATTTGAAAGGCCACCTGTGTGGCATTTTTCATTCTTTTTATTAAGTAATTCATGCTTATTTGTCCCAAAAGGGATATGAAGGGTCAGGAGTTTCAAACCAAGAAACTCTTCCTCCTCCTCTTGGCTCTTCTATTTAATGAACCTCTTTTTCTCATTCAAAGAGAGCAATTTTTGAGAGCATCCTTACTATAGCATTTTTTTTAGTCTCATATCTCATTATTTTCAAAGCTCTTTTATTGCATTATCTAGTTTAATTTCTCATATTAGTGTAATTGCATTTCACATTTAGATTAAATTTGCTTACTTGTTCTTAGTCTAATATCATCTTTATTTCAAAATCAAATAAAAATCTGCATTTCATATTTCTTTCAAAGTTTTCTAGATTAATTGCATTCATTCTTAGCTTAGTTTCATCTTGCTCATCTTTATTGCTTTCAAATCCTCCATTGTTGAATTGGTCTCCCGGCTGTTGGCTCTCGTTCTGAGAGTATTCAAACACCCCATTCACATAGGAGGCAACAGGTCGCCTCACCATGGAATTTGGATTGAGTTCTTCATACTCTCTCCTAAATTCTATCAAGTGAATAATTACCATGTTGTGTTGTGCCTGATTTAGAGGTCACATTCAGTCACGTACATTTTGGCGCCCACCGTGGGGCAGAAAAGATCAATTTCTGGCCTCATTCTTGATTAGTTTTTCAATTTTAATGTTGGTTCTAGGCCTTGTACGACCATATATAGCCAAAAAAACTTATAATATAGTAATGGATGGATAGAATGATGAATCATATTTCTTATTATTTTTATTTGGTTCATTTTTATAAAGAAATGAATAAGTTATGATCATTTTGGTGAAAGTGGGTATTTGCAGATTTGAGATTCTCTGAATACAGTCAGATTGAAACATTTGGTACGGAAAAATTATACAGAATCAGGATCTCTAATAATATCCATTGGAAAGATACGTGAATTAGCTTTCATTTCCTTTTAGTTTGAGTCATTTTTATGCAGATTTGTGAAAGTTATGGGCATTTTAGTGAAAACTGATTTTTAACAATCTGCATTAGAGTTGCAGGCAATGATTTATTCTTAGAAAATGATTTATGAATGGGAAAAATAAATGGCTTACATATTTGGAAATTAGATTTATTAATAGTTACTGTGAAATTGGTTTGGTTTCATTTGAATTATTTTTGAGAAAGATATGTGACTCCCTAGGCAAGGCCTGTTGTTTTAAATCTGGTTTATGACAGAAAAATGGCAGTCTGAAAATGTTATTGTTTGGGGAACCAAATTGAATCATAAGACCTTATAATTTTGGGAAATGGTAGTTCTTGATGTTGGCTAAAAACTTCATTCTTTCCAGAAATTTTAATATTGTGATTTTATGGGTCAAATAAATCAATCTTTAAAGACTGTCTTGAAGACAACAATGTTACATATCTTACGGTTTGCCATTGATTTGTCTTGATTCTATACTTTCGGATGTGTGCTAAATGCTGGATTGCAAATCTTTGGACCTAAGGTGAGTTCTTAAAACTCTATAACACTTGGTTTGGGCATAAAATTAATCTCTCATGTGTTTGGCTTGAGTGTTACACGCTTTTATAGAACACATTTTTTATGCTCTTAATGGGAAATAAACGAACATAGATTTGCTTTCATAGAAGTTTGTGTTTAAGTGCATGCTTGTCTTTTAAACATTAAGTAATTCTTGGTTTCAAATATCAAAACATCTCATTGAGTAATCTAGGGCATGGATTCATTCCTAGTTTACATGAAGAGTTAAATGCACCACTTTGTGGACTCACTTCATGTTTACTTGGAAAGTTAAATATTCCATGATTCAAACCCTCTTGCACTTATGAGTAGTATTGATTAGTAGTCTTAGATTACTTGTGATTGATCTAGATTGATATCTTGGGTTATTGGACTCGCTAATCCACCGGCCCCTCATTTCCGCCCTGTGGTTGTAATCTCAGCGCCACATTAAAGGGGAGGGGTCTATAGGAAAGAAGCGTTAATTGTTCCACTTGGCAACCCTTTTGTGCTTTTTGGAACTCACTTGTTTTCTAGGGTGTGGACTCACTTTGAGTTTGTGTGAGGAGTTAAATGCACCACTTTGTGGACTCACCTCACATTTACTTGAAGGGTTAAATGCACCACCTTTAGTGCTTTCCAATACTTTTGATAGTGAATTACTTACTTTTTATTTTTTCTAGAAGGCCTGCTTGGGGATTTCATCACCTCAAGGGATGACCTTAACTCCCGTGTTCCGGCGGAGTATAAATATCGGGAGGTGAATCCAAAGACACCTCTCTTGGGAATGAGTTAGATTTCACTCTTGGCTAAGCCTCAAAGAACTTTATACCTTTGAGAAGTGAAGGAGGAGATTTGGGTTACCGTCTCCCCCCGGCTGTGTGATTTCTAATTCTTCTCATCTATGGATTTGTGCCTCACGTACCTTGCGTATATCGAGGAATCCCTTTAGAAAAGCCATGTATATCCTTGTAGACAACTTGCTAGGATGTTGTTGTGTTTTAAGTGCCTACTAAAACATTCTCAAGAACATACACAAGTAGAGTCCTTAGGGAGTAGAAATACTAAGTCACTATTCTTATTCGTGCGCAAGGTTGCTTTGTCCCTTGCCCATTGCTTGAAGACTGTTTGCTTGAACTCCTTGATTGCTGTCTTATGTGCTTGATCAATGACATAAATCTGATCTACCTTTTTGTCCATGATCTATTTTTCTATTTTCTTGTCGTTCATCGTCAGAAACTAGTTGTCTTGAGTTAGGAATCGATCGATCTTTGCTTTGACTCGTATTGTCTCTCATTAGTCTACCTTATCTCGTTGTGCTCTTGTACCTTGCATTGCGATTGTCTTATCTCGGCTGTTCTAGCCATCTCTTTTTGACAATTCGTACCAGGTTCATCTTGCATCTTGGCTGTTCTAGCCATTTATCTCCTTTTCATTATCTTAGAGATAGAGTCTAGCTCTATCCCGAATCTTTTCTCATCACATCTTCGTTTATGACTGTCACAACTTGAAGTGGCAAGACTTATCCCATTCAGAATGCTGATCAAGATCAAAGTAAACCTCATAATCAAGACATAGATCATTCCGAATCTGTTGCAAAATCTGAACTTCGTGAGGAATCCTCACATTCTTTGTCATTCCAAAAGTATTACAATCCATTGTTTCAGATACAGTCTGACTTACTATTTCAAGAATATTATAACCCATTGTTTGAAGACCAACAAGACTCTGAAGGGTCACTTTCTAAAATTAAACCTATTGATCCTTTTGAACCTATCAACTCTTTCACGATCTCTCATAATACTACCAACAAGATGGGAGATCCAAAACCTTCAAAGTTGGTTTTCAATCTCAGCTCTAACATGCCAAAACCCTCAAAGTCTGTCTTTAATCTTAGCTCTAGCATGCAAATAGTCAATGCCACTGAGAAGGCTACGACAGAAGCTCAACCACCTTCCAGATTTGCTAGAAACAAACCTTGGATCTCTCACTGTGACATGATCATTGCTCCAGGGAGTGAGGATACTCCTAAACCCAAAACTCCCTTTGTCTTGCGAGGCCCTGCACCTCCCTCTTATAACTACACAAAATCTCCAACTTGTGCGAATGTTATCCCTCGATCTCATGCAAAGATTGTTCTCAAAGGTCCCAAACCTTTGACATCCAGACCAAAACTATCTATGGATAAAGCCCTCACTAAGGAAAATGTCCCCAAAGATCTCAATCTCGACCAGTTTCAATCTATGGTGGGTCATTTGACCTCACCTCATTATTTATCCTTCTCTGAGGAAGATGATCACGTGTTGAGCCACCCGCATAATGCTCTCCTGCACACTGAAGTTATGATAGGCCCCAAGAGTATCCCTTGTGTCCTCATTGAAAATAGTGCTAGCCTAAATACTTGCTCTGCTAAGATGCTTACCCAAACAACAGATAGCTTTGTTCCTGCCAATAGAGAGTCCATTGAGTTCTATGATGCTAAGCTAAAAGAAATAGAAAAGACCTTGAAGATCAAAGATATTGGCATGGGGGAATATCAAATTGAGTCCGTCTTGTCATTGACAGCTCTCCCCATATCTCCACATTCCTATGAAGAATCCTCTGAAGATAGATTTGGTATTGGCTATCAGAGCGATGAGCTTGACCAACCTAGCTACAACTTTCACTCATGCAAGGATTCAGATACTGAAGAAACACAAATTCAGCCTATGACACATGAAAGATCTTTGAATGTTCAAAATTCTGATTCAAACTACCAGAAAGAGTCTTATCTACCTTCTCAAGTGCTTCAGGAACATGATTTTGGTCCTCACCAGGAGGATTTTATACACTCTACTGAAAAGCTTTCTACTACTACAGCTACTACTGAATATGTCACTACCTCTAATGGCACACATACTGATTGGGAGCAACTGTTGGATGCTTCCCTTATCTTTGGTATGCCTCAAGGTATGCCTATTCTAGATTGTGCTACCACTTCTACTGTTGAACAAAATCCTACTACTGCTGATTCCAATGATACACATACTGATTGGGAGCAACTGCTGGATGCTTCCCTTATCTTGGGTATGCCTCAAGGCATGCCTATTCTAGATTGTTCCACCACTTCTGCTATTGAACAGACTCCTACTACTACCAACTCCAATGGAACATATACTGATTGGGAGCAACTGTTAGATGCTTCCCTCCTCTTGGGTATGCCTATTCCAGATTACTCTACTGCTTCTACTATTGAACAAGATCCTACTGTTAAAGAAACACTTCCTATGTTAGATGACAACAATGAAGAAAGTCTGCCTCCGACTATGTCTCTAGCTGAATCGGACTCTATATCAGATGCTACTACAGAAATACCAGTTGATGCTATGCACTTATATGCTAGTCTTAACAACTTAGAAAGAGGAGAAAGTTATGATCCTCCAGATCAAGCTATTGATGATGATCCTTTCCACCCTCCTGTGGAGATCATTCCTATGGCTCCTACGCCATTTGCTCCAAGCTTTAATCCTACTGCTCCAACAAATCATGGGTATGTAAGACCCCATTCTGTTACAGCTTCATGGAATCTTGGTAGATCCAAAATTGAAATGGTTCCTATTCGTGCACTCTTACCACCTGAAAGGGGACCTGACTCTTGGAATAGACCATCTTGGTTAGGCTCACATAATATTCCTCCAAACTTATCTGACTCTTCTAAGATGACTCACAATCAACAACGCTCTATGGAAGATTACTTTCTTGATCTACCTGATGCATTCATGAATGATGAGGATGATACTGATATATTTGCACTTGAGCCCATCCCATCAATTTCTCTTCCCTCTTCATCTCCCAGAAAAGTGGCCTGTCCACTTCCATTTCCACCTCTCCACCTGAACTAGTCATATAAGCCTCTTTCATCCACCATTCCTGAGTCTTTTGGAAGTAACTTGGATGTGCAACATAAAAGCAAAAATAATGAGAATCCACTTATATCTCAAGGTCACCATGTCCCATCTAATCGACATGTGACTATGAAGAAAGGAAAGAAACAAAGGTGTTCAAAAGACTGCAAAGGTCCTCAAAAAGAAGAAGACAATCAAAAGCCAGAAAATAAAATAAAAAATGGATCTCGAAATCCATTCTATAGGCATTGTCATCAAAAGCACCTCAAAGTAAAGAAGAAAAAGTTCAAAAGCTATGTGGATTCCAAAGAAAGGAAAAATCAAAGTTGCCATTCGAGCTTCCAAAATTCTCATGCTTCCCTCCATTCCATCACCCTTGCCTCTCATACTTTACCCTCTTCACTCCATCTTGCCTTTTCCCAAAGTGCATATCAGTATCTCCTTATTGCTAATGGCATGACTAAGAAACATCTAGAATGTACTCTTCCTAAGCGTTTAGAGCGTGGGAAATCTAACAAAGAGTTAAGGTGTGTCCATGAGGACATTTGTGGGTCTCACTTAAGTGATCTTTCCTTGACTATGGATCTCTTGATGGTTGGACACTACTGGTTGGATCTCCTTTTACTGCTACAACATCTGGTTTTGATTCTGCTGATTACTGCTACAAATACTGTGTTCTCAGAGATTCCTACTGAAGGAGAGCAAATCAAAGAGCCTATCAACGCTCTTCATTTGAAAAAGTTCTACAGCTGACATTCTTAGTATGCTCATGTACATATTTATTGATCCTGAAAAAATCCTAAAAATTGATATATTGCAAAAAATCCTAAAAATTGCAAAATGTCTTGAAAAAATGATCATCTTAGTGAAAACCTGGCAAACAGGCGCTTTGATGTATCTATTATCCTGGTGAAAACCTGGTAAACAGGCACCTTGATAATACTAAAAAAAAATAGAAAATTTCAAAAACACAAAAAAAATAGAAAATGTGAAAAATACAAAAAAATTTGAAAAGATAAAAAATACAAAAAAAATGAAATATTAAAAAAAAATACAAAAAAATCAAAAAAAGAGAAAAGTACAAAAAAATTGAAAAAGAGAAAAATGTGCCATTGATGAAAACCTGGTAAACAGGCGTCATGGTAGCAAAAATAGAATCTCTGCCAAGATGGTGAAAACCTGGTAAACAAGCACCTCTTGTTTTCCTGAAGTAACATCTCATCTCAGCGTCGCTTGGCTCTTAGTTTCCTGCTTTAGTTTCCTTCCTTTCCTGCTTTAGTTTGTTTTCCTGCTTTCCTGCTTTAGTTTGTTTCCTGCTTTGGTTTGCTAGCTCATGCGCTTGTCTTTGAGTCTTCCTCAACTCTTCATAGATTGGAACTGGTTCACACTTGGGGGCACCTGTCTGGTCTAGGGGGCATTGTCCTATCGCTTTCGGAAACTCTTTTTTGAGCATTGGTCGCCAGTGGTTCCCACTATGCCTGCCTACGGATACCTAGCTTTTGTTCGATCTCTCTTCTTCGGGATTTCTCCCTTCTATCAATCACCAGTGATTCTCATTACGTCTGCCTACTGTCATTATCTCATTGAGACTTCGAACGTTATCTTTCGGAATCGACTTCAATCCGCTTGAACACGAACTTGAACTGAAACTTAAACTAAATGTGTGTTCCTTTGAGGCTTGCTGAGCTTTGTTTTCTTTGAGTGTTTGTTTGTTTTCTTTCTTTGCTTTCTGCTTGTTGGTTTAGTTCCAATGATCCAAAGAATTCATTTAAGAGGGGTGTCCGTCTGTAAGAGCCTCTATCTTGTATTGGATGGCCATGCATACCTCGACTCCTTTTATATGGATGCTTTGGTGAGGTTGGTTCTTCTCCTTGTCTTTTGAGTGACTTCTTTCTGCTACTGATGAAATTGTAAATGCTCGTCCTATTAAGTGAACGTAAGGGTCACTGCGAGCAATCTTTGGCAAAATAAGGAACTCCCGCGTGCTTGGTGTGTTTGTTCGCAAGAGACATTCAGGTCATTCTAGAAAATGTGCTTTGATGCTTATGTTAACTTGATAAATTAAAAGGAATAGGTGTTCAGGTCATTTTGGCTTCTTGTGCCTTAATGCTTACACCTCATTCCAACAAATTTAAGACTTATGTCATATTCATATTCTCATGTTTGGGAGAATTGTATGGCATCTTGTGATTATCCGTGCTTAAACGAACTCAATGATGATAAATACGATGAGTCCAACAGCCAAGTCCGGAGGATTGCATTTGTTCATCCTAGGCCTGCATTTAGACTTGCATCTTTCATTCTAGGCTTGCATTTGGAGTGCTTTCTTGTTGCTCTCTTGATTGCTTTCTTTTGGATCTTCTCATCAAAGTTTCTCATCTTTTGTCCTAGTCTCATCTTGGCTGCATCCTTTTTCGGGATCGAAATCGAAATCTGACATCTCTAAGTGGCTCAAAATCGCATTTTAAATATTGGACTCCTTCTGGATCGGATGCTTGTGCAGTCAGCCTTCTGGTGTCATCTTCCTGCCAGA
Source organism: Chamaecyparis obtusa (assembly GCA_027943335.1). Classification (NCBI taxonomy): domain Eukaryota; kingdom Viridiplantae; phylum Streptophyta; class Pinopsida; order Cupressales; family Cupressaceae; genus Chamaecyparis; species Chamaecyparis obtusa. The sequence continues at coordinate 1,614,075 of BSBK01006942.1, read as the reverse complement.
TCCTCATCTTTGCATCATGTTCTCAAATCTTTGCTTCTTTTCATCAACTCAACCCTAGTCAAAATTTGGTCAACTATGGTCAAACTTGGTCAACAGGACCTTTGCTTTGCTCCGTTTCACTTCTATAGCTTCGCGAATCTAGTCTAATTGCTTTTGCTCTGCAATCTCTTGTTGTTTATCATCCTTCTGACATGTCATCTTTCAATTTCGCTCCCGAGGGGGCAGGATGATTACATCATTTGAATCTTGTCGAATCTATTCTTGAATCAGTCTAATTTGAATCATCAGTTCTCATCGCTAGGGGCATCTTGATGCCTCGCATCTTGTTATCTTATCATCCATCTTTTAGGTATCTGAGCAATCTAACTCGGATCCTCAAGGACCAAACTTCATTCTGGAGATGGTTCTTGAAATCTTTTGGGTATTGGGGCAATCTAACCCTAATTCCTGGGAGTCAAGCTTCGTTCTGGAGATGACTCTTGAAATCTCTTTTAGACCGTTATCTGGGCAATCTAACTTGGGTCTCGGAGGACTAAGCTTCGTATTGGGGCAATCTAACCCTGATTCGGAGACAGTCCTAAATCTGCATCTTCATCAATCGGTATTGGGGCAATCTAACCCCGATTCCGGTTCTCTTCTAAGACCGTTGTCTTCACAATCTAACTTGGACTACGGAAATTCTCATCATTTGTCACTTCAGACTATTCTTTGAATCAATGCGCTGTTCGCACATCAATTCAAAGAGGGGCAAATGTAATACCCCAAAATTGGCACCTATTTAATTTCATCAATTTTGGTGCATTATCTCAATTTTACATCACCAAAGTCCTAGTTCCCTAGGCAATTTTCTCTCTCATATCTGACTTAATTTGACTTGATGTCAATTGCAAAGACCATAAATTGCAATAATCAAACACTAAAATTAATTCCTAAGTCTCTTTGACTTTATTAGCTAAATTATCTCTATGATACATTAATTTAATTATAAAGTCCTAAGTGCTTTCTAATTAAATTAAAATCTACCCCCTTTAGCTAATTACCCATAAAAAGGAATTAATAATTGCTTGATATTCGAATGGACACACCTTTTTGAATTAATAATTCAGGATATTCGAAAGGCCACCTGTGTGGCATTTTTCATTCTTTTTATTAAGTAATTCATGCTTATTTGTCCCAAAAGGGATATGAAGGGTCAGGAGTTTCAAATCAAGAAACTCTTCCTCCTCCTCTTGGCTCTTCTATTTAATGAACCTCTTTTTCTCATTCAAAGAGAGCAAGTTTTGAGAGCATCCTTACTATAGCAGTTTTTTTAGTCTCATATCTCATTATTTTCAAAGCTCTTTTATTGCATTATCTAGTTTAATTTCTCATATTAGTGTAATTGCATTTCACATTTAGATTAAATTTGCTTACTTGTTCTTAGTCTAATATCATCTTTATTTCAAAATCAAATAAAAATCTGCATTTCATATTTCTTTCAAAGTTTTCTAGATTAATTGCATTCATTCTTAGCTTAGTTTCATCTTGCTCATCTTTATTGCTTTCAAATCCTCCATTGTTGAATTGGTCTCCCGGCTGTTGGCTCTCATTCTGAGAGTATTCAAACACCCCATTCACATAGGAGGCAACAGGTCGCCTCACCATGGAATTTGGATTGAGTTCTTCATACTCTCTCCTGAATTCTATCAAGTGAATAATGACCATGTTGTGTTGTGCCTGATTTAGAGGTCACATTCAGTCACATACAACCACCTTCTTCATTAGGTCTTCATGAGGAAGTTTCACCCCTACTTAGGCTAAAGTTAGGAAATATCTTTCCCTATCTCTCTCTATAAGTTTTTCCATAACTTCAAGGAATTCGATGTCTTGATCTACCCTATTGGCTTTGTCTTTGAGTTTTTCTTTAAGCTCTTGATTTGCATGGTTAATGTTTCCTTGATTCTCATTATTTCCTCCATGGATGTAAACATGAAATACAGAGTTTCTATCCATTGGATCAATTCTCTTTTCAAAAAGATTTGAGAGACTATCCCATTGGTCGTGATTTATGAAAGAGTTTTGAGATTCAAATTCAGGGACCTCTTTTGCAATGCAGGTGCCGTCTTCTTGTAAACATAGTTTAAGTTCATGGGATCGTGTAGAAACAAACATTAACAAAGGTTTGACTCAAAATTATGTTCCCCAAACTTGGTGATTGTTCTTTTTATGAAGATATTAGAAGTATAAGATGATTTTTCAAAATGGATATCTGTTACTTGTTCTACAGATTCTTCAAACAAAGCAACCACAAATACACTTGTTCTTTTTAACCCTCTACACAAAAAGTGTTTTAATATGTAAGGACATTATCATGGGTTTTTGCACAAAAAGTAACTCCAAGAAATCTACCTAGTTGTCAAATTGGTTCTTATGCATGGATTTACAAGGTAGGCTTTCTAAGTTAATAAGGTATTTAATCAAGATTCTGTTCAAAATGGACATTAAGTTTCATCCCCCAAAAATTGGAGGCTTCCCACCACCGGTATATCAGAGTTTTGTGCAATCCCGAAGGAGTACTCGAGGAAGTTCAAAAGCTTAATATCCTTTTATCACACACCCCATTAAGGATTCATGCATTTTATTTTATAGTGGGTTGGATTTTTGCAGAAAAGGAAAATGTATCCCACTTTGGGCTGTCCCTCTCACCGGCCTCATTAAGGAAAATCTCAAGAGGCGAAGCCACTAAAGATCTATCATATTCATATGTAAAGAAATAAAATGGATTTAAGAGATAGGTCTTGGGAATTTGATTCACCAAAAGGTGAAGAGAATATCCCTATCTATTCTTGTCTCCCAAGCACCATTAACAATGTTCAATTTATCCAAAACCCACTAACTAATGGGAATTGAGTATTTCTATTCTTTTCCACAAACAAGGGGTTGTTTGATTAAATGCTTGATTTTATCCTTTAAGCTAGTTTAATTACTAGATTTTAGCAAAAATTATAAGGCCACAATTTAAACAAAAATTGACCAAGTTTTAGGCTTACCTTGATTTGTAGCTAACAAAGGCTAGGGGCATTTTTAATGGATTTTGTCATGTTTTGACTCACCTAGTGGTGATCGTTCCTTTTTATTTGCCTCCTCTCCAACAAGTTAGTCAACAAAAATAATAAAAATGAAGAAAATAAGAAAAAAAATTAAAATCTAAGCCTTATTTATCAAATTTGAAACAAATTGATTAAGGCAAATAAATCTAATTTAATGAGACAAATTTTGATTCGTATGCTTCTACAATTTTCAAATATTGTTCATATACCTCAATTTCTTGCTATGAATTCTCCAAAACTAGCTTGATGTTGGCTATGTTCTCCTTTTAATTCGTTTGGCCAATGATTTACCCTCACTATTAAATCTAGTCTCTGGATTCTTGATTTTTTTAATGATCCGTCATCCTGTAGACATAGAAAAATCATTTTCTAAAAGTTAGATTCTGCCAATTTGTAATTTAATTGAAAGTGCAACAGAACTAATTGAAAGCCCTGCTAAAAAGATTAAATGCGTTGTTAAAACTTTTAAATGTGTTGTAGAAAAAACTTGAAAGCACAGAAACATAAATTGAATGTGCTATTTCAATAAGAAAAGGCACCTAAAGAAAACATCAAATGCGCTATAGAAAGATTTGACAGCACTTTAGAGTCAGGGCACACATTCTGAAAGAATGATAGACAAGATAATAGAAGGATTAAACGTGCTATTTTGCTACGTAAATGCGTAACACTTTTCCATGGAAGTGCCGATTCAGACCTCAAACGCATTGCAGGAAGTAGTGTATGTGCTGTAGAAATTGTTAAACACGTTGCAAAACTTGAAAAATAGAGAAAATACAAGGATTTGCAAGAAAAATATAATTTCTCTAAATTTAAAAAATAATGAGGCCTAATGCCCCACGGTGGGCGCCATTTTGTGTGCTATGAGAAGCACCTTCATAGGGTTAGTATTGTCAATAAATGAAAATAAGAACTAAATTACCATAAATAGAAATCTAATTAAGCAAATAAAAGACAATTGAGCACTCTATGGCTCTCTATTTGGGTTTGCTAATGCAAAGCTCTCAACAAGCTTCCATTAGTGACAACCCTAAAATGAGAATGAATGATAAACAAAGCTAAAAGATTAATTCCAAAATGAAATAAGCCTAATTAGCTCTAAATTTTCTTTTCTAGCTTAAAATTACAAGAGGTTTGATGCTATTCAAAGATTTGTGGATGATAAATGATGGATTTTAGCCTTGCTTTTATAGATTTTGGCAAGGGTAGGGGGTGAAGTTGAGTTGAGGTTTAGTCCATGGTTCCACCTTTGGAGACCATTTAAATAAATTGTCCTCAAAGCTTGGGACAAGGAGACAAAATGGGTGGACAAGATGCTCTCTCCCTATGTGTGATGGAGATTCAATTTGGGCTTGATCCATGTGAGCTTGATCCTTAAATCCTATTGGTTGATGCATTTTCCTCCCATTTGGTGGTTGAGGGAAAATAAGGATTTAATAATTGAATTTATTTAATATGTTTAGACATGTGTACCCCTTGAATGGGTTGATTTATTTAATTGAACTATGTAATTAATTAGATTAATTGCACAATTTATTGATTTTATTTGATTTATTTGATTTAAATTGATTTTATGGCTTTTGATTTTCAATTAAATTTGATTATTGGCTTGACTGCAATTTTGCTTTGATTTGATTTTATTACTTTTATTTTGCCTTTATTGCTCACTCGAATTGATCTTGTCCATTTTTAGGTGATTACAGTCCCTAATAAGGTTAGGATTTCTTTTATACCTCTCCTTATGAAATATATTTGAATTTTAAAAGTAGACCAACACAAAGGAGAAATTTTTGTCCCCACAATCTGATTGTTAGAGGGTAAAAAATTGGGTCCTTTATGGAAAGTCAAAGGTTCCCCAAGTGATCTTGACCTAGGTCAAGGGTTTCCTAAGTGCTATTCAACAAGCAATTAGGATTGGGTCAAGGACCAACAATAGTGAGTTGATAAAGTCGTTAGACTTGAGTCAGTGCGAGAAAAATCAAACATGATTAGGCCATAAATGCTAAAATGAGGCATAAGTGAGTATTAAATTATATAGATATATAAATGTGATGCTACATTCAACCCTCACTTTAGCGGGAGTACAACGTTGTATCCATACTCTTGATAAAGTAGAAAGTAGCATTGAAAAAATTTCATTGAGATATTAAAGATGCAAGAAAAATAAAGCCCCTTAAGGGCGTTATCAATCATTATCAAGATAAAAGGAGAAAAACATGAAAGAGAAAGCATGACTATGATAGCTAGTAGGGTTATTCTTATTATGATTCATTTAGTGAATTAGTGCAAGGAGAGTCAAATAGTCTAAAAAGTTGTATTATGCTAGTCAAATCATCTTGAAAATTGGTGCAAAAGATTACAAAAGGAACAATTTGCAAAGTAACCTATACAAAATGAAATTGCAAAAATGTGTTGTGGTTTTTGCACAATGTGGCAAAGAGTAGAGTGTATGCCCCCATTAAAGCGACTGCACATGCCTTATCAGAAGTAATTACTTTAATGTAGTATACATACATCCAAAAGTACATTTCCAAATGACATACCCCAAATAAAAGAGAAATGAAGGGCACTGGAGAAAATGACCATACTTTCCTAAAAAGTTAGCACCCATAATTAGATTCTTTATTAGGCCCCATTTTGGTGATTTCGAGATCATATATTCAGTATGCTTGATCTTGGAAACCTGATTCCTATTTTTCCTCTTCTTCTCTACCAACCTGACATCCAATTAAAATATGGAATCAAAATCTTACATATAGATCAACCTAGCTAACCTATACCTAGGTACAAATCAGCCTAGTCGATCTGTACCTTTAGATTTAGGCTCAAATTTGGCCTGGAGTCCTATGTTAGGGTGTTAATGACAAAAAAGATCTCAATCTGGTGGTCAGCCTAGATCAATTTTGAATCCCAAAGTGATGGATGAGGTATAAAAACACCCTATCCCTCCTCATTTTGATATAATTTCATGATCTACAACTTTACAATCAAGGTTTCAAGAGAAATTAAGTAATCAAGAGCAATTGAGCAATTGGATTCAAGATTTGAAGGCAAGCATCCAAGATCTAGTTTCTCCAATTCATTCAAGTTTATTCCAAGGCAATATTCTCCATTGAAACAAGTTTCTCTCCTATTATTTCCAAGTAGAGGAATTCTCAATCAAACAAGAATATCTTTCCATCCATCTACATTCATCTCTCCTTCATTGCAAGCGATTATAAATAATATTTGCATTGAAGATCTAGGAGTGACATTCATAGATTCATGCATTTTTAACGGAATAATTGATTCCTAGTCTACAAATCAAGGTCAACTCCTTGATTCCAAACATATTTAAGCATCTTCATAGGTATTAGCAATTCCAACATTCATCCATGAGGGTTTATATAGGGTGAATCCAATATTTACCTTTTTGTATACTTTATTTTTATGCAATATATTATCATTTTAAAGGTTGATTCCTAAATGGGGGTTTGACCAAGGGAAACCCCTTTTACCTAACCTTTTCCCCATTTTTCTTTGTATAGGAACAAGCTACAAAGTTGTAACAAATTTTACTAAAATATTGGAAACAATTAGAGCGATCTTGAGAGTTGTAGGCGAAAACCTAGGGTATAGATCAAACAACCAATCTATACTTGGGTACAAATTGGCTCAGATGATTAATATCCTAAAAAATAGTCTCAAATTTGATAGGCAAACAGGTTACAGTGCCGAGATTTCAGAAAAGTAGTTATAGGTAATTACAATAATTTGTTTGACAATTATTAAGATATGAAGTTTCTTATTTTCTATTTGATTTCTAGATAAATGTAAATATTTCCTAATCTATATTTTGTCATTATTATTATTTCCAATTTAAAAATTTTATATTTAGTGAAGGATCATTGTCCCCATTTAGCGCTTGAGTCACATTTTGAGCTTATTAGGGCCATTTTCCTTTCAAATGCATAATGTTGAAAATGAGAGGTGATCTATGCTATTTGCATTGCTTCCCTTTTCACACTTCACATTTTGGTGAACCCGAATATTCTTACATACTTTTGATTTGGTGTCTAGATCTATTTTACATTTACCTCATTGTAAGCTCTAAATCTTCATATTTGATTTGCTAGTCATATGTACTTTTCATTAATTGTGCTTAGTTGATGTTAGCACATCTCTTTCAAAGTTCATATTTACATTAGATCTATCTATCTTTAATTTTATTGTGCATGAGTGTTATTACATTGAGTCCTACTTATAGCATTCTGGTTAGGAGAAGTTGTAGACTTATGGGTTTCTTTGATCCCGAGTCCTCTTTGTTTACTAGGAATCTTGATGAGACCAACATGCCTACTAATGGTATCTTCCTATTATTGAGAACAACTCTTACCACTCTTCTCATGATGAAGATGATAACTTAAGAGTTCCTCCTATACAAGTTCAAATGATTTCTCATGAATTTGAAAAATTTGAGCAATGATTACTACAAGAAAACTCCAATCTTGAGGTCATCTCCATGGAAAAGGTTTGATGAAGATAATTCATAATGATAAACACGGTGTTAAGATCTTGCATAGAATCTCTTATCTCATTGATAAAAATTTCAATCCTATTAGAGATTGTGCCCAAGAATTAGGTTTCATTCCACCTACTAGTAGTGTTGATACCTTCATTCCTATTCCTACTTCAATACCTAGTGATTCTACTTATACTCAACCTATCATAACCACTTCCATTGAAAATATTAATCCTATACATGCTAGCATTCCTATTCCTATTGTTCTTCCTTCATCAAATGCTCCATGTGTTTCCTTACCTTCATCCATGCCCACTTACAATAGTGTTCCTATTTCATATTCTACCATTCCTTCCATTTCCCATAGTGGTCCAAACCTTTCACAGATATCTCCTACCACTCTTTTTACTGAATATACTATCAATAGCTTGGCTCAAACTATTTCATCTTTGAAACAAAAAATTGCCTCTATGACTCAATCCAAGTTTAACATTCCTACTTGTGACATTGTTAGTTCTCTGTCCTTAGACATCATTTGTGTTGTATTCCTGAATACATGGAAATTCCTAATTTGGAGACTTACAATGGTAAGGGTGATCCTTTGACTCATGTTAAAAACTTTCAAACATTTTGAAGCAATTTCTCTCATGATCATAGGCTCATGGGTAAACTATTTACTAGAACCTTTCAGATAAAGCCTTACAATGGTATTATTATTTGCCTCATTCTATTGTTTCGTTTCAAAAAATAGCTAATGGTTTCATTCAAAATTTTTAAAACAAAATTGGTCCTAAAATTTATTTGACTCATTTGATGCATTGTAAACAAGGCGTTAAAGAAAAGGTGAGGTAGATTTAAGCATTTTCATGCTCAAATTTATTATCAAGTGCTTGATGTTGATATACAACATATTTTTATTTCTAATTTGCAAAAAAAACATTAGGGATAAGATAATTTTGTCTAAAATTTCTTCTTTTACTCAATTATGTATAGCTCTTCACAATTACCAACTTCAAGTGAGTCAGTTTGAGAGAACTCCTCCAATGTCTCTAGTTGATAAGAATGATGGTGCATTATAGTCCTATAATTTTTTTAAAACACATAAGAACTTCATCAAAATCAATATTTGATCAAATCATGTTGGTGAGAAAGTGGCAACAACATCCAAAGGTGTGGCTCCTTTGTCATCCATTTTTAGACCTTCTCATAATTTTACATCTCTTTCTGAATGTTTGCATAATGTGATGTTGAAATTGATTAATGATAATGGATAAAACTTCCTCCCATCAAACCAATGGAAACATCCAAACATTTTTCTAAGTCCTTTGATCACAAAGCTTTTTGTCAATACAATCATCAACCCGACCATGATATTGAGAAGTATTTCTATTTGAAATTTATTATTCAATACCTCATTAATTATAATGCTATATCTATTGAGGGTGTTAATGATAAAGGAAAAAAATCTGCATAACCTCCCAACAAAAACTTGTAATACAATACCAATTCTTTCCCTTCTCATTTGAAAAATACCATTTAGTCTACTCAATACTTACCTTCTTCCACCCATGTTTTTTATGACATTGAGTGTACTAAAGAAAACATGTTGCCAACCTTATTGATCAATATGAACCTAAACTCAAACTTGAACTTGAACTTTGCCTTACATTTGATCTTAAAGAGAGTATTGAAGCACATGGTGGTCCTGTTTTCATTACAACAACTTGTTTAATGGTCTTATTTCTTGTTGTATCCTTATAGATCCTACTTGCATGGTGAATGTTATAACTAAATAACATTTTTACACTAGACAACTTCAATGTGATTTTTATGATAAATATGATGTGATGATCCAAAATTTCTCTGATACCAATTGTTAGGAATGGGAATACTGAGAGGTGGGGGGGGGGGGGGGGGGTGAATCATTGTTCTATATAATTACTTTCTGATCTCTTGAAACTTAACTTAATAACTTAATTGCTGAATTTAATATTAAGGCATGTAAAGCAATCAAAACACATAACACCAGATATGGTTACGAGGAAACCTTGGCCAAAGGAAAAACCTCGGTGGGAATTAATACCCACTAATAATTTTACTTGTGTATTATGAACCTGTTAATGTTCCTTAGCCCTATTAGGAGCTGTCATTACAATGCTTAAGTACAATGACCTTGTCAAGGGTTGGACCCTATTAGGAGTCTTTTAAAATTAACCCTGTTAGGGGTGGGGACACACTATCCTAGAGCTCATTTCTCAAGTGGTGAATACTACAACCTTCTGAGTATTAGATACACACTATATCTGTAATGATGAACTGCTGCTATGACACTGCTTGTCTGATCAATTCCTTATGTGAGCTAATGCTTTAGCCTCTTGTAAAGCTCTATATCATATTGAATACTCTTCGCATACTTTTTCTTATCTTCTATCAACTCTCTATCTCATCGCATACTCAAATACAAGGGTGCATGTCTTATTTATATGTGCAAACTAAACTATTCACTAAGTTGGCCTATAAATGATTACATACAATGCTTCCAAATGATTTGGCTCAAGTGTGTTTATATAAAATGACATTAAAAAGTCTATAACACATTTACAATAAGCACATAGCCTTTACAAAAAAATATTATAAGCACTAAACAAAATACTAACAGTCGGCTCCATAATCTATTTTGTTATGCCACTCACTATCTGTGACACTTCAACTCGTTGTATCTTCATCATACTAACTCATCTAATCATGTGCTCTTAACCATAGCTCAATAACATATCCAAAAGCTTATCTTCAAGGGTGCATACCAAAACTCGGTCATACGCACGTGCACTGATGCTCTGCTCATGTGGTGCTTCACTTATTGTCCAGTCTTCCATACTTAGCCATTTTCTTGATCTTCTAAGTAATGCGCTGACTCCAAAACTACATATGACTTTGTTGCCATAATGAAAACACTAAATCATAGTTATATATAATAGTATAGTCAAATTTCCAACAATCTCCCCCTTTTTCATTAATGGAAACAAAGGAATATGGCAAAGTTACTAAACTGTATCACTTACACAAAAAACTTTCTAACATATACTCTTATCTTATATCTCCCTTCTACTATATACTCTACTCCCCTTTACATCATATACACAACTCCATATTCTCCCTTCTTACTATATACTGTACTCCCCCTTTGACATTAATGACAAAGGTGCTCAAAAAATAATACTACAAGTATTTACACTGAGAGTACATCCGGATATGCAATCTGAAGGTTTGCAATTTCTTGCTGCCAAAATGCCTTTAGTGCATTTTTTTTTGGAGATGGGTGCACAAAGCATAAGTTAATTTATCCATCTTCTCCAAATATGTACATGGACCTTGATCATATGTCACAATAGTGCCATTGATCTCCTTGATATTCTGATTCGACACATCCAATAAGGGCACAAGTTCATGTGTCAACTGAGCTTGCCTAGCCCTTATCTGAGTCATTTCTTTTTCTGCCTTCTCAATCTTATCCACTTGTCCTTGGTAGACATTATTGCACATAATTATATCTATGGAGAGGTGTTCTACAAATTTTCTTATAACTTCTATCATAGATTCAGCTTCTTGAATCTTTTTGGAAAGATCTGATGTAAGTTTATCTTTATTCATATAATCAGCTATTATTTTTCTTCCCTTAGCTTCAATCTCCTTTAATACTACTTGACCAATCTTTAGAGAACTGAGGTCAAGTGCAAAGTTACATGCCAATTCATTCGGCCTCTTCTTAAGATATTTCTCCTCTGCTATCTTGGATGCTGATTCCTCAAGATTTGAGAAGTTTCCTTTGAAGCATGTCATGATGGTGCTGACATCATCCACTGAATGTACACTAGACATTTTCTTGTCCTCAGGTAGTAAGCTATTCAACATGTTGACTAATTCAACAAACAATGGATTCCTCATAACTTGTTTTTCCTTTGCTTTCTCCATTGCTAACACACTGATCTTTATCAGGTCTTCTTCTCCCCATGAATCATGACTTATACAAGGTCATGTCTACTGTTGCTGTGATACCAATTGTTAGTAATAGTCCCAAGAGATAACTGAGAGGGGGGGGGGGGGGTGAATTAGTTATCTACAAGATTCAATTGTTTATCCAATTAAGTACAAAAGAACATTAAGCATAAACACAGTATAAGAACACTTAACACAACACCACAATTTTGGTTACGAGGAAACCCAAATAGGTAAAAAACCTCGGTGGGAATTAGCACCCACTATAAACTACACTAGAGTATTATGATCCTTGTTAGAAGATCTTACAACCCTGTTAGGATTTTATCTTTACAATGTAACAAGTATAGTGACCTGGTAAGGGGTCAAACCCTGTTAGGAGTCTTTTATAATTAACCCTGTTAGAGGTGAGGACACACTATTTGGGAGCACACTGCTTAAAGGGGTGAAGGCTGTAACCTTCTGTTTAACAGATACACACTATATCTGGATCTTGGTGAACTGGGAGTAGACCTGCTATCTTGATCAGTTCCAATGAATAACATACACTCTCTACTTTTTCACATAGACCTTCTACTGATGGCACAACACTTTGCACCTTCTGCTTTGCTCTTATCTTTCAACTGAATGCCATACCTAGCAATCAAAAAATGTCTGCTTATAAATATCTTCCTCTAAATGATATAGTCAAGTCGACCTATTAGAACCATCTTGAAATCATATTAGAGAAACAATACATCTCTCCAATAACATCTCAGTCGACTATACTAAGCACGCAACACAAATTAGGACTGCGTAACTCCACACTGTTGGCTCCACCAAATCAATTGAATCTTTCTTCTCATGCTAAATTACATCATGCACTCTTAAGAAAACATTCTTAACTCTTCTTCTAAAATAATAATAAGCATGCATATCATAATGATAGGTGCAACTGTTGAAACACTTCAAACACTGTCGGCTCCTCTGGATAAACTCAAGAAATTGTAACTGGCAACTGTAGACATCATAACTCAGCCTATACTGCACAAATAACTCTGTGTTCATGAACATAGCTTCTCTATCATGTCTACAACACAAATGTAAATGTGCAAGGATTCATTGCATCCATACTGTAAATCACATACAAAACTCTTCCTAGGACCTGTCAGGAACACTCACTGATACAGACTACTGTATTACTGTCTTAACTCAGAATCAACCTCTACTCTTATGATATCATGCTGATAACATATCTAGGACACATATTCTCAAGGATCTCTCCATTAGGCTTCCATTCATGCTACTTACAATATGTTGTCATCAATGACAAACATACAGTTAACACTGGCTTGTTGGAAAATCTCCAACAATCTCCCCCTTTGGCATTGATGACAGCATATGGAATGAAAAACACCACCAATCCAAATGTAAAATTATTTTATAATATTCTCCATTTCCTCAACAAAACTCCATCAAAGATGAATCCTCCATATACTACAAAATTCTCTAAATATCAACTAATATATCTCTTTATTGAATACTCCCCCTTTCTTCATACTCCTCACTTGTATATATTCTCTCTTTTTGTATTATTTTTCATGACTATATATACTCCTCCTTTGACATCAATGGAAAAGGGTGCCAACCAATTAAGCTCTGGTACTACTCCTGAAGTAGAGTAGTCAACCATTCATCAGTCACTGAGGACTGATGCACTCCTGCAAACTCTAATCAGATTCAGGGAAGGAAATTACTCCCAGCTTCTCCCCGAGATACTCAAATGTATCCTTAGGTAAAGGCTTTGTGAATATGTCTGCTAGCTAATATTTTGTGCTCACATAGTCCAACTTTACTTCTTTCTCTGCTACTTTATCTCTTAGGAAGTGATATTTTATTTCAATGTGTTTTGTCTTTGCATGCATCATAGGGTTCTTTGACATATTAATAGTGCTAGTGTTATCACAATGAATAACAATAGGATAATCAATTTGAATACCAAAATCCTTTATCATCTACTTAATCCACACAATTGTAGATAAATTTAATGCTACTGCAACATACTCTACTTCTGCTATGGATTGATAAATACAATTTTGCTTCTTATTTGTCCAAGTGACAAGCCTATCTCCAAGAAATAATGCTCCTCCCGAGGTACTCTTTCTATCATCTACACATCTTGCCCAATCTACATCTGTATACACATGAAGTTCTACATTTTATGAATTAGGATACCATAAACCATAGTCTATAGTTCCTCTCAAGTATCTGAATACCCTCTTATTGCCATGAGATGCCTTTGTTTAGGATCTGCTACAAATCTTCCAACAATACCAACTACATTGGAAATATCAGGTTTAGATTGAGTAAGATAGAACAGTTTACCAATCATAGACTTATACAAGGTCATGTCTACTGCTACTGAATCATCTTCTTTTAAAAGAAAGTGTTAGTATCGAACAAGTGTTGCAAAAAAATATTATAACAAGGTCATGTTGTAGTAGTTAGAAAAAGAAGTTGAAAGATACCAATTGTTGTGCTTTCTCCCTTACCAATGCAAGAAGAAGTTTAGATAGAAGACATTACAGGACAAGAAGAAGAGAAGGATGATAAACCCAAATAAGACCCTTCTATTGAGATCCCTATTAAGGTGAAAAGTGAGATTATTGATGTAAGTCACAACACAATTCTTGTTACCACTCCTAATCCATCAATTTCATTATTGTCAAGTTTGACCCCTGAGACAACAAGTTTTGAGTCATGGGGAGAAGAAGACTTGATGAAGATCAGTGTATTAGAAATGGAGAAAGAAAAAGAGAAACAGGTAATGAGGAACTCTCTAGTTGTGGAATCAGTAAGCATACTGAATAGTCTATTTCTTGAGGACAAGAAAGTGTTAAATATTCATTTAGTTGAAGATGTAAGAAGCATTTTGACAAGCTTTAAGGAAAATTTCTCTACTCTAGAAGAATCAACATCTAAGATGGCAGAAGAAAAATATTTTAAGAAGAGGCTAAGTGAATTGATAGGTAACTTCACACTTGACCTTAGTTATTTAAAGGTTGGTCAAGCTATATTAAAGGAGATAGTAGCTAAAGGAGTAGAGAAAGAAGTAAAGTTGGACTATGTGAGCACAAAAGATCAGCTAGCAGACATATTCACAAAGCCTTTACCTAAGGATACATTTGAGTATCTCGGGAAGAAGCTGGGAGTAATTCCCTTCCCTGAATCTGATTAGATTTTTCATGAGTGCATCAGTCCTCAGTGACTCATGAATGGTTGACTACTCTACTTCAAGAGTAGTACCGAAGCTTAATTATTTGGTGCCCTTTACTATTGATGTCAAAGGGGGAGTATATATAGTCATGAAAAACAATACAAAAAGAGAGAGCATATATAGTTGAGGAGTATGAAGAAAGGGGGAGTATTTAGTAAAGAGATATAGTAGTTGATATTCATAGTATTCTATAGTAGATGGAGGATTCATCTTTGAGGGAGTTTTGTTGAGGAAATGGAGAATGTTATAAAAAAATTGTAGAAATAAAAAAATGAGAGGATAGATGGATAGAATTCATCCTTGGGGGAGTTTTTTTGAGGAAATGGAGAATATTATAAAATAATTGTACATTTGGATTGGTGGTGTTTTCATTCCATATGTTTCCATCAATGCCAAAGGGGGAGATTGTTGGCGATTTGCCAGCAAGCCAATGTTGACTGTATATTTGTCATTGATGACAACATATGGTAAGAAACATGCGTGGAAGCCTAATGGAGAGAGACATGAGCATATTTTTCCTAGATATGTTATCAACATGATATCATAAGCACAAAGGTTGATTCTGTGTGAAAATAGTAATACAATAGTATGTATTAGTGAGTGTTCCTGACAGGTCCCAGGAAGAGTTCTATATGTGATTTACAATATAGTTGCAATGAAGCCTTGCATGTTTACATTTTTGTTGTAGACATGATAGAGAGGCTATGTTCATGAATGCAAAGTTAGTTGTGCAGTACAGGTTGAGTTATGATGTCTGTAGTTTCCAGTTACAATTTCTTGAGTTTATCTGGAGGAGCCAATAGTGTTCGAAGTGTTTCAGCAGTTGCACCTATCATTATGATATGCATGCTTAGTATTATATTAAAAGAAGAGTTAAGAATGTTTGGTTAAGAGAACATGACATAATTTAGCATGAGAAGAAAGATTCAGTTGATTTGGTGGAGCTGACAGTGTGAAGTGATGCGTCTACTCATATGGAGTTGTGCGGTCCTAATTTGTGTTGTGTGTTTAGTATATCTGACTGAGATGTTATTGGAGAGTTTTATTGTTTCTCTAATATGATTTCAAGATGGTTCTAATAGGATGAATTGACTATATCATTTAGAGGAAGATATTTATAGGTAGTCATTCTATGATTGCTAGGTATGGCATTCAGTTGAAAGATAAGAGCAGAGTAGAAGGTACGAAGTGTTGTGCCATTAGTAGAAGGTCTATGTGACAAAGTAGAGAGTGTATTCTATTCATTGGAACTTTTCAAGACAACATGTCTACTTACAGTTTAGCAAGATCCAGATATAGTGTGTATCTATTAAACAGAAGGTTGCAGCCTTCCCCCCTTTGAGAAATGTGCTCGTAGATAGTGTGTCCTCACTCCTAACAAGGTTAATTATAAAAGACTCCTAATAGGGCCTGACCATTGAACAGGTCATTGTACTTATTGCATTGTAAAGGCCAACTCCTAACAGGGTTGTAAGATCTTCTAATAGGGATCATAATATTCTAGTGTAATTTATAGTGGGTGCTAATTCCCACAGGGGTTTTTACCTATTTGGGTTTACCCGTAACCAAAATTGTGGTGTTGTGTTAAGTGTTCTTATACTGTGTTTATGCTTAATGTTCTTCTGTACTTAATTGGATAGATAATTAAATCTTGTAGATAATTGATTCACCCCCCCTCTCAGTGATCTCTTGGGACTATTCTTAACAATTGGTATCAGAGCCAAGTGCCTCAGAGAGAAAGTTTAATAGCTTGAGGTTGATCGGATGAAATTCTTTATAAAAGAAAGTCCTAAGTTTGATGGAGAGAACTATATAGACTGGAAGAACAAAATGATGACACATTTGTAATGCATTTCCTTTGAGATTTTTGAAGTAGCTACCAAATAAGTTTGGATTCCCTCTCTAGCAGATCTTGCAAAGGAAGATGCAACTCTTAAGAAGAAGGATATATTCACTCAAAATGCTATTGCCAAAGAAGCCCTTATCAACACATTGTCTGACAATGAGTTTTCAGAGATTAAGAAAGTAGATAAAGCCTACAAGATATGGAAGTATCTAGGAGACATGTTTGAAGGAGATGTCCAAGCCAAGAATGTGCATAGAAAGACATGGAAGAAATAGTACAATACATTGGAGATGCTACCTGAAGAGAACATTGGAGCCTACAATCAAAGGATTAATGAAATAGTTGCAGGAATCAGAAAAAATGGTGGAGAGATCTCAGAAGAAGACATAATAGATAAGTTGATGACTGCTTTAACACCAGAATATGAGAAAAAAATAAACATTCTAGATGAGACTATGCAATTTTCAAAAGACTTCAAAAGAGAGACCTTAATCAACAAGATTTCAGCCTTTGAGATATCAAGTTTGAAGATAGAGCCTAAAAGCGAGACAACCTTCAAAGCTTCAGTCCATGGTAATAAATTCTTGAACACTTATGGTAATTTTGATAATGATGATGAAGAGAAATAAATAGATGATTTCATTTCTTTGATTGGTAAGAAAGAAAAGAAAGGAAAAGGAAATTATGAAGGTCAGTTACCATTCAAGTTCTTTTCATGTAACAAGATTGGTCACTTTGCATCTAAGTGTCCTACTAGAGTCAAGAAGTTCAAAACTAACTACAAGCCTAAGTATACAAAAGAATGTTACTATGCTGGTGATGGAGCATCAGATGAAGAGTAAATAGAAGATGAAATTAGATTCATTGCTCTTGAAGACATGGAGAAAATGTTTGATGAAATGGACCTTGAAGATGAAAAGAAAGCACAAGAGTTAGCACTGATTTCACAAGCTAACATCAGGACATATTGGATCATTGGCAATGGTTTCTCACATCACATGACAAGAGACAAGGATAGATTTTTACATCTAGATAGGTACAAAGGCGACATGGTTAGAATTGGAGACAACACTCCTAAACCTAGCATACGTAGAGGAGCTATCACCTTGGATGGAAATAACAACACTGATGATGTTCTTTATGTTGGTGGTTTGTAGCATAACCTTCTAAGTGTTGGATAGTTGCTTGATGAAGGATATCATCTATTTTGTTGCTAAAATAGATGATAGTTGGTTATGGCACAAAAGACTATGTCACATCAATTTTGACAACATAGTGAAGATAAGAAATGTAAAGGCAGTAAGAGACCTTCCTATCATTGCAAAACCAGTTGATACAATATGCAGGGAATGTGTGATGGGAAAGCATGTGAGGAATTCATTTAGAAGCAAGCATAACTTGACAGAGAACAAATTGGATCTAGTGCATACAGACCTATGTGAGCTAACTCAAACAAGATCATATTATGGTGAAAGGTACTTTATTCTATTTTTTGATGATTATTCTAGAATGATGTGGGTTGCATTCTTAAAAGATAAATCAGAAGCATTTGGGAAGTTAAAAAATTCAAAGCTAAGGTTGAAAATGAGTTTGGATTGAAGATTAAATGTCTGAGATCAGATAGAGGAGGATAATTCACCTCTGACAAATTTTATGAGTACTATGAAGAACATGGGATAAAGAGACAGTTAAGTGCACCTAGAACCCCTTAGCAGAATGGAATAATAGAAAGGAGGAATAGGATCATTCTTGATACAATGTGCACTATCATGATTGAAGGAAAGGTCACACACACCTGTTAGAGAGATGTGGTCAATACTGCAGTCTATACAATCAATAGTATTCAATTAAGGCTAGGTGTAGACAAGACATATTATGAGCTATGGTTTGGGAATGTACCTACAATAAAATACTTCAAAATCTTTGGAAGCAAGTGCTACATCAAGAGAGATGAGGCTATAGGAAAATTTGATACAAGAAGTGATGAAGGTATTTTTCTTGGTTACACTACTAAAATAAAATCTTATAGATGTTTTAATTTGAGATTCAAGAAGATCATTGAAAGTGCTCATGTTAAGATTGATGAGAAGTTTATGATTCAAGAAAGATATCATGATTATGCACCTATGATTGAAGAAGAACCTAGACCTACCACTAGAGAAATAATTGTTGATGAAATGTTTGACATAATTGATGTATTGTTCAATGACCCTGAAACTAGTGAAGAAGAATCATAGAAGTCAGATGAGAGAGTCACACCTAATGTTCCTAAATTCACATCTAGATATCATTCAAAGGAAGACATCATTGGAGATCAGAACAGTAAAGTCATGACAAGATCAAAAGAAAAGAGCTCCACAACAAATGAAGAGGTATGTTTACTACCACAAATTGAACCCTTAAGTGCTGAAGATGCATGTGATGATTCAAATTGGCATGAAGCTATGAAAGAAGAGCTAGATCAGATAATTAATAATGATACATGGGAACTAGTCCCTAGGCCTAGTGATAAGAATGTGATTGGAACCAAGTGGATATTCAGAAATAAAATGAATGAAGATGGATCAATGGTAAGAAACAAAGCAAGACTAGTATTTAAAAGATATGATCAAAGAGAAGGAATTGATTATTCTGATACATTTGCCCCTGTAAGTAGATTGGAAGCCATAAAATTGTTTCTAGCCTATGCTACATTCAAATAATTTAAGGTATACCAAATGGATGTCAAGTTAGCATTCCTGAATGGTGAGATGAAAGAAGAAGTTTACATAGAGCAGCCTGGAGGATTTACCTTATCAGACATACTTGATATGGTATGCAGATTGAAGAAAGCCCTCTATGGACATAAGCAAGACCCTAGAGCTTGGTATGAAAGACTTGATGGTTACTTGACTAAGATTGGATTCAAGAAAGGAGCATCATATTATAACTTATTCATAAGAGAGACATATGATGGATTGTTGTAGGTTGCTATATTTTTTGATGACATTATCTTTGGTGGTAATGACAAGCATAGTGCTGAATTTGCTAAGAAAATGGAGAGAGAATTTGAAATGAGCATGATTGGACCTATCAAGTACTTTTTGGGATTGAATGCGTAGCAGACAGAAAAATGTATTTTCATTAATCAATCTAAGTATGTGAAAGATATATTAAATAATTTAAAGATGGATGATTGCAAGACAGTAAGTACCCCTATGATAACAAGATGCAAGCTTTCAAAAGAAGTTGAGTCAGCAGTAGTAGACATGACCTTGTATAAGTCTATGCTTGGTAAACTAATCTATCTTACTCAATCTAGACCTAATATTTCCAATGTAGTTGGTATTGTTGGAAGATTTGTAGCAGATCCTAAACAAATTCATCGCATGGAAATAAAGAGGATATTTAGATACTTGAGAGGAACTTTAGACTATTGTTTATGGTATCCTAATTCATAAAATGTAGAACTTCATGTGTATATAGATGTAGATTGGGCAGGATGTGTGGATGATAGGAAGAGTACCTCAGGAGTAGTAGTATTTCTTGGAGATAGGCTTGTCACTTGGACAAGTAAGAAGAAAAATTGTATTTCTCAGTCCACTATAGAAGCATAGTATGTTGTAGCAGCATTAAATTGCTCTACAATTATGTGGATCAAGTAGATGATAAAGGATTTTGGTATTCAGATTGATTATCCTATTTCTATTCATTGTGATAACACTAGCACTATTAATATGTCAAAGAACCCTATGATGCATGCAAAGACAAAACACATTGAAATAAAATATCACTTGCTAAGAGAGAAAGTAGCAAATAAATAAGTAAAGTTGGACTATGTGAGCATAAAAGATCAGCTAGCAGACATATTCACAAAGCCTTTACCTAAAGATACATTTGAGTATCTCAGGGAGAAGCTGGGAGTAATTCCCTTCCATGAATCTAATTAGAGTTTGTAGGAGTGCATCAGTCCTCAGTAACTGATGAATGGTTGACTAATCTACTTCAGGAGTAGTACCAGAGCTTAATTGTTTGGTGCCCTTTGCCATTGATGTCAAAGGAGGAGTATATATAGTCATGAAAAATAATACAAAAAGAGAGAGCATATACAGTTGAGGAGTATGAAGAAAGGGGAAGTATTTAGTAAAGATATATAACCGTTGATATTCAGAGCATTCTGTAGTAGATGGATGATTCATCTTTGAGGGAGTTTTGTTGAGGAAATGGAGAATGTTATAAAATAATTGTAGAAACAAAACAGTGAGAGGATAGATGGAGAATTCATCCTTGGGGGAGTTTTGTTGAGGAAATGGATAATATTATAAAATAATTATACATTTGGATTGGTGGCATTTTTCATTCCATATGTCGCCATCAATGCCAAAGGGGGCGATTGTTGGAGATTTTCTAGCAAGCCAGTGTTGACTGTATGTTTGTTATTGATGATATCATATGGTAATAAACATGCGTGGAAGCCTGATGGAGAGAGCCTTGAGCATATGTTTCCTAGATATGTTATCAACATGATATCATAAGCGCAAAGTGTTATCACTGTGCAAATTTTTTCAGCTCCATGCTAGTATTCTTGAAAATAATCTATGTTGTTGGTCCAACGGTAGCGTTTCAAGTTGAAAAACCCTAAGTTTAACAAAACCCTAGCCAGTTTTGAGCCCTGTTATGTTTTCACATTACCTTTTTGGCCCACTAATCCCCCTTATAGAGCATGTGTTATTTTTTGACCCCCTTTTATTCATCACTTTATGTGTTATGCAGTTAGGTTTTGGAATCAGGATTCCCTTTGATTAAATGATTTCTTTCAAAGCCTAAGTTCTAATAAATTTTTCAATAGTATCAAGCTTTTCAAATATGTGGCTATCGTTGAACCGCAAGCCTACTTGTGTCAGAATGTCTGACATGTGCTTTAGCAATGAAGCACCATCTATTCAAGCAGGCCCATCTGGTAGAAGGATATGCTGGCATTTAAAGAATGAAGAGGATCAATGGTTGTCACTATACCGTTGATCCAAGATGATAGCCATTTAAACATCACACTTTAACAAAAATCATTTGATCAAAGTTGCACTGACAGTGTCAGGTTCTGACTTGTCAGTCTCCATGGCATTTCCCTTGGGTTGACACCTATTTTTTGTGACGTAGGAAACGCGGGGTCAGATTTTTCAAAAGTTTAAACAATAGGTTGATCTCACGACTGTCGTTATACCATTGATAGGAGATGTAAGGATTTTAAGCCTGTGGTATAGTGATGACCGTCTAATTTCTTATAGGGAATGAAGTATGAGTGGATCCTAAAGGTGCCAAGTCACATCGATATGTCCATTTCTCATTGGTTGGAGGAAGTTATGATGTGGTGGTTGTCAGAAATTTTTCAAACGGGGAGTAAAAGGTCAGAGGTCCCACTTGTCGATTCTTTACGATGTGGCAATTTTTGATTCAGTGACAGATTAGTGATGTGTCACAGCGGGACCTATCTTTTCTAGAGTATTAAGGTGCGACAAGATCTCGTGGCTATCATTATATCACTGGGATAAGATGCATGTTTTTTAGGGTCAGTGATATAGCGACAACCGTTGATCTTGTCTAAAGATGGGGACCATTTGGTGGATCCTTTACTACAGGTTTTTGTTGATGCGGTCATTTCTGATTGGCCCAGGCTAATATTGACGTGTCAAGGTTTCTAATGTGTTTGACACTGAGGATAAAGGTGGGGTCTTTCACCTACTGACTTGTTTGACATGGCATTTCTTGATTCGTTGAAGGTTTCAAACGCGAGTTGTGGGACCAAATTTTTATTGAAATGTGATGATCGTCCGATAAAATTGCATCGATGATTATCATTATATCTTGAGTTGGTTCTCCTAACAGTTTTGGGTTAGCGCTTTAGCGATAGGGTGACACCTATCCACTCCGTGCAAAGTAAAGATAAGTTACTTATTTCTTCACATGGCTATTTTGAAATGTTCTCATTGGTCGAGAACTAACTTAGGGAAAAGTAATACAAAATTTTGCTGTTAGACTTGCCAACCATCCGATGCACCGAAAAAGGAAATATATCTACGGTCTAAATTTAAATTTTTGCTCAATGACATTTTTCACATCTTGTGAACATTGAGGCCACCAAATTTTAGTAATGGTGGATTTATTGTGCTACGCGCGGATGAATTATGTGTAGTTGGCAATGCTATACATTAAAATTGAACCATTGTTTCTCTTCACCGTTCTCATAATCATTCTAGCAAATTGGATTTCCCTTGAGAAGTGATCTCAAGTGAAGAATTTGCAGATGCTTGGTAGGTTTCTTTTCTGAGTTTGAAATTGCTTGTTTTCTATGGAGCTGTGAGGATTTTGTGTTGCTGGGTGAAGAGTTTTTAGGGTTTTCTCGGTATTCATACTTTATTTTATAAAGCCCTAGTTTCAAAATGCCGCCAAAAAGAAACTTGTCTGGTCAGACAGAGTACAATAAGAGAGGAATCTTTGAAAGATTTAATGTAGTTATTGCCACATTCAGATAATGGGGTGGCTAGGTTAAAGGAAATAGTTCTGAGAAACCCTAGGGATTCTGTAGTAGAAGCACTCCATGATAGAGGGAATTGGATGAGAGATGCTAAGGTTGGTGAAAAGCATAACGGTCTTATTTTTTTTAAATCAACCTATTCAAAGAGAAATGCTTGTGCCCCCCTGAGCAACATATGGCAATTTGACATTGGGAGATTGATAGTCCCTAGAGTTTTCATGGATGCTGAGCTATTAATTCAGATTGCTAGATGTTATGATCCTGTGACAAAATGTGTCAAGGATATAAATGGGAAGGACCTAATCAGCATCACAGAGGATGAGATTAGGGAAGTTTTTTTGCTGAATGACCCTTTTGTTGGGTTAGAGAAGATTGATTTCACATAATTTACTAAGATATATGAGGCACAAAGAGACTATTTAAGGGCAGGGCCTCTGAGGCAATTTTTAGATGAAATTGGGTCCATGTGTGTTATCAGTTCAAGCACACCAGAGCCTTTTAGGCTAGATTTGTTCAGAAAAAGAGCACATGAGGTTTATAAATCACTGAATTTAATTCTAGGGCATGATGAAGCAACTCATATGCTAGTCCCATACATGTTTATGATGGTACAATGACTACATCCCCAATTAGCACTAATTTTTGATTTTGCATCTCATCTAGCTGATTTAATCCATGAGGGATTGATGGGAATTAAGGACATGAAAGTTAGTAGGCCTTTTGAGTGGTATTCTATGCTTATGCACATGTTCCTATACAAACGTGAGAATTTCTTTAGCTCAACAATAAATATTGTGAAAGAGAGGAATGGAGAAACCCTTCCAGTACAACTATGGACTACAGCCCTGTCATGG
Organism: Chamaecyparis obtusa; assembly: GCA_027943335.1. Classification (NCBI taxonomy): domain Eukaryota; kingdom Viridiplantae; phylum Streptophyta; class Pinopsida; order Cupressales; family Cupressaceae; genus Chamaecyparis; species Chamaecyparis obtusa. The sequence continues at coordinate 1,590,022 of BSBK01006942.1, read as the reverse complement.
GACAGAATTGATGCCAGTTATATTGCATTTGATAGGGATTTTGCCTCAAGGCTTAGAACTCTTTTGTTTTTTGATAATCAAGGATCCCAAGAGAGTTGCTAAGATGAATCAGGCCAAAAGAATATTGTCAGGACATCACCATTGTCCACAATTTTGGGGATATAATCTTGTATCCTGTTTCTACATTTTTTAGGGTTTATGGTTGCAGAAGGGCACCATACATTTTACCTTATTAGGTCCCATTGAAGTTAGGATATGCTAAAATCTTAAGGCAGATTGGGGACCTACAAGAGACTACTCTCACTGGGAAGGGAAGGGGAACTTTTTTCCCAGATAAAACTGTAGCACATCAGTATGTGATCACAAAGGGAGGGTAGGTGCATCTGAACAAAGTTTTGCAGCCCTACAAAATGACAACAAATGTTATTAGATGTGCAGATACAGAAGGTTTCTTTTAGGAATGTTTAGAGATAAGGTGAGATGTGCTCTTATTGAGCATCAGTTTAATTTTCCTGAAGATGTGATAAGGAATGAGTTTGATCTTCAAACTCAAGAGATCAAGAAAGAGAAATGGGTCATCTACAAGAAGACTTTAGATTTCATTCAGAATTTTGACAAGGCTTATGACCCATTGAAAGGCTTTGAGCCATGGGCAAGGAAAGTGGATGCCCTAATGGAACATTTTGAGGGTATCATGCATGCGGTTAATGAAAAAATGGCTACTGTAAGCAAGACAGACCCTGAGAGGGCTAGGTAGATTTTGAACCAGCCCAAGTATATGAAATTGACCCCAAGGGGAGTCTATACAATGCAGAAGAGAAGTGGATATACTATTCTCTTGCCACCACAACAAAAGAGTGAGGATATTCCCTCTACTTCTAAAGGGAAAAGGCCCATTAGTGATTCGGTAATGCAGGGACCCTCTCCAAAGAGGTAGAGGCAAGAAGAAGAAAGAGTAGGAGAGAAGGCTTATTCTCCTTCCCAATCCCCTATCCAATTAGATGAGCATGGGGTGGCAGAACAACTTGTACAATTGAGAAATGAGGGGAACATTTTTGTTTCCAATGATGACTTGCAGGAATGGATGTCGGAGGCACCTAAGGAGGTGGCCATGGATCTTACAGTTGAAGAGTTTGAGGGTAAATAGATGGACCCTATTTTGAAATAGGCCACTAATTCTTTCCTTGCTGATGACAAATTTGTCAAGACTAGGGCATTCTCCCAATTTCTTTGGAGAATGAAAATAAGTCAATTTAAGGAGATATGTGAGAAGAAAAAAGAGGAGTCCCCTGATAAGGACATAACAGAGATAGAAAATGAGACCAAGGAAAAAATGGTCAAACAATTTGGGAAGATTACTCCTGAGGAGGGAAGGGCCATGGTCCATACTACATGGGTATGAACTCTACTAGAATGGGACATTGCTAATGCAATTGTCTTTGACCAGGTCAGAAAGAGAAAAGTGAAAAATCTTGCTACAACAGAGCATGCCGAACAGGCTACTAGAGGAATTACTTTTTCAGAGGATCATGCAGCCCTGGTAATGTGGTCCCTAAGTAGGGAAGAAGATAAAGGAAAAAGGAAGGCTCTCTCTATAGGGTATGCTGGAAGTTTGTTGGTATAGAAAGTCGGAGAGACATCTAGTGTAGAGGCATCAAACTTGATCTTGGAAACTACTAAATTCAATGTCAAAGTGGTAGAAAAGGATGCCCAAGAAATGGAGGAGCTTAGGCTCAAGTTTGAAATGGTTCTCAAATCTTACAATGAGCTCAAGGTAGAGCTAATTCAAAAGGACAAGTTGATTGCTCAGTTATCAGGGCCCCAAGAGCATAGGTCTCCCCAATTGGCACTCTCTGATAAGCCTGCAGTGGCTTCATCCTCAAGCCCAATTATTGAGTTACCACCATCCCCCTACCCAGAGACAAGTATGGATGTAAGGGTTACTTGGGAAAAGCAAAGATTAACAAAAGAGGCAAATAAATTGAGGGAAATAAGAGTGCAACTAGAGAAGGAAAAGGATGAAAATGTGAAGGCCATAGCTTTGGAAAACCAAAAATATGAGGGGAAAATAACAGATGCAATCATTTAGTTTGCCATTGATTTGAAGCCCTCCATTTTCCATAGTCATGCCAGTAAATTATATTCTTTATTTGAGACTTTGAATAAGGAGAAGACTGAAATGTCACCAATTTTGAAGAAATGGATTGAGATGTCTCCTAATGTGAAGCTATTTCAAATGCTATCAAAGGGCCAAGAGGATCCTGATCCACTAATTAAGCCATTACATCAGATTGTGAAGAAAATGGTACAATATAGTATCATTTTAGATAATTTTATCAGAAAATCAAGTATGCTGAAAGCTGAATTAATGCTTTCAAATTATGAGCTGGTGCCCACTATTTTCATAGATAAGGGAAAATTCAAAGAAGCATATCTATGGAGAGAAGAGATGGATGCACTTTTGTCAGAAAGGGTGATTGGTGTCCTAAATGACAGTTTTTCTATTAGCAGTGTTATCAAGTTGTTAATAAACGCTAAATCAATGTTTGACAATTTTCAGTATAAGGTTACTCAGATTGAAAATGAATGGGAACAATTATCAAGTAAGAAGACTAAGTTTGCCAATTTTGAGTTCCCAAGCGAAGAGGTGTACAATAAATGGAGGTATCAATACATACCTCATGTTCAAAAGGTCAATACTCCACCAGCATCCTAGAGCAAGTGAAGACAGTTACTTTTTGGGTCATACAGGTTGGTGAGATACAAGAATACATTTATTGCAGGATGGACAAAAAGATGTTACAAATTAGATCTGTTAAAAGAAGCCGGGGAAAACATTGAAAACATAGAGAGGTGGTAGCTCTTCTATGAAATATCTCACCTATTTTATATATGTATTTATTGTAAATCTTTGGAGGTTGTTGAAAAGGTTTTAGGTTAAATTTTTGTAACCCTAGAATGATCGGTAGCTTGTTGCATCTCCTTGTATATAAGGGATTTTCCATGATCATTCTAGATATTGAGAGTCTAGGAGTTCAAAAGATAGAAACTCTGAAACCCTAACCCTCAGTTGAGGATTGTAAAATCTTGTATCATTTTTATCAAAGAAATAGAAAAGAAGTATAAGTTGCTGCTGCTATTTTTTGAAAGCTTATTGATTCAGAGTATGATGTGTGCAACATTCAAGATTACACTTAATGAAAATCTCAAGTCTTTGCCTCTCCTGTGAGTTTATTCAGTAAATTTTGAAGTCTTTCTAGAGGTTTATATGTATGTGTTTAGCTCTAAGTTCTGATCTGGGATTAGATTAAATATTACTCTGAGGGGGATGCATGTTTACTGAATCTATTTAGGGATTCTCTATAAGTAGGAAAGATTTGAAATACTTTGTATTTATATTTTAAAACTAGTTATCTTTCAAACGCTATTGTATTCATTCTATCTTCTGATATTTTGCCCAATGGATAGGGCACTGAACTGTATTTTCCCATCTTTTCTTTGTATGGAATGATTGAAATCTTGTAATCCTGAATACATTAAATCAATCCTAGTCTTTTACATTCTATTTACTTTATGTGTTGTTCTACCCAGTGATGGAGAGTTAATGAGTAATAGGTTGTTACTTAGTACTTTCTCACTGTTATCTATTGTAAGATCTAGTATTAGATAAGAAACAGAGTTAAAACTATTGGATCAGGTGTACCCACCTTGGTTTTGCAGAGCCAGAAGTGAAGAGGGCAGTCTTGTCCCTATAGTTGGTCCAGTTGCCTAGAGATTTCTCATATTTGGAATTAACCAATCCTTAACATCAGTCATAGGCATATTGGTATCTCATGGAGTGTAAAATATTTTGAAGAACCAACACAAAGGTTGATTCTAAGTGAAGATAGTAATACAGTAGTCTGTATCAGTGAGTGTTCCTGACAAGTCCCTGGAAGAGTTTTGTATGTGATTTATAGTATGGTTGCAATGAAGCCTTGCACATTTATATTTTTGTTTTAGACATGATAGAGAATATATTTTCATGAATGTAGAGTCAGTTGTTTAGTACAAGCTGAGTTATGATATCTGTAGTTGCCAGTTATAGTTTCTTGAGTTTATTTGGAGGAGCTGACAGTGTTCGAAGTGTTTCAATAGTTGCGCCTATAATTATGATATGTGTGCTTATTATAATGTTCAGAGAAGATTTAAGAATGTTTAGTTAAGAGTGCATGCCATAATTTAGCATGAGAAGAAAGATTCAGTTGATTTGGTGGAGCTGATAGTGCAAAGCAAAACATCTAATCAAATGGCGTTGTGCGACCCTAATTTGTGTTGCGTGCTTAGTATATCTGATTGAGATGTTATTGGAGAGTTGTAATGTTTCTCTAATATGATTTCAAGATGGTTCTAATAGGCTGACTTGACTATATCATTTAGAGGAAGATATTTATAAGCAGTCATTTTGTGATTGCTAGGTATGGCATTCAGTTGAAAGATAGGAGTAGAGTAGAAGGTGTGAAGTGTTTTTCCATCAATAGAAGGTCTATGTGAAAAAGTAAAGAGTTTATGCTATTCATTGGAATTGATCAAGATAGTAGGTCTACTCATAGTTCACCAAGATCCAAATATAGTGTGTATATGTTAAACAGAAGGTTGCAGCCTTCTCACCTTTGAGAAGTGTGCTCCCAGACAGTGTGTCCTCACCCCTAACAAGGTTAATTATAAAAGACTCCTAACTGGGTCCGACCCTTGACTAGGTCACTGTACTTATTGCATTGTAATGATCAACTCCTAACATGGTTGTAAGATCTTATAACAAGGATCATAATACTCTAGTGCAGTTTATAGTGGGTGCTAATTCCCACCGGGGTTTTTACCTATTTGGGTTTCCCCATAACCAAAATTGTGGTGTTCTGTTAAGTGTTCTTATATTGTGTTTATGCTTAATGTTCTTCTGTACTTAATTGGATAAATAATTGAATCTTGTAGATAACTGATTCACGCCCCCCTCTCAGTTATCTCTTGGGACTATTCCTAATAGATCCAAACTTGCAATGGTTTCACCTATCCTACCCATGGTTGCATTACTTTTCCCATAAAATTTGGTGGTAAAATTCTAGATGTCACCTTTATTTTCATCCCAACTTCCAATCAGTTTTTAGTTAGACTTAGTATTCCTTGGCTCACATTCATGAAAGTTGTAGCCTCTCATATTCATAAGTGTTTGAAATTTCCCTATGATGGATAAGTAATCATGATTAATCATTGTCTCTGTCAAACTTTAGTACCTTGAGGTTACCTTGAACTTGATTTTTTTTGGCCTTCTATGCGTCAACCAACTCAACCTCACAAAGACAATATTTATTGATCCTATCATAAATTAAAAATCTAAAATATTTGTGAGCTTATTTATCCTAATGATGTTCTGTGTCCTTGCTTTGGATGCAGACTTCTTCCTACACCTTCCTAACCTCCTGCATATGCTTCTGTTCTATTTCCTATATCCTATAAATAATTCATTGATGATATCTCTCAACCTAGTGTGGTGCCTTCCGTTCTTCATCCTAAAGAAAAAAGGACCTAATGTTGATTGATCCAAAACCAAAGAAAATCTCAAGAAAAACTAAACATAATTGTTGTTCTCATGACTACCACCATAAACATCATTCTAGAGCCCATGAGTGTGCTTCCTAAAATATTTAATCCCCTAAGACACCTACTCACACTTTGATTCCCTTTGACCAACCTATGCATAGTCCTTGGAAGGAAGTTAATTTAAAAATTATGAAAATGAACATACATGATAATTATATTCGTATCTTAGATCTTATTACAATTAATCTGGATGAAGAAGATACTCTTGATGATGATGATTTAATTCTCTTTACAACATGGTCCTTGTTTGGAATTTTCTATTGTTCCATCTGTCGTGCTTGATGTTTCTACTCTTGCATGTTTCCTACCTTCCCTAAACACTACAAACTAAGATTGGGCAAGGGGAGTTATGAAACATGCTCGAATAGGTCCTCTTGTGTGGTGGATTATTTGTCTTTTCTTGTTGTAATGTGCTTTCCCCATGATGTGCTACTTGTTATATATATATATTTAGATTTATTTAGACAACCCTTGTTGCTCAGTTGGCGCAAGTTGATAAAGGAATTAACTTGTTGTGAAATTATTGTATTTGAATCTTATTTATTCTATATGTTATTATATTTTATGTCTTGCATGTGTCACTATTCGTAAATGTGCATTTGTGTTTTCTCATTAGGGATAATGCAAAAAACTAGCTACGTATTCTTTTTAGTCTTCATGATGCCGACCCAAAATGACTCTTCTTCATAACTCTTACGTGACTTCTTCCATTGTGCTTGTAATTCTATTACCTATGGGGAATGATGAAACTTCATTTTGATATAATTATGATATAAATGAGTTATCATATGATCATAATGACCTCTAAGTTTAGTAGATCCCTTTTGTGCTATTTTTTTTTCATGTGTTCATTTTATCAGGTTTGTCCTTTCTTAGGGCATCTCATAATGAAAATGTCTCTTGTGGGTGTATGTACGATCTGTTAAAGACATTTCTCTTGTTGAGGCATTTACAATCACTTTAACATGGGTGCATACACTCCACTAAATATAGTTGAATTCATTTCCCTTTTAGAAGGAATGAAAGCTTGCAGGACGTTAGACATTGATAAGTTGGAGATAGAAGGAGATTCCTCCTTAGTAGTCAATGTGATAAAAAAAGGAGCCACTCTGAGTTGTCAATTAGATGGACTTATTAGTAAGATTATGAAATTTTTAAGTATCTTTAAGAATTTTACAATTAATCACATATATAGAGAAGGAAATAGGGTTGTTGATATCTTAGCTAATTTAGGGGTGGATGGGAAGAAACTTGGTATTGGATAATTCTATAAGGTTTATAAACATAAGGGAGAAATATGATAGAGTAGATATAGAAGTGGTATTAGTGTTGGAAACTGCAATTGAAGCAATTGTTGTATTGTCATTGATGTCAAACCTTAACTGGTAAGACTGTTGCTATCTAAGAAAGTACTATATCTATTTGATTGTTGAGAAGGATTAGGGAAAGGTTGATAACAATAGCACCTAAGGAAAGGTTGAGTTATCTTGATATTATTAGAAATAGGGAATACTGAGAGGGGGGGGGGTGAATCAGTATTCTACAAACTTTAAATTTTTCCCAATTATGGATATAACAGATTATCTTAACACATGCATAACATAAGAAGATAAACAACATGCATAGCAATAAAACTAAAGAACTCATAACACATTATTTATTCTCGAGGAAACCCTGGCCAAGGGAAAACCCCGGTGGGGATGGTACCCACAAAGATCCACTAATCAAAAGTATCCTATTAAGGATGTTGACCCTATTAGGAGTCTATTACATGCATATAGTGTCTCAGTCCTGATTAAGGAACTATAGGCCTTGTTAGAAGCCTCAACCTTGTTAGGAGTTGGCAGTACAAAAAGTTATTACCAGATCAGCCCACTGCCCAAACAAGTAATATACAATATTTACTTATTACAAAAGTAGGTCAAGGTACATAAACTTATACTTCTTCCATCAATATCTCTTTGCTGCTCTTTCACTATCGCTATTACATATACATCATATATCTCGCATCATATCACTTCTTGATCATTATTCTTCTTACAATTTACAATTACATTTATACAAGTTATTAAGGCTAATAACTTTTCAGTCGGCTATCATATTACAAAATAAATTTACCCAAGGGATAACATCTAGGATGTCATCCCTTTATATTTTTAAGTAATTATTTTGATAAACAAAATAATCCCTTAACTCTTTATCAATTCTATCTTCATATTCTGTCCTGTCGGTTTAACACTGTCTTTAGAAAAACTGTCATAACTTCTTCCGTACATGCTGTACTGACTTACGCTCTGAGATGAGTCTTCAATAGTCACCATAGAGTCTATGTTCAAGTGAAAAATCAATGAAATTACTCTAGTTGACATCGCAAACAAAAACTATCTTCAGGTTCACTGGTAAAAACACACTGTCTCATACTTAGACAATTTCACATTGTGCTCTGACATACTAGCTCTCTGACCTGTGTGACCTTCATGTAGATCATATGTTTCCATAATGACAAAATATATGTAACCAAATCAGCCAAATTTCCAACAATCTCCCCCTTTGTCATTGGTGGAAACATATGAGAAAATTGGCTAAGTCTTACAACTTCAAAATCTCAAAATTGTGGCGATAATACAAGACATTTATATACTATCCTTATGACTTTATAAATCCTTTCAATATACTATAATCCCCCTAAGATTATGTATCCTTAACAATTTTCTACTATATATCTCTCCCCCTTTGACAACAATGACAAAAAAGGTAAGGAGGGTAACAAAATTGTGTTCATAAAAGTTATACCTTAATTCAATATTGCAAAGCCGGTAGGCTTGCAACACAATCTGCAAAATTGATCTTCATAGCCTCTAATTCTTTCTCCCATGATTTCTTAATAGAATCTACCACATTGAGTAGTGCACACAATCCATAAGATGCTATCTCACATGCTTGGAGATTCTCAAAGCTAAACTTTTGAAAATATGTCTTCACTAAAAGACATTCTTCCAATTGCCCTTCAATAGTGCTCAACTTTATAGAAATGCGTTCTCTCAAAAGAGTGAATCTCTTCATTTTCCTGTCCTTTTCATCTTGCAAAATTTTGATCTCATCATATATCTTACAAATTTTTTTCTCAACATTAGATACCTTCACATTGGGGCTTGAAAGAAGGTTTGTTTCATTCTGAATTTCTGCTTCCTTCATCTTCATCTTCTGATCTTCCTCTGCTGCCAAGGTCTCTAATTTTGTACACTGATTGTACAAGGATTTACCTCTTTCTAAATTCTTCCTCAAGTCCTTTATACAGATATCAAGGTTATTGATATCATTCCTGATAATCTGACTGATGTTCAAGAGTGTTTTGGCCTCATAAGCTGCATGAGCTTTCACTTTTGCAATATTAGATAGATTTGTGAACTCATTATCAAAAGTGTTCATGACCTCCTTTTCTCTTTCTAGAGGGTCATCTTTTGCAATATATGTAGTAATAATGCCTTGTAATTTCTCAGTAAGCTCCTTCAGGCATCCTTCAAGACTCTTTACTTTTATTCTTTCCAATGATCTTGTTCAAAGATGTGATCAATTCCATCTGATCATCATCATCTATTTCCTTTCCCAAATTTTCAATCATAGAGCCAATCTGAGTTTTCTTGCCAGTCTCAGGTGTAAGACTAATATCTTCTTTAGTGGGAATAGGTACTAGTTTTTTTGTCACTTTAGGTTCTACAACTGTGGTCTCTATTTTCTCTTCTCCTTTGGTAGTCTCCTGCTCTTCAAAAGCTGAATTGTCAACAATGTTTTCAAGATTCTTGAATAAGTTATCATCACTATCCAAGGTGATCTTAGTTCCTTCTACATTCATGACTTCATCCTCAATGTGTATGGCTAGTGGAGAGGGAATGTGCTCTTGTTTTTCTTCTTTTGCTTCTTGATGTTTGGATTCAGCTGCAACTGATGATTCTCCAACATTCTCAAACATTACCTTAATGATTGCTTGCTCTATTTTTGCATTAACTTCTTCATATCTGCCTCCCATAATCTGAATGGTTCTCTTCTTGGTTCTCAAATGGGTGCTTAAAGCTTTCATAATCTAATTAAAGTGTACTTCATCTTTCAATACACAAAGCTTTCTTACAAGCTTTTCTCTAATAGCCGTGTCCTCTTCTGATGCTCTCTTCTTCCTATTTATAAGTTTATTGTACAAGTCATCAGGTATCTTACCCTGAATTGTATCAAACTTTTTATTAGACAAAATCATATGCTTTACCACTGCATTTTCCATATTTAATCTCTCTACATAATCACAGAGATCATAATACTTATTCATTCTTGTAAAGTCTCCATCTTGAATGATCTGCTCATTAAGCTTCTCAACTCTAGGTTTTGAGGTTTTCTTCTTAATAGAAGTGTCATCATCTTTGATTTCTACAATTTTCCTTGCAACTGGTGGCACCAATGTTTTCTGCCTCTTACCCAGTCCAGTAGCACTCTCTTTTACTCTTTTGCTAGGTGCGGAGGAGGTGGATCTATTGGATATCCTTGCTTCTTGATCCTTCTCCATTTCTTCCACTTTCACCTTAACTAATGATTCTTCTTGCTGTGCTGCAATTGATGATAGAGGTGGAACAGACAACTTCTTTTTGTCCAATATCTCTGATTGCTATTGCTATTTGCTTGGCTAGCAAGAATTCATGCTCAGTCATCTCTATATCTTTTAGAATTTTCTTGATAGTACTCTCAACTCTTTTCTTTGACTGCTTCTCTTCAAGTAAGGTCTTTGCAGAGTTGAAGTTCTCCTCAAAGGTTCCAAACCTATTACAGTGAGTGTCCAACTTACACTTAAGTAACCTGCTCACATACTCTTCTGTGTCAACCTCAGATATCTCATAGCCAAGAGGGTCTATGAACTCTATTCTAGGTTCTACTGCTTTAATGTAAGTAAAGTCAGTATCAACCATGAAACATATCTCATTTTTATACTTCTCCACAAGAGATTGTGGGATCCTTGATCTACCCTAAAATATCTTAATTACCAACACTGCACTCTCATTCACTTTATCAATAACATGCCTCCTATACACTAAGTTAATCCTTTCCATTGTAGTTTGGCCATCATTCTATTCATTTCCAATGGTGTAAGGAAATCTTCTCAATAGATGAAAAAACATATAAGTGATTAAGGATGAGAATCTAAACTATGTATACTTAGTCTTCTTAATAGTTGAATTCTCAGAATCTCACACATATCAACTTGTACTTTATCAACACACATCAGATAAGCTGCATGTATCATTCTAGCTGCCATGTCATCCTCTCTTGAGTTTGCACAAAACTTAGTAGTTAGGATCTTGCATAAGTATTTGACATCATCTTGTTGAATCTTACTAATCACAATTCCTCTACCATTATAGGATGAATTTGTATTGTCTATGACTATTTTTCTCATGTTCTTCTCATTTAAAGGAATGGCTCCAATTTTAGATAGTCCAGTAACTTCATGAATCAAATAAGTTGTGATATCTATCACTCTATCTTCTAACCAAAACTTCCCATTATGAATTCTGCTTAGGATAATCTTAGTACATTCTTCATTATCAAATTCATACTATAATGCATACTTAATGATCTCATTATCTTTCAAATGTTCAAATAATTCTCTCAATGACATGTCTTGATTGTAGATCTTCTGATATTCCTTGGTGAAATCACTATCATTGATAGTCTCTAGTTTTCATCCAAGATAACTTCTAACATTCTCTAGATGTAAAACTCTGACTGGTACAGATGATAAAGCTAACCTAGGATCATCTTCCAAGGGTTCTACTAGTTCCATTTTCATCTTAGGTCTATTTTTATCTTTGACATTGTGAATTAAAGAAACATCCATGTTTTCCTCTAATTCCTTTACTGATTTAAAGATCTGCCAAGTAAAATACCTTGATTTCATGATTTAGGGCTTGTGTAGATTCGACACAAAATTCTTCTCCAAATCCTTGCAAAATGCTTCCAATCACTGCTCTTTGATCTCCTTTACACTTGAATTCACTTTGATGATCAAATAATATTGATCATGACCTTTTATTAATTCAATCTCACTTAGATCTGACATCGCATTCAATTCTTTTGCTACTTCTTTCCAAAAAGCTGATTCTGTTAACCTGCAAAAGTTAAAACTTCTTGCGATCTCGCAAAATATAATATTTTTTTTGCACTCTTAACCATAGCATTAGAACATCACATACTACCTTGCATTAACTGCACAAGACTCAATTCATCATATATCTACTTCTACATTAATCAAAGTTCCTATTCTACTGCAATTTTCATAACTTAAGTACTTTGAGATGGGTCAGGTAAAGATTCATTCTTGCCTTTTAATACTTCACCTTCCTGACTACCTTCAGTGCTGAATATGTCTCCTTGATCTATGCTTTTGATAAACTTCATTTCATCTGAATTACTACAACATCCTTTTTGACTGTTACTTGCATCTTCATTTCTTCTTGCATGACTTCTAGGGTTAGGGTTAGGATGAAAAACTCTATTGTTCATTCTGCAAAACCTTGTTGTATGTCCAATCTTGTTGCATATCTAAAAAACTATTCCATTGTTTCCATATCTTGGTCTAGGCTGATAGATATGTGATCTGTAATTTCTAGCAATGTGTCCAACCTTGTTGCATCTATAACAGACTACTCCATTTCTTCTATTCATATCTTCAGTAGTTTTCTTATCTGCATTGTTAGTATTCCTAAACATTCTAATACTATTATTATTCACAATAAATTTAGGTTTCCTGCATTCAATAGCTCTATGTCCAAAACCATGACAATTATAACAATAACCATTAAGAGGTTTGAATTGCTTACTTGTGCAATCTCTCTTCATATGACCAATAGTATTACAAGCAAAAAATCTACCTTTGAATTCTCTTTGCATACCTTTGGGTGATTCATCTTGCTTAGGTGATTCTTCTTCCTTAGGTGTATCTTCAGATTTGTTAGTCTCATCAGACTTCTTCTCATCTATACTTTTAGATATTTTCAAATCTGGTTCCTTGCTTTCTTCATTTGCTTTAAAAGTGTTGAATCCAAGACCATTTTTATCATAGAATGGTTTTTGATAAGATATTTGTTCATCAATCTTCTCACTAGTTGAATATAGCCTTTCAAGTTGTTGTTTAGATTGAGTTAGTTCTCCTTTCACTATTGCATTGTATTTCTCAAGTTCAGCATATTGCAAATTGACTTTCTCAAGTTCAGATGTTACTTTACCAAGTTTAGATTTTAGTCCTTCATTTTCAGTCTTTAGACTTTCATTCTCAGATTTTAGATTTGCTTCATTTCTGCTATTTTCATCTTTCAGACTTAGCTTCAGATTTGCTATCTTTAGTTCACGCTTAAGGATCTCATTTTCTTTTTCTAAGTTGTCATCTCAATCTTCAATGTGAATTTTGGATTCCTTTTCAGATTTCAGATCTTCCAACTTGTTTTTCAGTTTCTCAATGAGGTTCTTTGCATCATCATATTTTCTTCTCAGAGTGTCTCTTTCATCAGTAAGCGTATCAATCTATTCAAGAGATTCTTCAAGATTCTTCTATAGTTGATCCATATCCATAGAGATTTTACTCAAGCTGCTAGGCTTTCCTTGAATGATTCTTTTTCGAGTAACTAAGCTCTGATACCAATTGTTAGAAATAAGGAATACTAAGAGAGGGGGGGGGGGGGGGTTGAATCAATATTCTAAAAATTTTAACTTTTGCCCAATTATGGATATAATAGATTATCTTAACACATGCATAACATAAGAAGCTAAACAAAATGCATAGCAATAAAACTAAAGAACTCATAACACATTATTTGTTCTCAAGGAAACCCTGGCCAAGGGAAAACCCCGGTGGGGATGGTACCCACAAAGATCCACTAATCAAAAGTATCTTGTTAAGGATGTTGATCCTATTAGGAGTCTATTACATGCATATAGTGTCTCAGTCCTGATTAAGGGACTATAGGCCTGGTTAGAAGCCTCAACCCTGTTAGGAGTTGGCAGTACAAACATTGATTACCAGATGAGCCCACTGCCCAAACAAGTAATATATAATATTTACTTATTAAAAAAGTAGGTCAAGGTACATTAAGTTTATACTGGTTGCATCAATATCTCTTCACTACTCTTTCACTATCACTATTACATATACATCATATATCTCACATCATATCACTTCTTGATCATTATTCTTCTTACAATGTACAATTACATTTATACAAGTTATTAAGGCTAATAACTTTTCAGTTGGCTATCATATTACAAAATAAATTTACCCAAGGGTTAAAATCTAGGATGTCTTCCCTTTATATTGTTAAGTCATTATTTTGATAAAAAAAAAATCCCTTAACTCTTTATCAATTCTATCTTCATATTCTGTCCTGTGGGCTTAACACTGTCTTTAGAAAAATTGTCATAACTTCTTCCGTACATGCCTTACCGACTTGTGCTCTGAGATGAGTCTTCAATAGTCACCATAGAGTCTATGTTCAAGTGCACAAGCACTGAACTTACTCTAGTTGACATCACAAACAAAAACTATCTTCAGGTTCACTGGTAAAAACACACTGTCTCATACTTAGACAATTTCGCATTGCGCTCTGACATACTAACTCTTTCAGCTGTGCGATCTTCATGTAGATCATATGATGCCATAATGACAACATCTATGTAACCAACTCAGCCAAATTTCCAACATATACTTCAATGGGTACTTGATTATGTGGCACAATGATAAGATAATGTATTTCTTATCTAAGTAAGAAGTAATACTAAACAAGTAGGCTTAATTGTTCAAAAGTGAAGAAATCTAGTTTAAGCCGAGTGATGTTAGTGTCGATCGAGCCAGTATATGCTGAGTAAATTTAGTGTTGACCGAACATCAGTTAATTGCTGAGGAAGACAGTATTAGCTAAGGAAACAACTTCAGTGGTGACCGGGCTACCCAATGAAGACCGAGGAGTTGAACATAGTATTGACCAAGTGTCAGTAATTTACATTTGAGGAAGAATTCAGATTCCTAGTTGACATAGTTGAATTCTTGGATTATGTAAAACATGTTGAATTTATTTATTGATTGTATGGAAGCATTTAATGCACTGTAAACTATTTTATTGTGATTCCATAAAGAGATTTGAGATGTTTCTAGAAGGATGGATGAAGAACATAAAGTTGGAAGGATTCGATGAATTTGACCTAACCCTAAGATCTACGGAGGAGATTAAGTAGCAAGAGTTGGATCGACCTAATTGAGGAAGTATTAAGGAAATGTAAATGAGAGGTTGAAGAGAGGATGCTGGAGTTGTTGTTATTGACTGTATAAGTAGAAAAGGCTGAAGGAGAAGGAGTTGTGATTTCTTGAAGGGATTTCTAAGCATATCAGTGATGGAGATGAAAATGGATCATAGTCAGTAAGCTAGCATATGTGTATGGAATTAGATCTATTATTTGCAAAGTGAGTTGTATGTTTTCAGATCAAACACTACTATTACTTTCTAACCATTATATCAATTTGAAATCCTTTAATCAAGGTTGACCTAACAGTCATATGTATAAATCCTTTGAACAAGGTTGCATTCTAATGGAATGTATGTAAGTCCTATAACAAGGCACACTTTTAATAGAGTGGTTGAAATCCTTTAACTGGGTCACACCTGACAGTGTGTTTCTAACCTTTGACAGGGTTGGCTTTTCACAGAGCTCACTTCAGAAGAGTGAAAATATTAGTAACATGTTACAAAGTGGTTTTTCCCAAATTGGGTTTCCACTATAAATCTTGGTGTTAATGCTTGTGTGAATGTTTTGGTTTGAACATTTTTGTGTTTTGCAAGTTAAATACTATTGGATAGTGGACTACACTATTATATGTTTCTGTTATGTATTTAGTAATGATCGAGTAACTGTTGGTTGCTAGATCTGATTTGTTGAAGAGTTTGAAAGTTTGTTTTATACATATGGACCGGAGAACAACTGATTCACCCCCCCTCTCTATTGTTCTAAATCATATTAACAATTAGTATCAGAGCTCTTGGTGCTTATAGAGAACAAGTTTAAAGGTACTTGAAGTAAATGATAAGGATGAATAAGAAGGAGGTACTGAAGCTAAATAAGAACTTCCCTACATGGCAGAGTCTGATGAAACTGAATCTAGCCAGTATTGGTGATTCAACAAAGTATTACATTGAGCATGACTATGTTACACCTATTGCACCTCTGACTACCGAGGAGATGAGAGATAAACATGAGCACAATCAAGAAATGTTGGAGATTGCATCTGCCTTAAGCTATCCATAATTTGAAGACATCAAAGATTGCACAAATGCAAAGCAAATGTGGGAAACTCTTGCAAAAATCTATGGTGGTGACATAAATGTACTAAGGGAAAAAGCTGAAAGCCTGAGAGGTAAATTTGATGAAATGAAAATGCAAGAAGGTGAGAATATTGCTCAATATTGTGGTAGAATAAAAGAAGTTCTAAATGCTATTAGAGAAGCTAATGGAACTATTGATGATGAGACTATTATTGGAAAAGTATTGAGAACTTTGTGTCATATTTATGTCATCAAAATTTTAGAAATTCAAGAATCTAGATGTAACCCTAATAATACTCTTACTTTGGAAAGTCTTGTTGGTAAGCTTACTACTTTTGAGCTTTCTAACTATGATAATTTCACTATTGCTAATGTTGAATCTGCATTTAAGTCACAAATGGTTCTAAGTCAAAGAAAGAAAAGGAAAGATGCATTAGTGAGAGTGAAAGTGAAAGTGACACATCTGATGAAGAACTAGAGGATCTTGAAGCTCTTATGGCCAGAAGATTAAAAGGGGGAAAATGAAAGTATAAATGTAAAATCCCTATCATATGTTTCTCATGTAATAAAGTTGGTCATATAGCTGCAAGATGTCCTGATAGGGATAACAAGGATGAGGAAAGATATAGCAAGCAAGAAGACAAAAGAGAAGAAAGAGGTTACCGAAGGTACAAGGACTACAAAGGAAAAGGTAAGAAATCCTACTATATTGCTGAAGAAGAAATTGACACTGATAGTGATGATTTTGAAATTGAATTAGTCTATGTTGCTATGAAAGATGAGTCTGATGAGGATGAGAAAAATTCACTTGTATCCTATGTGAACAAAAATGATAAGTGGATTATTGATAGTGGTTGCTCACACCACATGACTGGTGAAAAAAGGAAGTTTGATACCTTAGATCATTACAAAGGTAGAAGTGTAAAATTTGGTAATGATGCACCATGTCCTATTAGGGGTAAAGGATTGATTAAGTTGACTGATAAGATCACTTATGAAAATGCTTCTTGGGTTGAAGGTCTTAACTATAATCTTCTAAGTGTTGCATAGCTTAATAGCACTGGCTACCGAGTGGAATTTCATCATAGAAAGGCTAAGATATTTGATGCCACTGGTGAATTGAATTGAAGTGGAGAATAGACAAGAGGTAATTTTTTCTATCTAGACCTATCTGAAGAGACATGTATGATTGCACAAATTAATGATATATGGTTATTGTTAGGAATAGTCCCAAGAGATAACTGAGGGGGGGGTGTGAATTAGTTATCTACAAGTTTAAATTCTTTATCTCAGTATACTTAAACATAAAGCATAAACACAATGAAAGAACACTTGAACACAACACCAATATTTTGGTTTTGGGGAAACCCAAATAGGTAAAAACCCTGATGGGAATTGACACCCATTAATATTCTACACTAGTGTATTATGATCCTTGTTAGAAGATCCTTAACCCTGTTAGCAGTTTCTTTACAATATATTTAGTATAGTAGACCTGGTCAAGGGTCATACCTTATTAGGAGTCTTTTACAATAGTCCCTATTAGGGGAGAGGATGCATTGTCTGAGAGTGCACTACTCAAAGGGGTGAAGGCTACAACCTTCTGTTTAACAGATACACACTATATCTGGATCTTGGTGAACTGCGCTTTGACTTGCTATCTGGATCAGTTCCAATATATAGCACAAATACTTTACTTGGTCATGTAGACCTTCTTCTGATGGCTCAATACTTCACACACTCTGCTCTGTGCTTCTTAATCAACTATGAACCACACCCAAGCAATCACAAATGATTGCCTATAAATATCTTTCCTCTAAATGATATAATCAAGTCAGCCTATTAGAACCACCTTGAAATCATATTAGAGAAACCATAAAAAACTCCAATAACAATTTAGTCATCTCTACTAAGCATGCAACACATTTTGGGACCTATCTAATAAGATAATTGTAGACGCACACTACACACTGTCGGCTCTACCAAAACAACTGGATCTTTCTCCTCAAGCTGAATTACTTTATGCACTCTTAACTGAACATCACTAACTCTTCAAAAAGCTTAACTCCAAGGGTGCATATCAAAATGATAGGTGCAACTACATAACCAATATACTTTCTGTTGGCTCTTCTGAACAAACACAAGAAACTACTACTGGTGAATAGCGACTGCATATCTTCACTTCTACTGATCATTAGACTCTACGTCCATGAATGTAATATTACTAATATGTCTTCAACATATATCCAAGCGTGCAAGACTCCATGATAACTGTATGGACAACCATACATAGAAAACTACCAGTTACTCTGTTAAGAACACCGCTGACACAAGCTGCTATATAACTATCTATACTAACAGTTAACCTCTGCGCCCATGATATCATGCTGATATCATGTCCATGCTATATATATTGAAAGATTATTGCATAAGACTTCCATGCATGCTACTTTCCATATGTTGTCATCAATGAAAAACATATAGTTAGTACTGGCCTACTGGCAAATCTCCAACAATCTCCCCCTTTGGCATTGATGGAAACATATGGAATGAAAAACTCGACCAATCCAAATGAACATTTCTTTTATAAAATTCTCTATTTCCTCTTCAAAACTCCCCCAAAGATGAGTCCTCCATCTACTGCAATATTTTTTAACATTCTCCATTTCCTCAACTGAACTCCTTTCATAACTGAATACTACTCCCCCTTAGTATATTAATCCTCCTTTTTACTTCTATTTTTCATGACTATATATTACTCCCCCTTTGCCATCAGTGGAAAAGGGCACCAATTAGTTTAAGCATCAGTACTACTCCAGAAGTAGAGTAGTCAACCTTCCATCAGTCCCTAAGGACTGATGCTTTTCCTTCTTTCTTCTAAGAAGAATCAGGGAAGGGAATTATTCCAAAATTTTCCCTGAGATAGTCAAAAGTATCCTTTGGTAAGGACTTTGTGAATATGTCTACCAGCTAACCTTTAGTACTCACATAGTCTAGCTTGACTTCTTTCTTTGCCACTTTCTCTCTTAGAAAGTGATATTTGAACTCAATGTGCTTTGTCTTTGCATGCATCACAAGGTTCTTCGACGTATTGATAGTGCTAGTGTTATTACAGTGAATAAAAATAGGATAATCAATCTGAATTCCAAAATCCTTTATCATCTGCTTAATTCAAATAATTGTGAAACAATTCAAGGCTGCTGCAACATACTTTTCTTCTGCTGTTGATTGAGAAATACAATTTTGTTTCTTGCTTGTCTAAGTGACAAGTCTATCACAAAGAAACACTGCTCCACCCGATGTACTCTTTCTGTCATCAATGCAACCTGCCCAATCTGCATTAGTGTATACATGAAGCTCAAACTTTTTTGAATTAGGATACCATAGACCATAGTCTATAGTGCCTTGAAAATATCTGAATATCCTTTTTACTTCCATGAGGTGACTTTTTTTAGGCTCTGCTACAAATCTTCCAACTATGCCAACTGCATTTGAAATATCAGGTCTTGTTTGAGTAAGATAAATGAGTTTACCAATCATAGACTTGTACAATGTTATATCTACTAAAGGAGAATCATCTTCTTTTGTAAGCTTGCATCCTGTGATCATAGGTGTCCCTACTAGCTTGCAATCATCCATCTTGAATTTCTTCAATATTTCTTTCACATATTTAGACTGATTAATAAAATTACCTTTTTCTATTTGCTACACATTTAGTCCCAAAAAGTATTTGATAGGACCAATCATACTCATCTCAAATTCATTTTGCATCTCCTTAGAAAATTCAGCACTAAGTTTGTCATTTCCTCCAAAGATAATGTCATCAACAAATATAGCTACAAGTAGTAGACCTTCAGATGTTTCTCTTATGAATAAATTATAGTCTGCTGCTCCTTTCTTGAATCCAATCTTTATTAGATATCCATCTAGTCTCTCATAACATGCTCTAGGGGCTTTCTTAAGTCCATAGAGGGCCTTCTTCAATCTACATACCATATTAGGTCTATCTAATAAAGTGAATCCTTCCGGCTGCTCAATGCATACTTCTTCTTTCAAATCGCCATTCAAGAATGATGACTTAACATCCATATGATAAACTTTGAAGTTTTTGGCTGTAGCATAAGCTAGAAACAACTTAATAGCTTCTAATCTGCTCACAAGTGCAAATGTGTTAGAATAATCAATGCCTTCTCTTTGCGCATATCCTTACATACTAACCTTGCTTTATTTATTACTACTCTACCATCTTCATTCATATTGTTTTTGAATATCCACTTTGTTCCAATCACATTCTTATCACTAGGTATTGGGACCAGTTCCCAAGTGTCATTCTTAATAATCTGGTCAAGTTCTTCTTTCATAACATCATGCTAATCTGAATCATTACATGCATCTGTTACAAGCTAGGGTTTCCGTTGCACCAAAAGATCGACCTGTTAATGCCCGATAGAACCACTAGACTTATAGAAGACAAAGGAGGCTATTAAACCATGTCATGAATCCCAAGGGAGACATTGGTAGTTAGTCCAATAATCCCCCCTCAACATCACCTAAGGGGATTCAAAATTGTGACCAAGATCTGATACCACTTGTTACAAGCTAGGGTTGTCGTTGCACCAAAAGATCAACCTGTTAATGCCTGATACAACCACTAGCCTTATAGAAGACACATGAGAATATTAAACCATGTCACAAATCCCAAGGGAGATGTTGGAAATTAGTCCAACAACATATTCAACACTTAAAGGTTCAATCTGAGATAGTAAATATACCGCTTCACTGCTAGCTGATTTCTTTGGTTGTGATCTTGTTAAGACTTTACTGCTCTGATCTCCAATGATGTCTTTCTTGGAATGGTTTCTAGATGTAAACTTTGGAACCTTAGGTGATAATGACTCATCAACCTTAGGAGTTTCTTCTTCACTTGTCTCAGGGTCATTGAATAACACATCAATACTATCAAACATTTCTTCAATAACTGTCTCACTAGTGGAGGGTCTGGGTTCTTCTTCAATCATGGGTGAGTAATCATGATATCTTTCTTGAACCATAAAATTTTCATCAATCTTAACATGAGCACTTTCAATGATCTTTTTCAATCTTAAATTGAAACATCTATAAGCTTTACTTTTAGTAGAGTAACCAAGGAAAATACCTTCATCACTTCTTGTATCAAAATTGCCTACTGCTTCATCCCTCTTGATGTAGCACTTGCTTCCAAAGATTCTGAAGTATTTTACTATGGGAACATTACCAAACCATAGCTCATATGGTGTTTTGTCAGCACCAGGACTCAATTAAATTCTATTAATGGTGTAGACTGCTATATTGACCGCATCTCTCCAATAGGTGTGTGCAACTTTTCCTTCAATCATGATGGTGCATGTTGTATCAAGGATGATCCTATTCCTTCTTTTTTCAATTACATTCTGCTGAGGGGTTCTAGGTGCACTCAACTGTCTCTTTATGCCATGTTCTTTGTAGTACTCATAGAATCTGTCATAGGTGAATTCTCCTCCTCTATTTGATCTCAAACATTTTATCTTTAGTCTAGGTTCATTTTCAACCTTAGCTTTGAATATTTTGAACTTCTCAAATGCTTCTGAATTATCTTTCAAGAATGCAACCCACATCATCCTAGTCTAATCATCAACAAACAAAATGAAATAACTTTCACCATAGTATGATCTTGTTTGAGTTGGACCACATAGGTTTGTATGAATCAGATCCAACTTGTTCTTTGCTGAATTGTGCTTGCTCTTGAATGAGTTTCTGACATGCTTTCCCATCACACATTCGCTGCATATAGTATCAACTAGTTTTGCTATGCTAGGTAGATCTCTTACTGCCTTTACATTGCTTATCTTTACTATGTTATCAAAATTGATATGACATAGTCTTTTATGCCACAACCAACTATCATCAACTTTAGCAACAAAATAACTTGGCTGTAAATTGAGTTGGAAAACATTACCTTTAGTCTTTGAGCCTGATGCAATCATAACACCATCCTTATTGTTAATGATGCATTTGTCATCTTTGAACTCCAACTGATAACCTTTTCCAAGTAACTGTCCAACACTAAGAAGGTTATGTTTCAAACCATCTACATAGAGAACATCATCAGTACTATTCTTTCCATCCAAGGTGATGGCTCCTCTACCAACTATGGGTTTAGGAGTGTTATCTCCAAATCTAACCATGCCACCATTGTATTTGTCCAGATGAACAAACCTTCCTTTATCACCTGTCATGTGATGTGAACAACCACTATCTATAATCCAATTTGTCCTTATATCAACTTGTAAAATCAATGCTAGCTCTTGATTCTCTTTCTTGTCTTCATGATCTATTTTATTGTTCATTTTCTCTATGATAGCAATAAATCCAATTTCTTCTTCAGCTGAATCATCATCTGAAACTCCATCTCCAGCATAGTAACATTCCTTAGAGAATTTAGGCTTGTAGTCATTTTTGATCTTTCTATCTCTTAAGGGACATGTAGATGCAAAGTGACCGATCTTATTACATGAAAAACATTTAACTGGAAATTGCCCTTCATATTTTCCTTTTCCTTTCTTTTATCTTTTGGAAATCATAGAAATGAAATCATCTAGTGTTTTCTCTTCATCACCATCATCAAAATTACCAAAAGTGTTTTCAGAATTCTTACCATGAACTATTGCTTTGAAGGTTGTCTCACTTTTAGGTTTTGTCTTCAATCTTGAAATCTCAAAGGCTGAGATTTTATTGATCAAAGTCTCTCTCTTGAAATTTTATGTATGCTGCATGGTCTCATCAAGGATGTTGATCTTGTTTTCATATTCTGGAGTGAGATTAGTCATCAATTTGTTCATGATGTCTTCTTCTGAGATCTCTCCACCATTTTTCTTGATTCTAGTAATTGCTTCATTGATCCTTTGATTGTAAGCTCTAATATTTTCTTTAGGAAGCATCTCTAATGCATTGTATCTTTTCTTCCATGTCTTTCTGCGCACATCCTTTTCTTGTTTGTCTCCTTCAAATATGTCTTCTAGGTACTTCCATATTTTGTGGGCTGTATCTACCTTCTTTATTTCTGAAAACTCACTATTAGATAGGGCGCTGATAAGAGCTTCTTTGGCTATTGAATGCTGATGAAATAATTCCTTTTTATTATTAGTAGCATCATCCTTTGCAAGGTCTTCTAAAGTAGGGATCTTGAATGCTTTGATAGTTACATCAAAAACTTCAAAAGTAATGCACTGCAAATGAGTCACCATCTTATTTTTCCAATCAAGATAATTATCTCCATCAAACTTAGGACTTTATTTTATGAAGAATGCCATCTAATCAACCTCAAGCTGTTAAACTTTCTCTCCGAGGCACTTGGCTTTGATACCAATTGTTATGAATAGTCCCAAGAGATAACTGAGAGGGGGGGGGGGTGAATCAGTTATCTACAAGTTTAAATTCATTATCCAATTAAGTATACTTAAACATAAAGCATAAACACAATGAAAGAACACTTGAACACAACACCAATATTTTGGTTTCAGGGAAACCCAAATAGGTAAAAACCCTGGTGGGAATTGACACCCACTAATATTCTGCACTAGTATATTATGATCCTTGTTAGAAGATCCTTAACCTTGTTAGGAGTTTCTTTACAATATATTTAGTATAGTAGACCTGGTCAAGGGTCGGACCCTATTAGGAGTCTTTTACAATAGTCCTTGTTAGGGGAGAGGACACACTATCCAAGAGCACACTGCTCAAAGGGGCAAAGGATACAACCTTCTGTTTAACAGATACACACTATATCTGGATCTTGGTGAACTGCACTTTGACTTGCTATCTGGATCAATTCTAATGTATATCAAAAATAATTTACTTGGTCACATAGACCTTCTTCTGATGGCTCAATACTTCGTACACTCTGCTCTACACTTCTTAATTAACTATGAACCACACCCAAGCAATCACAAATGACTACCTATAAATATCTTTCCTCTAAATGATATAATCAAGTCAGCCTATTAGAAGCAACTTCAAATCAAATTAGAGAAACCACAACAAAATCCAATAACAATTTAGTCAGCTCTACTAAGCACGTAACACATTCTGGGACCTATCCAATAAGATAATTGTAGATGCATGCTACACATTGTCAGCTCTACCAAAACAACTGGATCTTTCTCCTCAAGCTGAATTACTTTATGCACTCTTAAATAAACATCACTAACTCTTCTCCAAGCTTAACTCCAAGGGTGCATATTAAAATGATATGTGCAACTACAAAACCAATATACTTTCTGTCGGCTCTTCTGAACAAACACAAGAAACTACTACTGGTGAATAGTGACTGCATATCTTCACTTCTACTGATCATCAGACTCTACATCCATGAATGTAACATTACTAATATGTCTTCAACATATATCCAAGCGTGCAAGACTCTGTGATAACTGTACGAACAACCATACATAGAACACTGCCTGTTACTCTGTCAGGAAAACTGCTGGCACAAGCTGCTATATGACTGTCTATACTAACAATTAACCTCTGCACCCATGATATCATGCTGATATCATGTCCATGCTACATATACTGAAAGATTACTACATAAGACTTTACACATGCTACTTTCCATATGTTGTCATTAATGACAAACATACAGTCAGTACTGGCCTGTTGGCAAATCTCTAACAGTTATGGCATAAGCGGCTATGTCATGTTAACTTTGATAATCTGGTAGAAATTAGTAAAAATAAGAAAGTGAGAGGACTTTCGAGATTGAAGAAACTTGAGAATGTAATGTGCAAACAATGTCAATTGGGTAAGATGACAAAGTCTAGTTTCAAGAGCAAGACTTTTACTTCTGAGAATGCTTTAGATTTGGTTCATACTGACCTTTGTGGACCTATGGGTGTACAAAGCTATTGTTGTGCTATATATTTTATTATGTTTGTTGATTATTATGCTAGAATGATGACTATAATGTTTCTAAAAGAAAAATTTGATGCTTTTCAATTTTTTAAGTGGTATCTAGCTAAGGTTGAAAAGTAGATAGGTAGGAACCTGATGTGTCTGAGATCTGACCGAGGTGGAGAATTCATATCCAATGAGTTCAATCTATTTTGCAATGATAAAGGAATCAAGAGATAGATGTATGCACCTAGAACACCTCCATAGAATGGTATAGCAGAGAGAAGGAACATATCTATCATGGATTGTGCAAGAGCACTGATGATCGAGAAGAATGTTGCACAAAAGTATTGGAGAGAAGCTGTAAGTATAGCTGTTTATACCCTTAATCAAATATAGATAAAAAAAGGTACAAATATTACACCTTAT
Source organism: Chamaecyparis obtusa (assembly GCA_027943335.1). Lineage (NCBI taxonomy): Eukaryota > Viridiplantae > Streptophyta > Pinopsida > Cupressales > Cupressaceae > Chamaecyparis > Chamaecyparis obtusa. Next base: position 1,564,703 of record BSBK01006942.1, on the reverse strand, counting down.
GAGTTATGGCATAGATATGCACCTAATGTAAAGTACTTTAGTATTTTTGGAAGCAAATGCTATATACTAAAAGACAATAGAAATGGAAAGTTTGATGCTAAAAGTGATGAGGGCATATTCCTAGGTTATTCCACAAAAAACAAAGCTTACAAGTGTTTGAACTCTAACACTAACAAAATTGTGGATAGTGTAAATGTCAAAGTTGATGAATATGCAGAGAAAAATGAACAAGAAAGAAAGAGAGAACCAGAAGATTATAGATCTTTTGTATATATAGAAGAAGCAAAGGCAAGTGACAAACTTGTACCTGATGCAGAGTCTCGGGTAAGCAATGCCGAGCATCAAGGAAACAATACCGAGTGACAAGAAGAACATGTCGAGTATTAGGAAGAGGTTGCTAAGCATTCAGAAGCTAAATCTGACAATCTTGTTGGTGAGCCTGAATAGCAAGAAAAAAGGAGAGCAAAACCTATTTTAGCACAACATGTAAGGAGAAATCATAATCCTGAACAAATCATTGGAGACAAAGAAACTAGAGTTTTGACCAGAAGAAAGTTAAGAGATCCTACATGTTTATCATGTGAATTCAAGCCTAAGACAACAAGGGAGGCATTAGGAAATGAAGACTGGATCCAAGCCATGAATGAGGAGATAGATCAAATAGAGAAGAATGATACCTGGACTTTGGTGCCGAGACCAGAAAACAAAAATGTCATTGGAACAAAATGGGTGTTCAGAAGTAAGCTGAATGAACATGGAAAAATCAAAAGGAACAAAGCAAGGATGTATGCAAAGGCTACGCACAAGAAGAAGGAATAGATTATGGGAATATATTTTCACTTGTAGCAAGATTTGAAGGAGTAAGAACTTTACTTGCATATACTACCTACAAAGATTTCAAGGTATACCAAATGGATGTCAAGTCTGCATTTTTAAATGGTATATTAGAAGAATAAGTGTACATTGAAGAACTTGAAGGATTTGTTGATCCAAACAAGAGACACATGGTTTGCAAATTGAATAAGGTGTTGTATGGACTAAAGCAAGCCCCCAGAGCATGGTATGAGAGGCTGCACAACTACTTCATACAAATTGGATTCTCAAGGACAAATGACACCAACAATTTGTACATGAAAGATGAAGAAGGTAAAGGAATCTTGTTGGCTAAGATTTTTGTAGATGATATTATATTTGGTGGACAAGATGTCCTGTGTAAGAAATTTTCAAATGAAATGCAAACTGAATTTGAAATGAGTATGTTTGGGGAGATCAAATTCTTTATTGGTTTACAAGTATATCAGATGGAGAAAGGTATTTTCATTACCTAGTCTAAATATGTTCATGAGATACTGAAAACCTTTGGTATAGAGGATTCAAGGCCAATAAGTACTCCCATGGATACTAGACAAAAATTATCTAAAAATGATGATGCTGTTGAAGTAAACTAGACTTTGTATAGGTCCATGATTGGAAAACTATAGTATGCTGTTCACAGCTGACCATATATTTCTCTAGCAGTTGGGATTGTGGAAATATTCTCTGCCAATCCTAAGGAAACTCACATGATGGTTGTCAAAAGGATAATGAGATATTTGAAAGGGACTGTATATTATGGATTGTACTATAGGAAGCATGAAAAATTTGAACTGAGAATCTATATTGATGCTGATTGGGCAGGAAATATGGATGACAAAAAAAGTTCTAGTGGTGGAGTTTTCTTTCTTGGACAGAGATTAGTTTCTTGGACAAGCAAAAAAAAAAATTACATTTCCCAATCTACAACAGAAGCTGAGTATGTGGCTGCAATAGTGAACTGTTCAAACTTGGTATGGATAAAGCAATTGTTGGTAGGCATGAAAGAAGAGATCACTGAACTAGTTTTCATCTACTGTGAAAACACAAGTGATATCAACATATCAAAGAATCTAGTGATGCACACAAAGACCAAACACATCACCATCAAGTATCATTACTTGAGGGAATTGGTACAAGATAAAGAGGTTAGAATAGAATATGTGAATACAAAGGAACAACTAGCATACATATTCACTAAAGCTTTACCTAAAGAAGCTCATGAATATCTAAGAGGACAATTAGGGGTTCGTCCCCTAACCGAGGCTGCCTAGTCAAGCTAGGAGCACTTCATCAAATGTGTTGCAAAGAGTATTTGACAAATTGATGCAGAGACAAGTCACACTTTAGGAGCAACCTAGAGTTGTGAAAAGTACAACAAAGCTATTAATCAGTCATAAGCAAAGATGACAGAGGGAGAAATATTGTTACTGAACTGACAAGATGACATCTACATATGAAGGATGTATGTTTTAGTTGATGCTTTGGCATTACTATCAAAGAGGGAGATGAATAAGATGAAAACACATGGTGAGATTTAATCAAAGATCAAGTAAGAGGGAGAAATTCAAAGGAAAGAAACAAGAAGAGATCAAGTGGATGATACTGTGTGGACAGTCATGTAAGCAAGGCTAATTGATTTTGAATCATAATGAAGCTAAGGATATTATAAATATTTCTAATGGAAATATAAGTTTTGGATTGGTTGGTGATTCATGTGTTATTTATATGGTGTTGCCATCAATGCCAAAGAGAGAGATTGTTGGAAACTACAATTGAAAAAATTGTTGTATTGTCATTGATGTCAAACCTTAACTGGTAAGAATATTGCTATCTAAGAAAGTACTATATCTATTTGATTGTTGAGAAGGATTAGGACAAGGTTGATAACAATAGTACCTAAGGAAAGGTTGAGTTATCTTGATACTTCAATGGGTACTTGATTATGTGGCACAATAATAAGATAATGTATTGTATACACCTAAAAATGGTCACCTAGACTATTAGCCCCTTGCTAGCATTTTTGCTAAAATCATCAATTGCTTATTCTTGATCAAATACTAGCTCTATCATTTATTCGATTATTTTCTATGGGCTAACTATTTTATCCTAAGTCTTTATTTATTAAAAGGAATATTTCCTCCCCTTTTAATAAATAAAAAGCCCCCACTTTTCCTCTTATCCTAAGTTGCACAAATAAAGCATTATTCTTATTTTATAAAAAGGAGAAAAACACTTTTTGTCTCATATGGACATAAAAGTCAACTCTTATTTTCCTATTGGAGGATACTTGTGTACATGGATTGCTCCTCTTTCAAGCTCCACCGTTGATTAAATCTTTTGCCTCATAATCTCCATGGTCCATTTCTCCTCATTTCCTATAAAAGAAGAGCTCTCTTCTTCATTCTAGATCCACAAATTTTTATGTTATTGTTATGCTACAGGTTTTTTAGGTCATCTTGGAGCTTTTGGAGATATTCTTGCATCTAGGGTTTGAATATTTGGAGCATTGTTGGCATTCATCTTGGATCTTCATCAACAGTCTATCTTCTTGTCTTCATTCTTGCATCATCATGGCTTTCTTGCTTCATAGTTAGATTTCATTTCTTGCATAGTAGCTTCATTTTCATGGCATTCTTAGTTTAGATTTCCTTTATGCTTTAGATTAATTCATCTAGTTTAACTAGGAGGCTTTGTAATACTTGCATCTTTCATTTCCATAGTTTAGCTTGCATTTCCATTCTTAATCTAGCTTGCATTGCATTTCATTCTTGATTCTTGAGGATATTGGCATTCTTGCCCTTGTCTTCATTGAATCTCCCATTGCATGGTTTACTGGCAAGGTTATTGGCTAAATAGCTCTAGCTGAGAGCATTCTTAAAACCCTTGCACTCCATGCCTAGGGAGCTATGGATCGATTTGTGAGGCCTCATTCTTGAGTTCCCTTGCATGTAATGATTCATAGAAGTGTGACACATTTATAGCACACATTTTTGGCACCCACCGTGGGGCAGAGTAGATAGACTTTGTCTTTTAAATTCTGCATTTTTGTCAATTTTTCGGTAAGTTTTTAGCGCAATTTTTGTTCTTTGGTTTTTTGTCTCAGAATATCGCGCGATACTTCTCAGGTATATCGCGCGATATACCTTACTATATGCGTGCGATACTTCACGCTAGAGAAGAATCACACGGTAGTATTGAGGTATATCGCTTGGTCTCAGGTGAAGTATCGCCTGGTGTCAGGCGAAATATCGCGTGGACTGATAAGTATTGCCTGGTGTCGGGCGAAGTATCGCGCGATACTGTGTCTGAACCTGGCAGTGAGCTATTTTTAGGCTATTTTATCTATCTTGCAAGTTTCAGGTTCTTAGCTATCTTTTTGAAATTTTCTGAAATTTCCAGCGTTTTCAAATCCGTGCCACTTTGGAAAATGGGTGCCCATTTTTTTTTGAAATTTTGCAAATGGTATCAAAAGTTTAAGTGTGATATATCGTTGGAAAGGTCTTTCCGAGCCCAATCCAACCATGATGGTTTCATTTTCAGATTTTATCATTTGATCAGTTATTTTTGCACATTATCTGATTTTTTTCATGTATTAATCATTGTTAGATTTTGGATTTTGATTCTCCTAACTCTTGTTGGTCTAACAAGTTGTGGTTGTAGGTGCTTCTTGCTTGAAATTTGCTAAAATCGCATGTCAAAGAGGGCTACTAATGGTTTTTGCAGGGCTGCCCTAAGCATAAAAACCAAATCAAGTGCTTGTTTAATTTCTTTCTTTATTAAGTGCGGCATATACTAGTTGTTTCATTAGGCACTTAATACTTTGTGAAAGGAATCTTGGGATGGTAGGAGAAGTATGCTCTTCACCTTTAGGTGAATCAGAAAATCTTGACCCATCTTGAGGTTTTGGAAGCAAAGGGGTAATTGGATCTTGTTTGGTGTGTTTGGGAGAAGTTTTTGAGATAGGGGAGTATGCTCTTCACCTTTGTGGTGAATCAAAAACCTTGAACCTCAAGAATTAATCCACTCTTTGTTTAGCTTAGGATCCTTTAGCGGGCCTGCTCTTGAGAAATCAAGAGGAACGACCCAAGTGGGGACAACCTTGTCATCATTTTCCTTGGTGGCGAGTGATTCCAACTCACTATAATCTCAAGGCTATCAAGGACACAAAACCTTGGTAGACATAGTACTTATCTTCGCTTGATGTGAGTAACTTGTGGGATTGTGACCATGAGGAAAGCATTAAGCAAGAATGCTTAAGGTACTCTTGAGGCCGCGAGGTCCTAGTCCTTTATGAGGAGCAAGAGGGGTGCTATGAATGGAAATCCTTACTATGAACCATTAGATAGAGGCCACCTTCTTTTAGCCGCTTAGCTTCTTGGTGAAAGGATTGATCCAAGTGGACTTACCCGGATCACCCCAAGACACTCACCATATGTGTTCCTTTGGTTGTGTTTTTGACACTTCCATGACAACGCCAATATCTCTTGTGGGCAACCACTTGGTGTGAGGCAAGGGAACATCAAGTTGTGGGCCAAGTTGTTAAGTAATGAGCCTTGTCCTTCTAGGTAGTAATTGCTTGAATTGTCTTCGATTGTGCTATACCAATGTAAGCGTTCTTAACATTCAAACAAACGGTAGCATTCATAAGGTTTTCTATTTTGATATCACAAGTGCTTGTCTTGGCAAGGTTGCTTTTGCCCTTGTTTCAAGTGTTCTATGACATGTTTGATCCTACACTATTTGCAAACCTGTCTTTTATCTACTGCTACTACTTGTCAAACTGAGAAATTGCACTATCCAATCTTTGAAATTGATCAAAATGCTTTAAAATTGAGATTTTTATGTTCACTGGTAAAGAATCGCCCAATTCTGCAACAGTATCACACGCCTTATTGTGAAATATCGCGCGATACTTCGCGCCCTGCTATTTTATCGCACGCTTTGCTGAGATATATCGCGCGATAGTTCACTCCTGCTGGACTATCGCCCCGCTAGCCTGGAGTCTATCGCCCAACCATACTATAGTCTATCGCCTGGCTTGGGGTGAAGTATCACCCAAACTGAGAAGTATCGCCCTGTCTGCCTCGAAAGTATCGCCCAGAATCTTTTTGCTGTCCTATCATTGCTGCAATTCAGAGTTGCTAAACTTGCACTTTAACCTGGCGTAGAGTGTCTTTTTCTGTTCTTACCTGAAACTGGTCTGTTATCTACATGCTTAGATTTGTTCTAGACTAAAACAAATGAGCTAAAACTATTGGGTTTGAGTTTAACGAATGCTACTCTTGATCACTTGTCGCATCACGGTTACCTCTCTAGCTACTTGCTTATTGAGCTTCTTGCTCGCTGCTCGGCTTTAGTCAATTAACTTGTTAATCATCTTACATGGACTTGTTAATCAACTGTGCTCACCTTTCACTTCTTCCTAATCATGTCTTTCACTTCTTGTCTTTCATATCCCATCATTTTCTATTCATTTCAGGATCGAAACCGAAATCCAAGATCACCTTGATCATCCAAATCACCTTTTCCCCCTCTTTCGCGCAGTTGGCTAACCTTTTGAGGCCTGATCCTTTGATCTTTGCTGGGGCATCATAACCTCTTCATCCCCATCTCTTTCAACCTTCTAGTCTTTCATTCAAATCCCAAGTTCCAATTCCCCCCTCTATGGCGTTTACGGGTTGAGGGACCGATAGGTTCGTGCCCCGTGTCCCATGTGTGGGGCATCCCTTCACTGCTTGATGGTTGTTCTATTCTCTTTCGTCGATTATGATTTCTAGTGATTTGATCATGTCTCTCTTGCTTCTGCATTCCCTCTACTTGGATTTCACTTTCGATCCCGAGGGGGCAGACACATCATATCTTATTGGCTATCTCTTTCCTAAGTGTTCAGTACTGTCGCTACCAGGCTGATCATGCAGGATTTGCTATTTTTCTACACTTCATTCTTTGGAGTCAGAACACTATTTGCTTGCCTTCTTGGCTATCTCTTGCTTTTTTGGCTGATCTGAGTTGCTTTGTGATCCCAAATCGATCTCACATTTCAATTTCATTCTTTGACTACATGTGTTCTCAGATCGATCACACATTAGTCAAAGAGGGGCAAATGTATACACGTAAAAATGGTCACCTAGACTATTAGCCCCTTGCTAGCATTTTTGCTAAAATCATCAATTGCTTATTCTTGATCAAATCCTAGCTCTATCATTTATTCGATTATTTTCTATGGGCAAATGTATACACCTAAAAATGGTCACGTAGACTATTAGCCCCTTGCTAGCATTTTTGCTAAAATCATCAATTGCTTATTCTTGATCAAATCCTAGCTCTATCATTTATTTGATTATTTTCTATGGGCTAACCATTTTATCCCAGTTAAAGTGTGACACATTTATAGCACACATGTATTACTTATCTAAGTAAGAAGTAAGACTAAACAAGTAGGCTTAACAGAGAAAAAGTGAAGAAATCTAGTTTAAGCTGAGTGATATTAGTGTCGACCAAGCCAATATATGCCAAGTAAATTCAGTATTGAGCGAACATTAGTTATTTGCCGAGGAAGATAGTATTAGCTGAGGAAATAGGTTTAGTGGTGATCGGGCTACCTAGTGAAGACCGAGGAGTTGAACATAGTATTGACTGAGCGTCAGTAATTTACATTAGAGGAAGAATTCAGATTCCTAGCTAACATAGTTGAGTTCTTGGATTATGTAAAACATGTTGACTTTATTTATTGATTGTATGGAAGCATTTAATGCACTGTAAACTATTTTATTGTGACTCCATAAAGAGATTTGAGATGTTTCTAGAAGGATGGATGAAGAACATAAATTTGGAAGGATTCAATGAATCTAAACTAACCCTAAGATCTACGGATGAGATTAAGCGGTAAAAGTTGGATCTACCTAATTGAGGAGGTATTAAGGAAACATAAATGAGAGGTTGAAGAGAGGATGCTGGATTTGTTGTTATTGACTCTATAAGCAGAAAAGGCTGAAGGAGAAGGAGTTGTGATTTCTTGAAGGGATTTCTGAGAAGGTTAGTGATGGAGATGAAAATGGATCATAGTAAGTAAGCCAACATATGTGTATGGAATTGGATTTGTTATTTGCAAACCGAGTTGTATTTTTTTAGATCAAACACTACTGTTACTTTCTAACCATTGTATTAGCTTGAAATCCTTTAATCAAGGTTGACCTAATAGTCATATGTATAAATCCTTTGAACAAGGTTGCATTCTAATGGAATGTATGTAAGTCCTATAGCAAGGCACACTTCTAACAGAGTGGTTGAAATCTTTTAATTGGGTCACACCTGACAGTGTTTTTGTAACCTTTGATAGGATTGTCTTTTCACAGAGCTCACTTTAGAAGAGTGAAAATATCAGTAACATGTTACAAAGTGGTTTTTCCCAAATTGGGTTTCCACTATAAATCTTGGTGTTAATGCTTGTGTGAATATTTTGGTTTGAATATTTTCGTGTTTTGCAAGTTAAATATTATTGGATAGTGGACTACACTTTTATATATTTATGTTATGTATTTAGTAATGACTGAGTAGTTGTTGGTTGTTAGATCTGATTTGTTGAAAAGTTTGAAAGTTTGTTTTATACATCTAGACATGAGAACAACTGATTCACCCACCCTCTCTGTTATTCTAAATCATATTAACAATTAGGAAGATGTTAGTTAGACTAGATTTGGAGGAGATAAATCCTTATCTCCTCCTAGAGCATTAATCAATAGAATAAGGAGGTAAAAGAGTATGGTAGAGATTTAGGAAGGAAAAGTAGTATGGGCTCATCATAGAAGAAAATAGTATTAACATTATGATAAAAATTGTTACGTACCAAATATCTATTATCTCTTTGAATCAAAAGAGCATTCAATTATGATAGCCAAAAGCCATTCTATAAATATAAGGCTTCAAAATTAGTAGATGCAAATCCCAGAAAGTTTCATAGTCTTCTTTCCAAATGTAGTGATAAGACTCGTTGCTGAAGAGTCAAAGACTAAAATATTTTTAATCTTTGATTCATTATAGGTATGGACCTAGTTTAAAACATTCAAATATTCATTAATATGTTTTATTCATAACAATTTCCTTTTTTGTATCATGGCAAATTCATTAAGGTAGGAGTAGTTTTTATAGACTATTTAAAATAAATGTAGAATCCTTCGATTAGGGGGATTAAGTTAACAATTTATAAAAGAAATAGAAAGGATGAAATAGAGATTTGAGAGGTGGTATCATTGAATTAATAAAATAGATAGAAGGACATCATCATGATTAGAATACCTTCAAATTTAATGAGGATTTAGTATGCCCAAGAGAACTGTATTTATTAGGAGGCAAGAGAACCAATGCCGATTATATAGAAAGGATGTCTTGCATGTAGGAAATAGATGTAATTCAATCTAATCCTCTTAAATTTTTTTCAGATGTCAAAGCATAGGGATGGTAGCCTCTTGAGATATTTTATGTATGATAAAAAAATCTCAATTAATCACCTCTTAAATTTAAGGCAAAGATTGTGGAGATCATTGAATTATGACATTTAACAGCTAGCAGGCTCTAGCATTTAATGAGAAGGTAAGTAGCTCTACGCTTGGAAAGAATATCCTTAAAAATTATTGACATAGGAGTTTCTTAATCCTAGTTTCTTTGATAGAAACTATAGAATTAGCCCCTTCTTCCTGAGACCAATGGAAACCCCTATCAAGCTGGGTAGCTCTAATAGACAAATGACCTTTGACTTTGAGGTCACTATGTATAGGATACATAAAATAGATGATGTTAAGAATAAAGTGATTTGGAAGGTGATCCTGAAGAGCCTAGGGGAATAGTTTGTTAATAGAAAGGATAGGTATATAAAAAAACCTAGACATACAAGCAATGGTAATCGCTATTGCAATGTACATTTACAATGATTGCTCTCAGGTTTCTAGGCTATGTAGAGAGGTATTTATCAAAGACATATTGATAGACATATACATAGTCATGGTAAATATTAGGAATAATATTAGAATTCCTTTCCCAAGGAATTATGACATGATAATAATTATCAATCAACCAATAATTACTTACCCGATTCTCTACTCAGAGGACCTTGTAGGGTTTTGGGCCCAAAGACCATTTATCTAGAGGAATCTGGATTTTCTGATGTATTTCTTCCATATTAGGAAATAGATTCGTGATAGCTAGCTTGAAGATTATGTGGTAGCGGAAGGACTAGACAAGGTCATTAACCTAGCAGAGGATCTACAGGACCTTCAAGAATGCATTCGGGTTAAAAATTAAATTTGCAAGTCAGGCTCAACAAATTTTGTCATATTTTCAATGATGGGTTCAGATTATAAATTGTAATTAAAGTATAAACCTTTTATATGGAAATACTTTACAGATATGGTTTTAATAGGCCGTAGTAGTTTGTTAAAAAGACATTTCAGGATAAATATGGCTTTTGGCTATCATAATTGAATGCTCTTTTGATTCAAAGAGATAACAGATATTTGGTACGTAACAATTTTTATCATAATGTTAATACTATTTTCTTCTATGATGAGCCCATACTACTTTTCCTTCCTAAATCTCTACCATACTCTTTTACCTCCTTATTCTATTGATTAATGCTCTAGGAGGAGATAAGGATTTATCTCCTCCAGATCTAGTCTAACTAACATCTTCCTAATTGTTAATATGATTTAGAATAACAGAGAGGGTGGGTGAATCAGTTGTTCTCATGTCCAGATGTATAAAACAAACTTTTAAACTTTTCAACAAATCAGATCTAACAACCAACAGCTACTCAGTCATTACTAAATACATAACATAAATATATAAAAGTGTAGTCCACTATCCAATAATATTTAACTTGCAAAACACGGAAATATTCAAACCAAAATATTCACACAAGCATTAACACCAAGATTTATAGTGGAAACCCAATTTGGGAAAAACCACTTTGTAACATGTTACTGTTATTTTCACTCTTCTAAAGTGAGCTCTGTGAAAAGACAATCCTATCAAAGGTTACAAAAACACTGTCAGGTGTGACCCAATTAAAAGATTTCAACCACTCTGTTAAAAGTGTGCCTTGCTATAGGACTTACATACATTCCATTAGAATGCAACCTTGTTCAAAGGATTTATACATATGACTGTTAGGTCAACCTTGATTAAAGGATTTCAAGCTAATACAATGGTTAGAAAGTAACAGTAGTGTTTGATCTAAAAAAATACAACTCGGTTTGCAAATAACAAATCCAATTCCATACACATATGTTGGCTTACTTACTGTGATCCATTTTCATCTCCATCATTGACCTTCTCAGATTCTCTACTCAGAGGACCTTGTAGGGTTTTGGGCCCAAAGACCATTTATCTAGAGGAATCTGGATTTTCTGATGTATTTCTTCCATATTAGGAAACAGATTCGTGATAGCTAGCTTGAAGATTATGTGGTAGCGGAAGGACTAGACAAGGTCATTAACCTAGCAGAGGATCTACAGGACCTTCAAGAATGCATTCGGGTTAAAAATTAAATTTGCAAGTCAGGCTCAACAAATTTTGTCATATTTTCAATGATGGGTTCAGATTATAAATTGTAATTAAAGTATAAACCTTTTATATGGAAATACTTTACAAATATGGTTTTAATAGGCCGTAGTAGTTTGTTAAAAAGACATTTCAGGATAAATATGGCTATGGTAATAGAATACCTAAAGGTGCACTTATTAGCTTTTGGTTTTTCATTCCTAATAGTGAAGAATGGATCTCTCCATTTCAGTTGGCCATGGAGGCATTTTATTTCCATAGCTAGTATTATGGGTTGTCCTCTCTTTATTTTAACGGATGCTTTTTATTCATTGTCATATTATACACACACACACATACACATATACATATACATATAGATATATAAACCTATATATAATATGTATGTATATATAGTTTCATATATTCCAATTTCTTTAATCAGATATAGTTTGTAAGATAAATATCCAATAATATTTTTATAGTCATTTATATAGATAGACATATATGGATATATGCAATCATATATATCTATATGTATATATATACCCTTTGGCATCTTTTCTTTTTAGCATTGAGTTAAAATGAAGATATCTTTAAGAAGACATTTCCCTAGTTATTGACTAAAGGTGATTTGTAGGTAGATATTAAATTATTTTTTAGCCATGGAATATGGTAATTGGGTAAATGGTAAGCATATCAAGTTTCATAAATAGATGTTTGCTTTGTTTCTCTTCCAACTGGGTTGACTTAAGCTCTAATTTGGTTTCATTTTCAAATGCAGTCTTTGGTTTATTTTACCATATAAATAAGCTAGGTAACTTGAATGGATCATTGGATGAACTTTAATGACTAATCTGGACCTATAAGTCTTGATCTTATTTGCAATTTCAAAGTTAGTAGACTATCTCTCACTATAAAGAATTTGGACATTATAGGTGAGATCACTAACTTCTTTGATATAATTATGCTTGGATAAATTTCTTGTTGTGAAGGATTAAGCTGTCCAAGTTCTCATATCTAAGAGGTATCTTGTCAACTTAGCTTGTTTTTTTATATGCTCTTAGTTCAGGCTCTATGAGTCATTCTAATTAATCGTATATGTAAATTTTTCCTTTCTCTTCAGCTATTGTGGTCTTGATAATCTCTTTTTTTTGGTATTTCAAAAAGAGATTATATGGCCCCAACAACTAAATGGTTATTCTAGGATAGTGCTCTCTGATGGCTTTTATTTACAACAATTCTTGTTCCTTTTGTATCTTTAATCTGAATGATTATTTTGGATGATGGTTGAATAGTAGAAGGTTGTTGCATTTTGAAGTATTCAAATAAGTGTTAATGTTCAAATTATTTTCTCTATTTTAATATTGTAAGTAACTCATTAAAAGGATCAGATGTATAATGGGGGAAGGCATAAACTATGTATTTTTTTTAATCCATTTAGAATTATCAAAATCTAACTACATGCAAATTATCTCTCTCTCTCTAGGTCTATGTTAACTCTCCTTAGTCCTTTTCATTTATTAGATAAGAGATTAAAGTCATTATTTGTACATATCCAACATAAATAAAAATATTCCAAGTTGATTTGTATGGTACTGCTAAGTTATGCATGTAGAACTCACATAATTGATCTTGCATGTCTTGGGGTACTTTAGTGAAACAAATAAGAAATGATCCCGACTCAACCAAGGAGAGTAGAAGATTAGTTAATAACTAACTAATTTGGAAATAAATAAATTTTCTTTTAGATAAAGCAAGTAAACCCTTGTTGGGGGTCTAAAACTACACATTAGCTTTGCCAAATTTTCCATGTGTTCTAAAAAGGCCTTTAGTTTCTTTATCTCTCCTTTCTCCTCAAGCTACATGTTAAAATTAATAACCATTTTCTCTTTTTTCTTTAGCCTATTTATTTTTGTGCCACATAAATTTTAAATATAGTCTTCATAATATCACCATGCTAGCTATGAATTTGGTAAGAATAGGTGATGAATCTATGACAACTTATTCTTCAATACTTTCCATTTGAACTTTTTTCTTCTTTGTGGGCCTAATTTTGATCAGTTTCTAAACTATTCACCTATGTATTGAGTTATACTTCTTTATCTTTTTCCAATTTTTTTTTGATCAGTAAAAGGCCGAAGCCATAGTTGATTTTATTAATTATTAAAATTTAGATAAATGAATCTCCATTTAGTGCGGGCATTGGTAGGAAAGAATGGAGAAGAAAACCTCCAGTCTATCCCGGGACATTTGTCCAGTACATAAAATATAGGTCATTTCCCTATTTACAAAGCTAGAAAGATAGGGGCATTCCCCTATTTACAAAATTTGAAAGATAGAGGCATTCCCCTAATAAAAAATCATATGTTAGATATATCCCTTTAATTGAGAACTTCCCAAGATAGCTCTATATGATTACATAATACAGGGCCCATAGCCTTTTGCATGATACAATGCGTGAACCAAACCTATTCTCATGTCATCTTAAAGAAATCTACTGCTTCTCTAAAGGTAAACTTGATGATCTTCCCTCAAAATTTTTGATATATTTTATTCTGAACAAAATACTTGGCTTGTACTAAATTTACATATTAGTATAATTTCCAAAATAATAATACTACAACTATTATTATCAAGGAAGTAAAACCATGTTTCTACAAGCTGTCTTTCTAGATTAAGAATCGACTATATTTGTCAAAATTGATACCTTAGTTACTTACCCCCTTCCCTACATTCATCATTTTGTTAGAAAATATAAATATGGGTTTCTAACTATTGAAGCTTTAATTAGTCCCTCTTAAGCATTTTAAATAAGCAAACAATCTATTTTCAACTTCAATTGGAACCCTAGATTAGGAAATGGAAAAAATTAAAGAAAAAAGCTTGAGGGAGTCCATCTCCCATTTCTTCCTTTGAATGTTATACATCCTTATTTGAATGATCAGATATTTATGAGTATGTTTATTTTAATGTCATGCCTTATGAATCCTATGATTAATTCACTCATCATTCCTTATTACCAATAAGTGGAAGACTATCAGATTGAGAATTTAGAATTGATAACATCTTTCAAAACCAATATCAGATATCATCTATAATTAATCTTTATCTACCCATACAGGACCTCATTAGCTTAGTATATTATTTTAGAAAATCAAATTTAGCTAAGTAATCAGAGCATTATTCTTAGCTATTTAAGTTGACCCGTCTGCTTAAGAAGAAAAGATGACTAAGACCGTGAATACTAAAATATCAGGTAGTATTATTTAATTCATGATGTTTGACAAAAAAGCTTAGAACCTTTTCAAAATGCGTTCTGAGTTATGAAGCAATCATATTATTTTCCTTTCCTTATGTAAGTCTTTATTTCCTTATGGGGTATAGGTCTTGAATATAAATATATATACATATATATCCATATATATATTTATATGTATATACATCCATATATATCTATATGTATATATATCCATATATACATACATATATACATGCATATATATATGTATATATATTTATCTATACATATATTGTTATCTCTATTTGAGCATTAATGATTGTCATTAGTATCAAAGACATCGGTCGGTTAATCATGTTAACCTAGTCGGTAACTACAAGCAATACAAGCCAGTCGGTCAAGTCTTCACACCAAGCACCAGGGCAGTTCTATCGAGGATGAATGTACATTGATACCGAGCACAGTAAACACTGAGAAAATTGGACACTGAGCACTAGTATATTTATCGAGTAGTATATACAATGTTTACCAAGGATCATAGAAAATGGCATAGGAATTAGGAATGGCACATCTATCTATGCAAATAGTTACAAAAGAATCACAAAACATTTTACCAAGATCAAGGATCATTTATTGTAAGATTCCATCATTAATTGCGATGATGATCTTTTGTATTTGTTAGATCTAGGTTATTTTTGTACACCGTAGATCTTAGGGTTTTTCTCTAAGACATTGTAACCTAATTTTGTTAAGCGGTAGAGTAGTATTCTATATAAACATAATTTCATATTATTTTCATATGCGTGAGAGAGAAGCTTGACAAGGAGTTAAGAACAAGCACTAAAGTTCTTGATGTATAAGACAACTTCATGGATATCAGTTATCAGACAGAGAAAAATAGTATTCAGAGTTATTTAGATTAAGTAGAATCAGATCAGGCTACCGAGTAGTTCAGAGTAGAGATATTCACAAAAAAGTGATATCTATTCAGTATTTCATAGATCTATATCAGAAAAATTGAGTTGTCATTAGCAGATAGATACCTATTGCTTTCTAATCATTGTAATAGAGTTTTGGTAAAATCTCTTAATAGAGTAGACCTAACAGTCTTTTTGTAAATCTCTTAACCAAGTGCACACTCAAGTAGTGTTGTTAAAATCCTATCACTAGGTAGATCTAGCTGATCTAATATGTTACTCCTAATAGGGTAAGATCACCAGAAGTGATCACCACTTGTAGCCCTAACAGGCAAACCTTTTCTATCTGCAGTAGTAAAGAATTTGTGGGTGTCATCCCCACCACACTTTTTACCTTCTAACAAGGGTTTTTGCGTTACCAAAACACTTGTGTTATGTGTTGATTATCTTGTTGATTTCACGCTATTTACCTTTGATAGTTAAATGAATGAATGATGCATGCAATGGATACAAGTAATGTTTGAAGGTTACTACTATTTTCTATTTTAGATCTGAAAGGTTTATAAGTGAAAGTTTTTGTGGGCACTAATTCACTCCTCCCCTCTCAGTACCCTATCTCTCTAATCCAACAATTGGTATCAGAGCATAGTTCTCTTATTGGACAGTTTAACCACTGAAGGGTAAAGATCTAGTCATGGAGAGGTATAAGTTAGATAAAACCATAGAGAATCAAAAGATTTAAATGAAGATGTTTTTTGAGCAGTATAATAAAGCTAAGGATGGATTGAAGAAACTACTGGTTGAAAGAAAGAACCTATCTATTTTTCAAAATGAGATTGGTTACCATGAAGAAGAGATTGATGATGTATTTGATCACATTAGATCTAGTTCATGAAGTATTTCTGATGGATCTGAAAGTATAATCTCTGATCTGTCTAAAAAGAATCTTCACTTAACTGAACAAGTGAAAGCACTACAAATCGGTCAGGAATCTCAGATGGTGAGAATGGTAGAAGTAATGAACAATGCTAGACAAGCTAAGAAAGAAAGGAATCTAGTTATTGAAGACTGAAGATAGATAACTGAACAACTTCAAGCAAAAGAAAATGAGATACACAGACTCACTGAGCACCATTTCAAAATCTCAAATTAGATGGTGATTGTGAATTAGGAGGTCAATCGAGTTAATGGTGAACTGTCAAGAAAACTTGAAGATATAGGTGTACTCAGAGAAGAGAATGAAAAAATAAGAAATGAAGTGAAAAATCAACAACAACACCATGAAATGAAGAAATTGGCTAAGGATAGTTCTAAAAGGATTGATGATTTTCTGATTAATCAAAGAAGATTTGGAAGAAAAGATGGATTAGGCTATATCGACAAAGGAGAATCATCACAAAAAGTTGAACAAGTAAAAAACAATCAAAATCAAAGACCCAAAGTGTTGCCATGCTATCACTGTGGCAAACCGGGACATACTTCTAATGTGTGTAGAAGCAAAGCACAAGGTAAATCTCCAGTCACTCCTAAGTTTAATGGATATTGTTACTATTGTGGAAAATATGGTCATCAAGCTTATGAGTGTAGAGATAAACTGAATAAGAATTCTAACAATCATACTATGGAGAAATTATGTTACACTTGCAATGAACATGGACACACTGCACAATAGTGTAAGGAAAAAATGAAGAAAGTATGAAATCCAAAATAGAAGACACAACACAAGCCTTATCAACCGAAGAGACAAGGTAATTCTTATGTTTTGGATTACAACACATGGACTAACTGAATTGCATGTGGTAGATATGGGCACATTGCAGCAAACTGCAATAGGAAATGATGGGCTAGACAATCACGAAGCTAGACAAGTACTGGAATGGCATGTTTGCATTGTCATAAGGTCGGTCATCTAAGAAAGGACTACAGAGACTGACCACCAAAGAAAATCATGTATTTGAGAGTGGAAACACTATTGCAGATATCGTGAGAATAAGGAATGACATGAGAATGCTGAGTCAAGTAATGCTGTCGGTGAAACCTCATCCACTAGATTGGGTGAAATTGATACTTCCACCTACGGTGATATAGGTATGTATGGGACTAACATTTCAAAATGATCATATTATACATATAGTTCCTTATATATGATGAGCAAATACCAAATCTGCATGAATAAAGATGTATTGTGGTTTATATGTTATGAGCTAACAAAGTCACATAGTCGATAAAAGTTAGACCGAGCAAATGGTTACCCATCGATAATCACTATTCAAGGTTAACTGAGTATCAATATCAACCGAGAAAAGAAATCATGTGTTAACCAAGCTGATCAAAGTTTTTAGTTGTCACCGAGATGACAATTGTCATGAACCGAAAAGTAGGTCAAGCATTTATTGCATAAAGTTTTGAGCAGGAATACGGAAAATGCTATAAATACATGGAAGACTGAGTTAATTTTTCACATTGTGATTTTGGAGAGTGAAAATTTCATAGAGTGAGTTCGAGAAAAGAATCTTTCAAGCTAATCCAAAGGAGTTGCAGATCGAACTGAGCACATTCTTCGACATATTCTAAGTAAGTTGAAACCCTACCGAGCACATTCTTCATTGTTTATTGAAAAACCTAGTTTGTTGAAATGGCATCTACTGTGAGTTATTCTAAAGTTGTGGAAGAGGAAGTTAATCTTATAGTGTCAGCAAACTATAATGACCAAATTAAAAGTTACACCCTAAAGTACCATCTAAAATAGATTGAGCAGGTGATTTTTCAAGCATCCCATCTAGGGTTTTATTGGTTGAAGACATACAATCATACATTCACTGTAAAATTAGGGAAATAGGATATTTCGACATGTATGTTGCATATAAGGCACTTTGTGATGAAGGAGTAAAGCTAAAACCAGAGCATAAACATGTTGAAACACTTGGACTCACTAATGCCCTAAATTTTTTGAAGAATTTTAAGAATGAATGGATTAGGGTTGTATTAAGTTATTATCACGAGGGCACATTATGGTTAGATAAAATGATCCAAGTGACAAAGAGAATGATTAGTAGGGGTACTGGTTACCCTATTATAAAAAAATCCAAGGAAATATTGGTGCAACATGGGACGATAGAGCATTGAAAATTGCATCCATTGTTGATCCAGAAGTTAAGTTTGCAGCGCAAATAATTGGCTATAAGTTTTTCCAATCGAGCATAGTAAATAGTGTACCATGTAGTACAGTAGACATGGCTTACAAAATAATAAAGAAGGATCATTAGATAGACCTCGCCGAGCTACTTCTGAGACTGGTTGAAGAAAACATGAAAACAATCAGGTCACAAAAGTCCAATATGTATAAGTTTGGATCATTGCTAGTATGTTTATTTTTCTATCTCTAGAAATTATTTCCTTCTGTCAGTCACACTAATTGGCCTACCGAAAAATTGATCACTTCACAAATTTTTGATATTATGAAAGGTCTGGGAGATAATGTAGAAAATGTTATAGATAGCTATTTTGAGGACTTTAAGGTAAAGATGAATCTGAGAAGAAAAATTATGAGTTCACTAGTCGAGAGGTATGAGATGGATATCTATTTCCTAGTGAACACCGACGACACAATGATTAAAGCTATTGAACCAAGGATAAAATGGCTAGCACCTATGGGATATGAAATGGATCATGATTTCAATTTGAAATCAATCAAGGCATTGTTGGATTTATCAAAGGACAAGAAGGTAGAAAGGTTTGGAACCTTTGAAGAAGAAAAATCAAGAATTAAAACAGGCCTTGTCATTGGTAAAATGATGAGAAAATCAAAGAAAATGAAGAAAGTTTTGACTGAGCACTTTGGAGATGTATCTGACTCATCAAAGGAGTCATTGGTTGAACCTGAAACTGAAGGTCAGTTAATGTTGGTTGATAAACCACATGATCATGAGGAAACTAAGTCTGAAAAAGAACATGAATCTATACCGATTTCTCCCACTCCTATTCCTAAGAAGAAGTAGTTGCCAATGTAGATAGGTGCACGAACAAGGTCAGAAACCGAAGCTTCACCTTAGAAAAAGGGAGCAAAGAAAATAACAAAACCTAAGGCAGCTACACCAACTAAAAATTATGTAAAAAGGAATACCAAGGTTGTAGGTGAGGCACCGAGGAAAAGGAGAAGATTGATAAGAGGTAAGGAAGACCTAGAGGATGAGGAACTTGATAATGAGAAATTAAAGGTTGTCAACAATAAGGTAAGATGAATAGATGAGATTGCTAAAGATATAATTGAGAATGGAGATCTGGAACTCAGTAGGTTTGATAGAATGTCTACCGAAGACCAAAACAAAATTGAGGAAGTAGTCATCCAGATGATGATACACTTCAAACAAGTTCCATTAGAGTTTGAACTATCACTGCCCAAGGTGTTAGAAGAAAGAATTAAGCAGAAGTGGTCATATGCCTTGAACACCAGAAGAAAATGAGGGAATGATCCCTAGTTCAAGAAGCCCCACATTTAAGTCTTGCAAAAATTGATGAACATATGAATACTTACTATAAGAGATTCAAAGTGAAAAATTGAGCTATGCAAATTTTAGATGAAAACATAGCAGATGTTGATAAGACTAGTCATCTCATGTGGAATTCAATTTTTAAAGCCAGAGAGCAAGTTGAGAAAAATTCCTTTATGAATTTGTCTAAGAAGAGACAAAAGTCAAAAGGTAAAGGTATTTACATTGATGATAATGTAGCAGAAAAGACTAAAGAATCAAGTGTATCATTTACTGAGGTGATTGATACAACTCTTGAAAAAGAAGGTATAAGCATTTCACAGGATGCACCAGATCCAACAGAGATCCAAGTTAAGGAGAAAAATGAAAATGATGTATTCATTGAGGACAACACAAATGGTGATCCTGATGACAGGAATGAAGATGATGATGTAACCATTGTACTTGATAATACACAAGATGAAGGTCAAGATACTGAGTGTGCATTTACATCATTTACAAGTGAGCTTCTTGTTCTTTTTGAAGCAGTAGCAATCTTATCACAGGAACAACCCGATGGCTTAGACCCTGAGCAACCACAAGATACAATAGGGGAACAAAGCACCGAGACACCCACATAAGCAAATAAGCCTGAAGGAAAAGAGGCTACTGAAATAGAAACAAAGGAACAAGAAATGCCCAAAGTAATTGAGGCCACCCCACCTGACACAACATTAGAGGTTCCATCTCAGTCAATCGAGTCATAGGTTACTGAGGAGCAAAAAAATGAAGATAATGTGTCAACTGAGCAGAACACACCAAGGGCAGAAGAAAAAGTTATTGTTCTAGTTGCAAAGAGTTCACCTCAAGAACTAGATAAGAAGAAGAAGAAAAAGAAAGGAAAAGGACTAGTCACATTAGATGAAGTCATAGTTATACCCGAGTGTGACCCGAGGACCCTAAGCCTCGAGGAACTAAGAAAATTTGGGGAGCTATGTACAAGAAAAGAAGCACAAGAGAAAATGAAACAAGAAAACAAAAGCAAGGAAATACTTGAGAATGTAAGAGATATCTTACAACAGGTTGTACCCGAGGAACATATTGATGAAGACACTCCCATAATGAACCAACTTGCTACACTTGCTGAAAGAATCAATGCCCCAGATGTCGATGTTGACAAGAGAATAGAAGAAAGGGTAGAGTCAAAGATATAGGATAAACTTGCAAAAATAATCAGCCAAGAAGTGCTAATTAAAAAGGTTAAGCTATTCAAGGTAATAACTAAAATTTAGGTTATTACTACATTTATTTGTCAAATCTTGTTCAAACTATGCACTGTGGAAACCTTCATTGCCGAGATCAGTGAAAAGATCAAATAGTTTGAAAATGAAATCATAGCCAGTGCACAAGTAGCTATAACCAAGCCACAAGATTTTTCAAAGCATATATTAAGAGTTCAAGAACTTAGGCAGTTGATAGAAGATCTTAGGAAGCAAGAAGAAAGGACAAGTGATTAGGTCACTGAGTTACAAACTAAGCTCCTACCCTACCTAATTTTTTTTGAGAAATACATAGTCAGGGCACAAACACTTGTTGTAACACCAGAAATGTCTATGTTGGACAACATCTTTGACATGCATGCACAATTCGGTCTTGAGCACATTGCTCTCACCAACTTGAAAGAGGGATGGGATAACCTCTTGGAATCATTGAGGAAAACCCATTAGCACATTTTTGATAAGCTGTAAGTATATATTTTTGCATTTGGCATTATTATCAAAAAGGGGGATAACAAATGTATATGCCAAATAAGTAAACAGAAGTTAAGTATACTACACATTACCAAAGCATGCACCGAGGGGGAGTATATATAATTTTTTTGATAAGTATATATATATATATGGTGAAGATATTTTTTGATAAGTCATTTGTGATTTCTTGAGGGTGGTTCATGGTTGATTAAGCAGAGCAGAGTAGAGTGTGTGAAGTGTTGTGCCATTAGAAGAAGGTCTATGTGACCAAGTACAGTACTTATGCTATTCATTGGAATTGATCCAGATAGCAGGTTAAAGTGCAGTTCACCAAGATCTAGATATAGTGTGTATCTATTATTCAGAAGGTTGTAGCCTTCACCCATTTGAGCAGTGAGCTCTCGAAGAATGCATCCTCTCCCCTAACAAGGACAATTGTAAAAGACTCCTAATAGGGTCCGACCCTTGACCAGGTCTACTGTACTTAATATATTATAAAGCTACTCCTAACAGGGCAAAGGATCTTCTAACAAGGATCATTATACACTAGTACAAAATATTAGTGGGTATCAAGTCCCACCGGGGTTTTTACCTATTTGGGTTTCTCCATAACCAAAATATTGGTGTTGTTTTCATGTGTTCTTTCATTGTGATTATGCTTTATGTTTAAGTATACTTAATTAGATAAATAATTGAATATTGTAGATAACTGATTCACCCCCCCTCTCAGTTATCTCTTGGGACTATTCCTAACAATTGGTTTCAGAGCCAAGTGCCTCAGAGAGAAAGTTTAATAGCTTGAGGTTGATTAGATGGTGTACTTCATGAAAGAAAGTCCTAAGTTTGATGGAGAGAATTATCTTGATTGGAAGAACAAGATGGTGACTCATTTGTAGTGCATTGCTTTTGAAATCTTTAATGTAACTATCAAAGAAGCCAAGATTCCCACTTTAGAAGGCCTTGCAAAAGATGATTCTATTGACACTCAAAAGGAATTGTTTCATTATAATTCTATTGCTAAAGAAGCCCTTATCAGCACCCTATCTGATGGTGAATTCTCAGAAGTAAAAAAGGTAGATACAACCCACAAAATATGGAAGCACCTAGAAGACATATTTGAAGGAGACAAACAAGCAAAGGATGCACATAGAAAGACATGGAAGAAAATATATAATTCATTAGAGATGCTGCCTGAAGAAAATATTAGAGCTTACAATCAAAGAATAAATGAAGCAGTTGCTGGAATCAGGAACAATGGTGGAGAGATCTCAGAGGAGGACATTCTGGATAAATTGATGACTACTCTTAGTCCAGAATATGAAAGTAAGATCAACATCCTTGATGAGATCATGCATCTTACATCTAATTTCAAGAGAGAAATCTTGATCAAAAAAATCTCAGCTTTTGAGATTTCAAGATTAAAGAGAAAACCAAAGAGTGAGATAGCTTTCAAAGCAACAGTTCATGGTAAGAAATATGCAAACACTTATGGTTATTTTGATGATGATGATGAACAGAAAACATTAGATGATTTTATTGCTATGATTTCCAAAAGAGAAAAGAAAGGAAAAGGAAAATATGAAGGTCAATTACCATTTAAGTGCTTTTCATGTAATAAGATCGGTCATTTTGCATCTAAGTATCCCACTAGAGCTAGAAAGTTCAAGAAGGATTAAAAGCCTAAGTATTCTAAGGAATGCTACTATGCTGGAGATGGAGTTTCCGATGAAGAATCTGGTGAAGAAGAAATTGGATTCATTGCTATTATAGAAAAAATGAATAACAAGACAATTCATGAAGATAAGAAAGAGAATCAAGAGCTAGCATTGATTTCACAAGCTGACATAAGGACAGACTGGATTATAGATAGTGGTTGTTCACACACATGACAGGTGATAAAGGAAAGTTTGTTCATTTGGACAAATAAAATGGTGGTATGGTCATATTTGGAGACAACACTCCTAAACCAATAGTTGGTAGAGGAGCCATCACCTTGGATGGAAATAATAGTATTGATGATGTTCTTTATGTTGATTGTTTGGAACATAACCTTCTCAGTGTTGGATAGTTATTGGAAAAAGGATATCAGTTGGAGTTCAAAGATGACAAATGCATCATTAACAACAAAGATGGTGTTATGATTGCATCAGGCTCAAAGACAAGAGGTAATGATTTTCAACTCAATTCAGAAGCAAGTTGTTTTGTTGCTAAAGTTGATGACAGTTGGTTGTGGCATAAAAGACTATGTCATATCAATTTTGATAACATAGTAAAGATAAGCAATGTTAAGGCACTGAGAGATCTACCTAGCATAGAAAAGCCAGTTGATACTATATGCAGGGAATGTGTGATGGGGAAGCATGTGAGAAATTCATTCAGGAGCAAGCAGAATTCAATAGAAAACAAGTTGGATTTGATTCATACAAACCTATGTGGTCCACCTCAAACAAGATCATACTATGGTGAAAGGTATTTCATTTTGTTTGTTGATGATTATTCTAGGATGATGTGGGTTGTGTTCTTTAAAGATAAGTCAAAAGAATTTGAGAAATTCAAAATATTCAAAGCTAAGGTTGAGAATGAATCTGGACTAAAGATAAAATGTTTGAGATCAGATAGAGGAGGAGAATTCAGCTCTGATAGATTCTATGAGTACTATGAAGAACATGGCATAAACAGATAGTTAAGTGCACCTAGAACCCCTCAGCAAAATGGAATTGCAGAGAGAAGGAATAGGATCATTCTTGATACAAAGTGCACCATTATGATAGAAGGGAAAGTTGCACACACCTATTGGAGAGATGTGGTCAATACAATAGTTTATACCATCAATAGATTTCAATTAAGGCCAGGTGCTGACAAAACACCTTATGAGCTATGGTTTGGTAATATTCCCATAGTAATATACTTCAGAATCTTTGGAAGCAAGTGGTACATCAAGAGGGATGAAGCAGTAGGCAAGTTTGATGCAAGAAGTGATGAAGGTATTTTTCTTGGTTACTCTACTAAAAGTAAAGCTTATAGATGTTTCAATTTAAGATTGAAAAAGATCATTGAAAGTTCTCATGTAAAGATTGATGAAAAGTTTATGATTCAAGAAAGATATCATAATTACTCACCCATGATTGAAGAAAAACCCTCCACTAGTGAGACAATTATTGTGGAAATGTTTGATAGTATTGATGTGTTATTCAATGACCCTGAGACAAGTGAAGAAAATATTCCTAACGCTGATGAGTCAGCATCACCTAAAGTTCCAAAGTTTACATCAAGAAATCATTCCAAGGCAGACATCATTGTAGATTAGAGCGGCAAAGTCTTAACAAGATCACAAGCAAAGAAATCAGCTAGTAGTGAAGCGGTATGTTTTCTATCTTAGATTGAACCTTTAAGTGTTGAAGATGCTTGTAATGATTCAGATTGTCATGATGCTATGAAAGAAGAACTTGATTAGATTATTAAGAATGACACTCGGGAACTGGTCCCAAGACCTAGTGATAAGAATGTGATTGGAACAAAGTGGATATTCAGAAATAAGATGAATGAAGATGGTACAGTAGTAAGAAATAAAGCAAGATTAGTATGTAAGGGATATGTGCAAAGAGAAGGCATTGATTATTCAGACACATTTGCACCTGTGAGAAGATTAGAAGCTATTAAGTTGTTTTTAGCCTATGCTACAATCAAAAACTTCAAAGTTTATCAGATGGATGTCAAGTCAGCATTCTTGAATGGAGACTTGAAAGAAGAAGTATACATTGAGTAGCCAGAAGGATTCACTTTATCAAATAGACCTGATATGGTATATAGATTGAAGAAGGCCCACTATGGACTTAATCAAGCCCCTAGATCATGGTATGAGAGACTAGATGGATACTTAACAAAGATTGGATTCAAGAAAGGAGCAGCAGATTGCAATCTATTCATTAGAGAGACATCTGAAGGTTTACTACTTGTAGCTATATTTGTTGATGACATTATCTTTGGAGGTAATGACAAGCTCAGTGCTGAATTTGCCAAAGAAATGGAGAATGAGTTTGAGATGAGTATGATTGGTCCTATCAAATACTTTTTGGGACTAAATGTGCAATAGACAGAAAAAGGAATTTTTATTAATCAGTCAAAGTATGTGAAAGAGATACTAAAGAAATTCAAGATGGATAATTGCAAGCTAGTAGGAACCCCTATGATCACTGGATGCAAGCTTACAAAAGAAGATGACTCACCAATAGTAGATATAACATTGTATAAGTCTATGATTGGTAAACTCATATATCTTACTCAGACTAGACCTAATATTTCCAATGCAGTTGGCATAGTTGGAAGATTTGTAGAAGAGCCTAAAAAAAGTCACCTCATGGCAGTAAAAAGAATATTCAGATACTTGCAGGGAACTATAGATTATGGTCTACGGTATCCTAATTTAGAAAATGTTGAGCTTCATGTGTACATTGATGTAGATTGGGCAGGATGTGTTGATGACAGAAAGAGTACTTTAGGTGGAGAAGTGTTTCTTAGTGATAGACTTGTCACTTGGACAAGCAAGAAATAAAATTGTATTTATCAATTAACAACAGAAGTGGAGTATGTTGCAGCAGCCTTGAATTGTTCTACAATTGTTTGGATCAAGAAGATGATAAAAGATTTTGGAATTCAGATTGATTATCCTATTGTTATTCACTATGATAAAACTAGCACTATCAATATGTCAAAGAACCCTATGATGCATGCAAAGACAAAGCACATTGAGATCAAGTATCACTTCCTAAGAGAGAAAGAGGTAGACAAAGAAGTCAAGTTGGACTATGTGAGTACTAAAGATCGGTTGGCAGATATATCCACAAAACCCTTTCCTAAGGATACTTTTGAGTATCTTAGGGAGAAGTTGGGAGTCATTCCCTTCCCTGATTCTGCTTATAAGAAAGAAGGAAAGACATCAGCCCTCAAGGACTGGTGGAAGGTTGACTACTCTACCTCAGGAGTAGTACTGGTGCTTAAAATGAATGGCACCCTTTGCTATTGATGTCAAAGGGGGAGTATATATAGAGTCATGAAAAATAGAAGTAAAAAGAGGAGTAATATATTAAGGGGGAGCAACATTCAGTTATGACAGCAGTACAATTGAGGAAATGGAGAATATTAGAAAATATTGCAGCAGATGGAGGATTCATCTTTGGGGGAGTTTTGAAGAGGAAATGGAGAATGTTGTAAAAGAAATGTTCATTTGGGTTGGTAGTGGTTTTTCATTCCACATGTTTCCATCAATGCCAAAGGGGGAGATTGTTGGAGATTTACCTCCAGGCCAGTACTGACTGTATGTTTGTCATTGATGACAACATATGGAAAGTAGCATGCATGGAAGTCTTATGCAATAAGATTTTAGTATATGTAGCATGGACATTATATCAACATGATATCATAGGCATAGAGATTAACTGTTAGTACATACAGTTATATAGCAGCTGGTGTCAACAGTGTTCCTGACAGAGTAAGAAATAGTGTTCTGTGTATGGTTGTCCGTAAAGTTATCATGGAGCCTTGCACACTTGGATATATGTTGAAGAAATGTTAGTGATGTTTTCGTTATGGATACATAGTCTGTTGATGAGTAGAAGTGAAGTTATGCAGTCGCTATTCACCAGTAGTGGTTTCTTGTGTTTGTTCAGAAGAGCCGATAGAGATTTTATTGGTTCTTGAGTTGCACCTATCTTGAGGGTATGCACCCTTGGAGTTAAGCTTGGAGAAGTGTTATTGATGTTTGGTTAAGATCACATGAGTTAATTCAGCTTACAGAGAAAGATCTAGTTGTTTTGGTAGAGCCGACAATGTGTAGCATGCATCTACAATTATCTTATTGGACAAGTCCTAGATTGTGTTGCGTGCATAGTAGAGTCGAAAGAATGTTTATTGGAGATTGTTATGGTTTCTCTATTATGATTTCAAGGTGGTTATAATAGGTTGACTTGTTTATATCATTTTGGAGGAAAGATATTTATAGGCAGTCATTTGTGATTGCTTGAGGGTGGTTCATTATTGATTAAGTAGAGTAGAGCAGAGTGTGCGAAGTGTTGAGCCATCAGAAGAAGGTCTATGTGAACAAGTAAAGTACTTGTGATATTCATTGGAATTGATCCAGACATCAGGTTAAAGTGCAGTTCACCAAGATCAAGATATAATGTGTATCTGTTATTTAGAAGGTTGTAGCCTTCACCTATTTGAGCAGTGAGCTCTCAGACAGTGCATCCTCTCCCCTAACAGGGACAACCGTAAAAGACTCCTAACAAGGTCCGACTCTTGACTAGGTCTACTATAGTTAATATATTATAAAGCTACTCCTAACAGGGTAAAGGATCTTTTAACAAGGATCATTATACAATAGTACAGAATATTAGTGGGTATCAAGTCCCACCGGGGTTTTTACCTATTTGGGTTTCCCTGTAACCAAAATATTGGTGTTGTGTTCATGTGTTCTTTCATTGTGATTATGCTTTATGTTTAAGTATACTTAATTAAATAAAGAATTGAATCTTGTAGATAACTAATTCACCCCCCCTCTCAACTTTATCTCTTGGGACTATTCCTAATAGTATAAACTATCCTCTTCTCTACATCTAGCAGATACAAGCTCGTAGCTTCCACAATCCTCTTTTACAATTCTTACACACTACCCATCTTTTCAAAAGAAAAGATCTTACATATATACCCTATTATAATAAATGATCAAGTTGGCCAATTAGGCTTTCCTACTATACAAATAATTACATAACCCCTTTCTAAGATACACACGGTATCTATAACAAGTATACAATAATTAAACTTAAACAATTAAGGTCCAACATTTGTAATCCATGCTTGCTATCCATAATACACACTACAAATTTGAAGTCGGCCCAGAATAGGTCTCCTCTAGAACACATGCCACAAATGACATCATCACACTTCCCACAAATTTCTAAGATCAAATAAAATTCCTCAATACGTTATCTGACATCCTTTAAGCTTGCATACACTGAATCCACATTGCTTGTAAGATACACTCAAAACACAGAGACTAACTCTGTCAAATTCCACTGTCACAGTCAAGAAACTAGTCTTCACAAAATCTTTTGTTACTCAACCAATATGAGATATTACATCATGTAATCTTAGATATAAGATCACAACACTTCCTTGTACACAAACCTATGTTTGATCATTCTAAATCAACCGTATAGTATCCATACACTGTAATAACCAATATTTTCTCTTCATAGAAACATATGTTGACATCTGTAACAAAACATGAATGACAACAACATTAGTAACCAATTCCAACAACATCCAACAATCTACCCTTAGATCATATGAGATCATACAATACAATGTTTTATCCCCTGACTCCAATGAGTCAGATGCAGACCATGAAGGTTTTTTTTATTGATCTAGTTATCCATCATGTATAGTTTATTTTTGATACTTTTTTATGATGGTTACAATGTAAGATTTGAGCTGTGTGGTTGAGATATTCTTAAGCCTCTTTTTTCTCTGGCTGAAGATATCATTCCATCCCTTTTTGTAATATTCTGTAAACTCTAATGTATCATTCTTTATGAATTATGATATGCAATAAAAAATATAATTATCTATGATAATGCTAATCAATCATAATTAACTAATATTTAAAAGATATGATGAGGATAGTGTACCTCATGTTGCCATGGTGCTTCATCAAAAATATTTGTAGAAATATATAGTGATGTAACTTGTAGTGACATATGTCAAGCCAAGTATGAAGAAACATATAAAATTTGAAAAGTTGTGCTAAATGTATGGCTACATGGGATGATTTTTTATGTTGAAGGGTATGAGACATAGACCTAGAATTAGGTCTTGTGAGACAATAGGTAACAGGTCCCAATACTACATTTTTGCGTGTCCACATAGCTTTATTAAAAAATAGAAATTAGAAATAAAAAAGGTGTGGATGGTAATTATGCTATTTGTGCATGTGATTGATGTTGTTTATTTCAAAGATCCTTAAGAAATATGGGTGAACCAAATGGTTCATCTACAACATGCAGTGGAGGAGATGAAACCAATGGGTCATCATGAATGGATGAAGGACATGAATGTGGATGAAAAATTAGGGATGATGGAGTGGAATGAGATGATAAAGGCATGGTAGATTGATTAGGGTATAAAATAGAGTCGTTGGCTAGAAGTAAAGTGGATGGAGATAATTGTGCTTGTAATTGCTCAAGAAACTCATTCTTATTTTGTGGCTTCTTATATAACTTAAGTCATTTTCCATTGAACATGATCTATTATCATTAACTTGACTTCTCCATTGGGATAAACCTTTTCAATTTGATAGGGGCCAAGCCACCTAGACTTCAATTTCCCTTTCTGATCCTAACATTGAGTGTCATGAGAAGAGCCCAATCATTATAATGAAATTATTTTGATTTTATATATTTTTCATGCCACTTGGTCCTTTTTCTTTGTACTAGTTGTGTTCTTTGAACTGGTTCCATATGCATTTCATCAAGTGCATTGAGTTTTTGGAGCTAATCTTGATATACTTGTAAGATACCCATATCAAGTTGAAGTGTAGTACAAAGTATCTTATATTCAAATTCAATAGGCAAAACAAAATTTTTACCATAAAAAAATTCATAGGGTGTGAATCCTATTTTTGTCTTCCATTCTATTCTATAAGACCAAAATGCTTCAAGAAATCTTGTAGCCCAATCTCGTCTATGGATATTTGTATTGTATTTGTGAGAATATTCTCCACCTCCCTATTAGTAAATTTTATTTGACCATTTGATTGAGGATGATATGGCATAGACTTTTTATTGCTAATTTGATACTCATGTACTAGTTGTGCTATTAAATCAACTGTAAATTGAGGTCCTTGATAAATGGTAATCCCCTTTAGAACACCAGATGTTGTAAATATCCCCTAATATAAAAATTAAGTAACTTTGTAGTCTCTTGCATTTGTCAAAGCTTTTACTTCAAACCAATTTTTAAATAGTTAGTACATACCAATATATAGGATTTCCCATTGAATGTGAATTCAATTGGCCGAATGAAATCAAGGCCCCACCTATCAAATGTTGTGACTACAAGTTGTGGCTGCAGGGACATCTCATCAGTTTCAATTGGCTGAACCATTCTTTGGAACCTATCACATCTCCTTTTATATTGAAAGGAATCCTTATGTAGAGTTGAACAATAATATCTTGTGTTTAGAATTTTAAGTGTTGTTCATCTGGATGCAAAGTTTCCCCCACAAGGTTCATCATGATATGCTTTAATAATATCATAGGTTTCATCTTCTCTTAAGCATCTACACATCACATGATCAAGTCCATTGTAAAATAAATATCCTACAATCTATTAATCATAAAATGAACACTAAGCAAATGATTATTTTTGGAGAGAAATATGGAGGAGTGTGGCCTGTAACCAAATAATTTTCTATATTAGCATACCATGGGTTAGAAGTTCTAAAATAAAATAGATGTTCATAAAAAAATAAATCATTTATCATTGGTTTAGGTGAAGCACTTGTTAATATTGAGAGAAAAATAACCACTACATTGGTTTTCCCAGTTTTATGTACAATGGTGATATCAAACTCTTACAACAATACTAGCCACATAACTAGGCACCCACTAACAACTAGTTTTTTCATTAAATACTTAATGGATGCATGATAAATATGAATAAATATATGATATCTAGATATGTGGTGTCTAAATTTATTTATAGCATAAACAAAAACAAGAATCTCCTTTTTTGTAATTATATAATTTAACTTATCTCCTTGCATATTTTTACTTATATAATAGATACCATACTATAAATACCCTTCCTTATGTCCTCAAATAGAACCAATTTCAAATTCATGTGTTTGTATGCATATGAAAGTGAATCTTCCAATTAGGGCCTCTAAGAAGAATTGCTTGTCTAAGAGATGCTTTGAGTGATTCAAATTCTTGCTGATAATCATGCATCTAGTCAAATTTAGTCTTTTGTAAGCAAAAAATACAATGGAGCTATTATATTACTAAATCCTTGACGAAACAACAACAATAACCTACATGAACAAGGAAGCTTCAGACATCCTTCTACTTTTGAGGCACTAGTATATTTTGGATAATTTGTATCTTTATAGGGTCAAATTTGATTCCTCGTGCTGAGATAAAATGACCTAGAAATACACCCTCCTCCATCATCATAAAACATTTTTCATTACTAAGGGAGAGGTTATTTTATTGACATATTTGCAATACATTTTCTCAATTATCTAATGCTTCTTGAATATAATCTCCATAAGTTGTAAAATCATCCATGCGAATTTCATTGTTTCATGTGCATAATAAGGAAAATACTAAGAAAAACTCTCTAAAATGTGGTTGGTGTTGACGCCTAAAAATTCAGGTTCTCAATACGCAAAAAAATCAGGGAAGTATGATTTTCAATTTCAATTTTATATAATTTCCCTATGTTAAAAAATTAAAATGAATAAAAAGGCATATATGTTTGTCATTATTCTATTTTCATGTATCAGGTTGTTAGTTATTTTATTTCAATTAATTTAATGCATATTCATTTTGAAATAAATAATAATTATAAAAGATAATAATAATAAAAGTAATTAAGTGAAAAAGGTGGCGAGAGGGAGTTGAACCCTCGACCTCTCGACCCATCCTTTCTTCCTAACCTAAACTACCCAACTCTACCCTTACCGATTGACCTATGTTATTCCTTGAGAATATTGGTACAAATAAAGGTATTAATTAAAGATTATTTTTCCTTTTAATAATTTAGAAATGAATTATTAGGAAAATAAATATAGTGTTTTTCTTTAGTATATATGTTTCAAAGAGGCTTTACATTCCCACGGGATTATTGTTTTTCTAATGTGAGTGTCTTTTTTAATTTAATTTATAATTTATCCTAAAAACCCTAAAGTGAAAAATGTGATATGGTAAATTATATTGGTAAGGATTATTATGCTTTTAGGTTTTGAAGTTTTTTAATTGACATTAATCTTTAAATCTTCAATTACCTAAATGTAACTTTTTATTTTACCCTAATATATTTTTAATTTTAAAAATTAAACTTGTAGGGTAAAATTACCATAAATAATTATGTATTACCATATGTGACTTAATTTCATCTTTTTCATTTTTGAGAAATGGTAATTGGGTGATGTAAAGGTTTTTTATTTTCATCTCATTAATATATGCATTTTAGAGTTTTTATTGAGAAAGTGAAATTATTTTAGATTCCACAACTATATATATTTTAGATAAAATGGTTGTAATATTATTAGAAGTATTTGTAACATTAGGGTTGTTATTTTGTAAAAAAACTAATACTTTCCCTAAGTGTATTATTTTGAAATATTAAAATATTAAGGTGAATGCTCCCTTTTTTTAGGGCAAGTTGTAAAACTTTCATACCCTAATGCTTTAGAAATTTTCCTATATTGAATTTATATTATTTTATTTTGTGAATGTTTGTATTTTAAAATGAATGTATTATGGTTAATGTGTTAAGTTTTTAAATTTTAACATAAGAAATTATTTTCTTTTTATCGATGTTATCTCATAAATTACATTTCTTATGTTTTGATAAATGGGGGAAATACCTATGATTAATTATTTAAATTCACTGGTATTGTTATTTTATTTATCAAATATGTTTGTATAAATTATATCATAATTAGATTTTATTTTTGATATATTATTAATTATTAATAAATAATAGTGGTCTTTATGAAAGCCTAATACATTATGAATATAATGATTTTAATTTTAGGTTTTATTATAGGACTATCTAATGTCGGGTGTTTTTGTGTAGGAATTAAACGTTGGATTATTATGCACAAACGCCTCAAAATGTAATAAATCAAATTTGTTGTACGGGAAATATTTTTCCCTAAAGCTTATTATATGGTTTAACATGTAATTTATAGGGTTAGTTGCTGGGATTAGGTCTTGTGAAAGGGCATGTCTTTTCACAGAGAACCATTGAATATTATATTTATATTCAAACATTTGTAAACAATGGACATCACGACACAATTGGGAAAATCTCCTGAACTATAGATTTGGACCTAATTTTCAATCTGGCAAATGCTAATGTCAGATAAGTTGCTTATGCTTTTTGAGGTTATATAGTTTTTATTTTTCAATTAGTTTTTCAGATTACTCTGTGCACTAGGGTGTCCTATTGCATTGTTTTCCTTGATTTTCATGATTCATAATTAATTTTTACAATTCGAATAGCAATTGCATGGTCTGTGAACCTGTTATTGTTCCTTGCAGCCTCTTAATTTGGGTTAAAATTGATAGGATTAATTGTATAAGTTATTTTGAATTTATGATTCAACGGAAGCCTGTAGGATGATGGTCTCACTTTATGGGAGTGAGTTCCCTTAAAACCATCTCTGACTATACGTATGATTGAAAGTAATTGACTCTATTCCCATTTTTGCATCAGGCACTGATCTCATTTCATTTGTAATTGTTATTTGGTTCTTTCTACAGTTTACATATTAAATTTGATATCTCTCTTTACAAAGCATTCAATTAGGTTTTAGTGATAGTGTAATCTTAGTTTGGATATCATAATATTTAGCTATTAGGAGATTAGGTTATTTTCCTCCAAGGATTGGTTACCCCTTTGGAAGGAATTGCTTTTGTCTGTGCATACATTTGTGCAATTTAAAAGCCCTTGTGGATTCAGGCCTACCAGCCTTGGCTCAATCGAGTCAGAATTGCAGAGGCACTTGTGTGTCCTTGTCAGTTGGCCTCAAAATGGTCCAGTGTTTTTAAGCACCAATAGTCAAAGCATTACATAAACCAAATAGAAGAACTAAATTATCATATACCACATGGGCAGGTAAAATTTATTTTATCTTGATCCTCAAGAGATCTTTTAATTTGGTCATAGCCACTAAAGCCATCTAGAAAAGAAAAATACCATTTTGCAGAGAACGAATTCAATAATTGGTCAATGAATACAAATGTAAAGTGATACTTCCTAGTGGAAATATTCATCTCTCTGTAATCTACACAAACTCTACACTTACCTCCTTCCTTTGGAAAAATTACTAGTGGGGAAACTTATTCACTATCAACTATAGGATAAATGAATCTAGCATCCAACAACTTTTATAACTCTATCTTTGTGGTTGTCTAAATATCACATATCCTTAATTTATATAAATTATATATACATGCACAAGCTAGGATCAACTCATTTCATGTCACCATAGTCCTAAGAAAAAGCTTCAAAATGTTGTTGCAACATTATTAACAAAGCCTCCCTTTGATCTTGGACTAGTTTAGTTCTGATATTCAACATCTTCCCTTGGATGAATTTAATTGGGATTGAAGCTCTTATAACATAAGAAACATCCATACTTATTTCACTCAAGCTATATTCCTTAGGTAATATGTCATATATCATTACCGACTTGGAAGCATCCTCATGATAAAGTATCTTATGAAATAGAAATGCAAGAAAATTTAGGAACTTCTCTTATTCTAGATCTAACCAATAATAATTTTGAATGATATATCCTAAGACATCATCTTCATCTTGACAATAAATCATAGGTTTTTTTTATCAATGATCATGAAAGTTTGTAAAAGAAATTATTCTTCACTTTCTATGATTGGCCAGATATATTATTCTTCTTCAACATGTGGTTGTGTTGGTGTATAAAGAATAATTTTTTTGGTTATGTTCCTATTTGATATGGTAATGTTACTTGAATGGAAACCAATAAATGCATTTACTATAGCTAACCATGGGTGTTCAAGGATGAGGGGATACCCACCCAAGGTAGCCTTAGGTTGGAGCATAATAAAATCTACTGGGTATTCCCATGATTCCATAGTAATAACTAAATCTTCAATAACTCCCTCAGGCTTGACAATAAATCAATAAAATAACTACAACATGGTAGGGGTAAGCCAATGTTATCCAATTCAAAAAATATTCATTGTTTTCTTTTTCATAACATTAATTTCCACCCCTAGGTCAATGGGAGTATTTTCAATGAGATTTCCATTTATGTGAACATTCACAATAGGACTACATCAGGATCAACATACTTAGGGACAATTAGTGTACCTAACATAATATCAATCAATTTTCCTATCACTTGAATAGTGCATGGATCTCTCCTTTTCCTTCTTGATTTCTTAAGCCACAACTCTCTAATAGCCTTGTTATAGATAGGGACATCTTTGATTCCCTCAATAAGTATAATTTTGATGGAAATATCGTTAAGTTTCCCCATGAAATAAAATACTAGCTCAGGGTGATATTTATCAGTGGCTAATCTTGT
This sequence comes from Chamaecyparis obtusa, assembly GCA_027943335.1. Lineage (NCBI taxonomy): Eukaryota > Viridiplantae > Streptophyta > Pinopsida > Cupressales > Cupressaceae > Chamaecyparis > Chamaecyparis obtusa. The sequence goes on along the minus strand of BSBK01006942.1, from coordinate 1,528,578 downwards.
AGGAAAAGGAGGATCTTTGGTCAAAGGTTCTTGTTCAACAACAAGATGAGATGCTTATTATTCAGTGGTAGGTTGGGATGGTTTTGGGTTGGTGGAATCATTAATGTCTCTTCATTAGTTCCTTTAATTATTTATGGATCAATTAAACCTACAAGAGTTTGTCTTGAATGAAGTTTGACATCACCAATTTAAACTATGTAGGATGGATATCGAGTGGCATTAGTAGCATAATCTTGTTGAAAAAGTTTATTGTTAGGATGAGGTGTAGGTTGAGCAGGCAGTTAGGGAGATATTGGTTGTAGAGTAGTAGTTCGGTTTATTTTTTACATTATATCTTATTGTTGTGGATAAGGATTGGGCATCCAAGAAAGTTGTTGGTAAAGTTTTTATTTTTGTTTCCTATACTATGGAGGATCTTAGGGCCATTATGTGTTAACTCACCATGGTTGAGACCACAAATTTTAAGCTCCTTGTCATTGATTATAATTGGGTGTATGATAGGAGATGAAGGAGACCATCCCCATTGTTTTTGTCCCCAGATATTATTCACATTCCCCTACCATGATTGACAGAAATTTCCCCATGGATGATAATTATAACTAGAAGCATTTGGATTATACTTAGATGATGTATTACCATAAGATAATGGATCAATAGGCATACCTTGATGTTTTTGCCATGGATTTAATTAAGAAATATGAAATATTTGGCCATCATCATCTTCAACTACATGGAACTATGTATTTTAAGGCTTCTCTTTAGTGATGGTTGCTAGCTTCCTGTATTAATAGGAGCCCTTGTTTTTCTGACAACGTGGGCTATATTAAGTGTCACATATGCTTACTCCTACTTATTCTTGATATGAAAAGTATGCAGTTGCATGACCATATGACTTATAATGTCCCTCTTATTTGAGAGAAAATTTCTAAGCTCCATTCAAGATAGACCTTTAAAGCTTTAGTTGTAGGTAGTTGTGAGGCCTATCCCAGCCCATCATAGTTTAGAACTTTATTTACCTGTTATGTTTTTAGTTGATACTATTTGGGACTCTTGGACTCTTTGAAACACTTGTTATTTTTGAGGATCTTTAAGATTTCGTACCATGTTATCATACATTGTGATTTGATGTAAACCCATTCAAGTGATACACTATGATTAGTTGTGCAGTTTATCTACATGGTTAAGTTTAATGATGCATTGTGATGGATATTCATGTTAGGATATATTAGGATCTAGAATGATTAAGAATTAAGTTTACATGTATGAACTAGATGCAGATTTTGTTTAATTTACCATTAAGTTATTAAATGCAGATATAAGTGGTGTGTGTGTTACATTATGTATTTATTATGTTACATGTGGATTTATTGGACCTACTGATGTGTGCAAGAAGTTGACCATGGTACTAAAAATGAGGTTTTAGAAATGAACCTATGTGTATTCATCGTGATGCTAAGGTCCTGTCTGTGAAGAGATATGGACCTTCTTGTAATGTATTTTTATTCATGAAAGTATATTGCATGGTTGCATTTAATTTAGTTTTGTAAATGTTAAATGGATCATGCCTAATGTAATTATATGGTGTCACTTGACACCTATGTCCTTGTGAGCTGGCATGGCTAGTAAATGTAACTAGGGTAGACCTAGTCATGACCCAGGGGTTACCTAGTGTAGTGCCCATGCATACCCTAAGGTTTAGGAAGATAAAACTGGGTCAAGGGAGTTGTATTTCATAGGTTAACTTCAAGTGGAGTTTAGGAGGACCTAATAGGCTTCCAGAAGGTAGTTAGGGTTAGTTTTGACTACCCTACTTGGTAACATAGGGGTTAGGAGTCATTTTCAACCCATTAACATCCCTTGAACTCATTTATGACATGACTAAAGTATCCCCTCTTCAAAATGGAAAAAATTAGAGAGTTTATAGAATTTGGGCAAAGTATTTCATCCTTCCCACATGAGTCATATGATCCATTTAAGAGGGTCTTGAATTGGAGGGAGAAGGGAAGACTCTAGAGGAATCCTCATTAATGCTAGAATTAGATATTCTTAAGCTAGAGCATTTTTAGTGGGATTTGGGAGGAAAGTGAAAGTTGTTCACCCACTCTCTAGTCTTAGAGACACCTAGTTTTTGAATGAGACTTGGAAAAGGAGAAAGGCATAAAGGGAGAAAGATTCTTTCAATTCTTCATTTTCCATCTTGAGCTTGGACTTAAAGTTGGAATTATTTAGCTCATTGTAGTGTAAATATTTTATGCAAGTAAAAATCTTTAGGATTCTTTAATGGAGTTTTATAATTTTATGTTCAAACTCCATGGGTTTCTGTGGAGGTTTGCATGACTTGTTTTTACTTTGTGATGTATATTTTTTATGGTTTCTTCAAGGTACACTCACCCTTTGGAGGGAAGAGTAGTCTTGAAGGGGTGAAGGATTAATGGCTTCCCATGATGTGTAAAGTCTCCCATGTGTGGAGGGTACATGAGTGGGAAAGTCCACATGATGCCAATCATGCCAAGGGCATTTGGGGTAATAAGGAGAAGTTTAGATGGCTTAAAACCATGGAAGTTTTTGTGGAAGTTTTGATATGATGGAATGAGTGCCCATGTGTGTCCTATTCCAAATAATACATTTTTTTTAGGTTAGCTATCTCAACATGTGGTGAGCCCTCTTCACCCATAGATTTAGGTCCTATTTTGTGGCCGAGTAAACCTTGGTATGGGAACTTTCATTATTATGTCTTTTTGAAACTTTTGTGTTTGTTTTCTTGTCACATTTTGGTTTCTAAAACCCCTAGCTCGAGTGTGGCCTTGAAAAGGCCTAGGTTGGGAGCCGACCCTCCATGTTCAACTTGTGTGATTTCATTGTAGGATTTCTAGTGGAGCTCTTGGTGGCCTTGCACCCATGAAGGTCTAGTTTCAGAATATTAGTCCCCTTAGAAGGATCTCTTACAAAATTGTTTAAGGGAGAAAGTTGTTTTCCCTTGTAAAAGTTCTTTATGAAAGGAAGAAGTACCTCATTGAAAACTATGCATTAAGAAGGTTGTAAATTATGATATGGTTTATTTCTTTGATGAATAAAGTATGGAAGGAAAGATTATTATATCTCTTGTTGATAATTTGTTATACTCTTTCTGTTATGTGAATTTCAATTTTGGTTATATATCACTTGCTCAAAATTATAGTAAATGACTTTGTATGCAATTCTATTTAAAATGAATTTTGAAGTTAGACCATTTGAAAATCATAGTTATAGGAAATATTTAAAATCAACATGAGGTTGTGATGAGAATCCAAGTTATATATTAAGTAAGACTTATATTGAAGTTGAATAAAAGGAAAGGAACCTTACTCTTCTATTAATATTAGTGGAATTATCTCACTTTCCTTGCATTTGATTATATCTATTAATTTTACCTTATTAAGTTTAGAATCAAACATTTTTAAAAATTTAAATACTTCTCTTCAAACCTTTAGTTAGAAGGCAACAAAAATAATAATTTTTATGATTCACATATTAATATTCTTCTAAGTTGTTAGATTAAGAAGTCATCTTATCATCTCATAAGGAATTATTTTAGCCTAAATTTTAAGACTTATGTTATTTAAAATTTTGTGGTAAGATTTATTTATTAATAATTATATATATTTATATATATATATATATATATATATATATATATATATATATATATATATATATATATATATATATATATATATATATATATATATATATATATATATATATATATATATATATATATATATATATATATATATATATATATATGTAATCATTAGTATGAATGGAATTTTTATCTAAGTCAATAGTTGGTTGGCCTAGCGGTGAAGCTCAATGGTTCTCATTGAGCCCACTAGGGTTCAAATCTTGCTGAGCGAGAAGACATCTTAAAAGGGATGAGGCCGGGATCGTGCCCCGGGCGACTTTGGCAGAATGGATACCCCTCAGACCTTGGCTCTAAGCTGAAGAGAAGCAGTTAATAAATGATTCTCAATATAAAAAAAAGAAGAAGATATTAATATATATTTATATAATCAAATTATACGCTAAAACTATACCTCCTATTTTCTAAAAATATATATCTAAATATACATCCTAAATATTTAGATATTCTAGACTCTGAATTTTATTGAAAAAATAATAAATAAAACTGTGTGTGTGTGTATATACATATATATATTATAATAAAATCAAAAGAAAACATTACACTTTCGTATTTAACCCTAGTTATAAAATATATATATATATATAAATTTGTTTAAAAATGAATTTTAATTTCATAGCCATGAAGGAAGAGTGTGTGTAGGGTTTGGGAGGGCAGCCGAAGGCCTTACCCATCCTTGGGCGCGAGCCGTTAAACAAGCACCACTGTGTAACCACAATGGTGCCGCTACTGGGACTCATTGTGGAAACATAGTGGGGGTCGATGCAACAACCACCATTGTGATTACATATTGGTGGTCGGGAGGCCTGACGATCCTTCTTACCACCCATGCCCACCTCTAGGAAGCATGGCAGGGTTGGGCGAAGCAGCAACCAACCACTGTAGGCTCGGCTCCCCTGCGAACCCTAGATACAGGGGTTAGCATAAAACAAAGATTTTTATAAAAGAAAAAAAAGATTTTTTAATTAAATCTGAATTTAAAAGGGTTAGCATTCTAAAAATAGACCATAGTAAGTATATAAAAAATAATAATAATATAAATATTAGAAATATGCTTTTTCCTGAAAAAATAGAGTAAAAATAAACATGGGGAAACCCATGTTATTTTTACTCACGGGTAAGTTTCTTATTTATCTTTTAGTTTTATTTTGGAAATATAATAATAATTTGGATAACAAATTATATAGGTTATGGACCATAGTTGATATTGTAGACTTATGGTATTCCCTAGAATTATCTAGAAGTCTTTAAAGGATTGATTTGCTAGTAAACTTCAAATAGAAAACTTATTTAAAAATTAGATTAAAGTTAAGGAGTAATTTTAATTAGACTCCTAGAAGTTTATTTCAAGATTTTTTAGGTTGAGATTTAAACCTCCCTTCTATTAACTTGCTTCTAGACCTTAGAATAAAAATATTCTAGGAGATTTAAATAAAGTAAATTGTAGGGATGGGATAAACTATTTATAACATATTGGTGATTGTTTTAATATAGCTCTAAGGCTTAATTAAGGACCTTAAGACTTAATGACTTTAGAGTTTTAATTATTTAAATTGGTTATCTATTAATGATTAAATTATTAAACGACTTAATGAAGACTTAATAATTAAATTAATTATTTATTGGGTATCTAGAGTTCATTCTGGAGTTATTTAGTATCCTTTATTTGAAGCACAAAATTAATTATTTGTTATATTTTAAATTTTAAGGGATTGGTAGCTTTTTAATTATCATTTCGTTTAGTGAATTGGTTACATTAGATGAATCTGAATTAGGCATGTTATTCATTTGTATTAATTTGGATTTTATTAAATTGATTAGTTGTATAGTATTATTAACCTCTTGAAATTTTTAGGTTGAACCTACCCCTTGGAGGTATTGATTAAGTTAATTTATTTGAATTAATATAGTCAACTTAACCCTTACAAATGGAGTTATATTTTAAAATTGTCAAATCCATGTGCGGTTAGTGTCTAGTCAAACTCCAGGTTAGTTAACAACTTGATATGATGTTAGGGTTTTGGTCACCATGCAGTAGGTGGTCAAACTTAGTCCATTGAGTATGAGATTCACCTAGTCTATTTCTAAATTCATCTTAGTTAGCGTGAACCTTCCTAACTCAAGTGACTTATGTGTGTACGATAGTAGGTTAACCTTAGGTTTTAGAAAAAAATTTGTAGTGTTTTTCTCAACTTTTGGGCATTACATTTTAGTATCAGAGCCAGGTTAGTTAACATTAGGAACCTAACCCACTGTGTAGCTGCTAAACATTGTCCTTTTTTGTGTAGGATTCCTCCACTCACTCGATTGGTCCATGGACGTGGACGAGATCATAGATGTATCTTCATATCTTGAGAGGAGGTACAGTCTAAGGTATAAGTTCGAGGAGGGGACTAGGGTCAACCTCCTGAACTACCTCCAAATCTGAATGCAAATTTACTACAAGAATTCCAGAACCTAGTCGAGATTATCCTTGACCAATTGCCTCTAGTTTTACAATAGAATGTGCAAAAGGAATTAGAAGGATGTGGGTCCTCAGCCAAGGAATAAATTAGGAGTCCCCCTCCTAGGTTCACTGAGGGATAGGCTAAATAGGAAATTGGGTCCATTGGTGGACTAGAACCTCTACCCAAGATTGAGGTTCGTAGATATGAGAGAGAACCCCCTGATAAAGGTGATCAGATTAGAGAGATGATGTGGCTTCAACCGCCACTATTCATGGGATCTAAAGATGTGACAAATGCAAAGTCTTGGCTTCTAAGCATTGAGCGGTGTTTTGGGTTGCACCCTTATGAGAGAAACCTCAAGGAACACTTTTCTATACATATCCTTAGGGGAGGAGCCTCCACTTGGTGGAAACACAAGGAATTCAAGGGACATTTGGTTATTGAATTCCTAACATGGGAAACCTTCCTAAAAATATTTAGGACTAGATATCTCTTGGAGTAGTTTAGACAGTGTCGCATAAATGAATTTCATGACCTGTAGCAAAGAGGACTTTTAGTGGCCCAATATGAGGGAAATTTTATATACATCCTTCCTTATGTCGAGTATATGAGGGATGAAAAAATACAATTCAAATTGGTTCATTAAAGGATTGAACCCATCTATAGCAGACATGGTACACACGGTACCATGAGGAGACTTACAGTTCACTAGTGATAAAGCCTTGGTAGTTGAGGATATTGTAAAAGGATCTCAGTATCAAAATCCTACACCACAGAATTCAGACTATTAGAAGCCCTCTTGGAAGGGGAATCAAAGGAACTCTTCAGGGTCATTCAGTTACCCATAGCTACATCAGAAACAACAACCTCAACATTCTCAGTAGAACCAAAGATAGAAACCACCTTAGGGTTAACATGGATCAAAGACCAAGAAGTGGAAGTCTCAGGGTCCTAATAAGGACCATAAATCTAAGGCCCCTTATAGACCCCCATCATAAACACAACAATCCTATAAGGGGGGATACATTAGGTCTACTTGGACAAGAGGTTCTCATAATTCTAGATCTTAGGGCATCTAGATTTAAACATGTGGTCCATGCTATACTTGTGGTGCCATGAGGAATATAGAAAGGGAATATACTTAGCTCTGAAGGTAGTCAGTAGGAAACAATATCTAAACCTACTGTTGGGGACATGGGCAAGTCCCACAAAGTTTTTGCAGTAGTTGAAAAATGCCAAGCATAACATCAGGCTACCATCATTGATGCCATAGGTACAATCAAAGGTAGTGACATTTCTATCCTATTTGATACTAGAGATACTGAATCCTTTTTTTCTATATTGGTTGTGGAGTGTTGCGGGCTAGTGGCAGCTAGGCAAGATATTAGGTTGGAAGTTGAGTTATCTTCAGGAGATAGAGTATCTGTTACCTTGGTGGTTAGAGAATGTTTGATCCAGATTGATGGCTTAACCACCTTAGAAGACCTTAGAGTTACACCTCTTGGATCTTACGGTCTAGTTCTTGGCATGGATTGGATATATGCTCACAAGGCCAAGCTAGATTGTTGTAAGAAGTTGATCGAATGATTGGATGATGATGTCAATGATACTATGATTTATAGAATCCAGAGGCTTGTATCCCTCCGTGTGATCTCCACTATGTAGCTTAAGAAAATCATGTGAAAGGAATGGCAGTTGTTTTCTATCACCATCAATGATAGGGAGGATGAGGAAGAACAAGAAGCCTCACTGGATAAACATCCCATTTTCTAAGAATATGCAGATGTGTTTCTTTCAGAGCTACTTGGTATGCCTCCTCATAGGGAAATTGAATTTCACATAGATCTTGTACTAGGGGTGGAATCAGTTTCTAGAGCACATTATAAGATGACCACTAATGAGCTCAATGAGTTAAAGTTGTAGCTAGAGGAACTGTTAGAGAAAGGAGGAACTATTAGATAAAGGACATATTCATCCCATTTTTTCTCCTTGGGGTGTACTTGCGATCTTTATAAAGAAGAAAGATAGATCTCTTAGGTTGTGTATGGATTACCACTGCTTGAACAAAGTAACCATTAAGAATCAGTATCCATTCCCTAGGATTGATGACCTGTTTGATCAACTACAAGGTGCTCGAGTGTTCTCCAAGATAAACCTTAAGTTAGGATATCACTAGTTGAGGATAGTGGATAGTGATATTCACAAGGCCACATTTTGTACTAGATATGACCACTATGAATTCAACATGGTTCCATTCGGTCTTACAAATGCTCCAATTGTATTCATGAGTCTCATGAATGGGGTATTTTGTATATTTCTTGACAAATTTGTGGTAGTTTTCCTTGATGACATATTAATATATTCAAAAGATGTGAGAGGGCATGAAGAGCACCTAGGACAAGTCTTGCAGTGCCTTAGAGATAATCAATTGTATGACAACTTATCGAAGTGCACATTTTTTAGATCAGAGGTCAAATATTTAGGTCAAGTGATATTGGGTGATGGGATCTCAGTAGATCCATCAAAGATTGATGCCATTATGAATTATCCAACACCTACTAATGTGATTGAGGTGAGAAGTTTCATGGGTCTAGCCAATTATTATAGATGGTTTTTTGAAGGATTCTATCACGTAGTACACCCCACCACTTCTCTTCAGGAAAAGGGAAATAAATTTGAGTGGACTAAGAAGTGTGATAGATCCTTTCAGGAGCTCAAGAGAGCATTAACCAATGCACCCATTCTTGTTGTGCCAGAGCCTTCAAATTTTTTTTTAGTTTGCACAAATGCTTCCTTAGATGGTTTAGAGGTAGTTCTTATGCAAGGTGGGTGAGCTATAGCCTACAAGTCCATGAAACTGAAGACTCATGAGCTCAACTACCTTTCCCATGATCTCGAGCTTGTGGTAGTGGTACATGATTTAGTGAGCTGGATGGACGGAAGAAGTATACTGATGCGAAGAGAATAGATTGAGCCTATTTAGTGGGGGACAATGTCTTTTTGAGAGTACAACCACATAAGAGTCTAATCCATTTTGGAAAGGGCTCTTAGATTTTACCTCAATTTGTTGGACCTTTTGAGATCCTTGAGAGGATAGGACTAGTTGCATACCATTTGGCTTTGTCACCTAGCCTGTCACACATCCATGATGTGTTTCATGTTTCAATTTTGAGGAAGTATGTTTATGATGAGACTCATGTGATAGATTGGGATGGCTTGCAGGTAGACTCAGATGGATAACTGGCTTTCGAGCCCATTTTTATATTGGTTCAATAGACCTTGGCACTTTGAGGAAGGGAGCTAGAATAGGTTAGGTTCTAGTGGGATTGTTATTACGAGGTCACAACTTCATGGGATGATGCAACACATATGAGGTCTTAGTTCCCTCACCTCTTTGATGAACTCTGGGAGGATGTTCATGCCTAGCGGGGGTGGATGCAAGGCCTACCCTATCTTGTCATAGCTTAGCACTTTATTTTCCTATTATGTTTTCAATTGATACTATTTGGGACTCTTGGACTCTTTGAAATACTTGTTATTTTTTAGGATCTATAAGATTTCGTACCATGTTATCATTAATTGTGATTTGATGTAAAACTATTCAGGTGATACCCTATGATTAGTTGTGCAGTTTATCTACATGGTTAAGTTTAATGATGCATTGTGACAGATATTCATGTTAGGATATATCAGGATGTAGAACGATTACGAATTAAGTTTACATGTATGAACTAGATGCAGATTTTGTTTAATTTACCATTAAGTTATTAAATGAAAATGTAAATGGTGTGTGTGTGTGTTACATTATGTATTTATTATGTTACATGTGGATTTATTGCACCTACTGATGTGTGCAATGAGTGTGCAGGAAGTTGACCATGGTACTAAAAATGGGGTTTCAGAAATGAACCTATGTGTATTCACCATAATGCTAAGGTCTTATCTGTGAAGAGACATGGATCTCATTGTAATTTATTTTTATTCGTGAAAGTATATTTCATGGTTGTATTTAATTTAGATTTGTAAATATTAAATGGGTCATGCCTAATGTAATTATGTGGTGTCACTTGACACCTATGTCCTTGTGAGTTGGCATGGCTAGTAAATGTAACTAGGGTAGACCTAGTCATGATCTAGGGGTTACCTAGTGTAGTACCCATGCATACCCTAAGGTTTATGAAGATTAGATTGGGTCAGGGGAGTTTAATTTCGTAGGTTAATTTCAAGTGGAGTTTAGGAGGACCAAATAGGCTTCCAAAAGGTAGTTAGGGTTAGTTTTGACCACCCTACTTGGTACCTTAGGGGTTAGAGGCCATTTTCAACCCATTAAGATCCCTCGAACTCATTTATGACACCCCTAAAATATCCCCTCTTCAAAGTGGCGAAAATTAGAGGGTTTGTAGAATTTGGGCAAAGTATCTCATCCTTCCCACGTGAGTCATAAACTCCATTTATGAGGGTCTTGACTTGGAGGGAGAAGGGAAGACTCTAGAGGAATCCTCATTAATGCTAGAACTAGATATTCTTATGCTAGAGCATTTTTGGGGGGATTTGGGAGAAAAGTGAAGGTTGTTCACCCACTCTCTACTCTTAGAGACACCTAGATTTGGAAGGAGACTTGGAAAAGGAGAAAGGCATAAAGGGAGAAAGCTTCTTTCAATTTTTAGTTTTCCACCTTGAGCTTGGACTTAATGTTGGAATTATTTAGCTCATTGTAGTGTAAATATTTTATGCAAGTAAAAATCTTTAGGATGCTTTAATAGAGTTTTATGGGTTTATGTTCAAACTCCATGGGTTTCCATGGAGGTTTGTGTGACTTGTTTTTACTTTTGCGATGTATATTTTTGAGGGTTTCTTCAAGGTACAATGACCCTTGGGAGGGAAGAGCAGCCTTGAAGGGGTGAAGGATTAGTGGCTTCCCATGATGTGTAGAGTCTCCCATGTGTGGAGGGATGTACATGGGTGGGAAAGTCCACATGATGCCAATCATGCCAAGGGCATTTGGGGTAGTAAGAAGTTTAGATGGCTTGAAGCCATGGAATTTTTTGTGGAAGTTTTGACATGATGAAATGAGTGCCCATGTGTGGCCTATTCCAAATAATGAACTTGTTTTAGGTTGGTTATCTCCACATGTGGTGAGCCCTCTTCACTCGTAGATTTGGGTCCTATTTTGTGGCCCAGTAAACCTTGGTATGGGAACTTTCATTATTATGTCTTTTTGAAACTTTTGTGTTTTTTTTCTTGTCACCTTTTGGTTTTTGAAACCCCTAGCTCTGGGGTGGCCTTGAAAAAGGCCTAGGTTGGGAGGTGAGCCTCCATGGTCAACCTATGTGATTTCATTCTAGGATTTTTGGTGGCGCTCTTGGTGGCCTTGTACCTATGAAGGTCTAGTTTCAGAATATTAGTCCCCTTAGAAGGATCTCTTGCAAAATTGTTTAAGGGAGAAAGTTGTTTTCCCTTGTAAAATTTCTTTATAAAGGAAGAAGTACCTCATTGAAAACTATGCATTAAGAAGGTTGTAAATTATGATATGGTTTATTGCTTTAATGAATAAAGTATGAAAGGAAAACTTATTATATCTGTTGTTGATAATTTGTTCTACTCTTTCTCTTATGTGAATTTCTATTTTGGTTGTATATCACTTGCTCACAATTATAGTAAATTACTTTGTATGTAATTCTATTTAAAATAAATTTTGAAGTTAGACCATTTGAAAATTATAGTTATAGTAACTATTTAAAATCAACATGAGATTGTGATAAGAATCCAAATTATAGATTAAGTAAGATTTATATTGAAGTACCATCTATTGGGTACCATCATCACCTTTATCATTAATATAAGTCTCTGGCCCTACATTCTTCATAGACCCCTCATTGTCCTTTACCTCATCCTCTCCTGAATCTCGAGAGAGGGCATTATCTTCAGAGTCCTTAGTTTCCTCTTCTTCTCTATTAAAGCTTTGTACATTCTGGGTATCACGACCTTCCTCATCCTCTGAATCATCAGTAACATTGTCCTCATAGATACACTCAGAAGCTTCCTTCTTCACAGTCCTCATTTTATTAAAACTTCTTTCAATTTTGCCTTCTACAATCCATTTACCTTTACCCAAAATGGGAGTAGTGATAGTAGGGTTAGGGATGGAATCCTTTATGTGTTCATAAATCAATAAGATCAACCCCTCATGTCAAATGGCCTTCTTGGACTTCTTGTTCTCATTAAGGATTTTAATTAAAGAGCTATGTAAGTAGTAAGGAATGTTGATAATATCCTTATACCTGAAGTGATTAAGGAACATGAAGTAATGGGAATGCACATGAGTAAACCGCCCATCGAGAGTAAAGTATTCCATAATAACTAGGAGAGTGATACACCAAATTTCTTTGATCTTGTAAACATCAATGAAGCCATTAGCATGAGCTTTGGAGAAAGCCTCCTTCTCCTTCTCAGACTTAGGGAATTTCTTAACCACCATGTCTGAGATCTTTCAGTTTCTATAAAACTTTAAACCCTCAATAGGGATACCAGTAACCTAAGCTATAAGCTCAACCGAGAGATTGATAGTCTTCTCATCCATCGTGATGGTCTCATTTTTCCAACCATTGAAGAATTTTTGAGTGATAGATTTGTCAAATGCATGGAGTCTTTCCAGATACAGAGTGACTCCGCCCTTGTGCACTTTATGCCACACCATAGCAATGTCTTCGCCTTTAATCCTATGATAGTTTGCGTGCTCCTCCCTTTTAAGATCACCACCCATGATGATAGAGATCAAAACCAGACACCGATCACTCTTCCTTGTTTATTGATTATGCTTGCAAAGATTATCTTTCTTGGCAATGTTAATGCAAATGTAAATAGTAACCCAAAAAGTGTGGGATATAATAATTTTATTAATGCCAATTACACTGCTCCACTCTTTCCAATAACTACCCACAGGCTCTATAGTACTCATGTGTGTAATTATAATAATCTTAAAGCTTTCCTTTCTTATGGATGATTTTGTCATAATTAATTTTTGATTTTGTGTCCTCATTCAAATTCACAAAGCTCTCCAAAGTGAAGGTGTCATCAGAGTTAACTCCCACATTATCTAACCCAACTAGTTCCCTTTGTTATCATTGCTACTTTTGGCTCTGGAGAACAACTCTGATAACCAATCAACATTCTCCATCTGAAAAAATTCTATGCCTAAGGCATTCAATATTAAAAAATGTCTAGAAAAATTATAAAAATCAGAAAAAGTCCTGAAAAAATGAACATCTTGGTGAAAACCTTGAAATAGGCACCTTGATGTATCACAAAAAAAGTAAAAAATATCAAAAGTACAAAAAAATGGGAAAAAGAAAAAGTGCCTTTGTGAAAACCTAGAAACAAGCGCCTCGGTAGAAAAAATAGAATCTCTGCCAAGATGGTGAAAACCCAGCAAACAGGCACCATTTGTTCAAAACGCTCCATCTATCAGTGCAATCTTGGTCTTTCCCAACTTTCAGTCTGCTTTAGTTTGTATATATCCTTGTTTCAACAAATTTAGTATGTACACCAATCAGCCAAAGCATCCATCTCCTATCAATGTTTTAAACTTGGGGGCAATCAATGTCATATCCTACAGTCCTCAGTATCTCAGACGTGTCATATCCAGTCAAAGTCCTTTGAAGCTACATCTGAGCTAGTCGGTCTGTCTCCTCTCTAGAAAGGATTTTGCATCTACAACAACACAATCAAACATCAACACAAACTGAGAACAATCTATGCTTTACATGTCTTTATCTCCTTGTATTCTTACTGATTCACATTAAGATTTTTGCATAATGTGTCCTTTCAAGCTCTTCGATGATGTCCTTTACGGGATTTAGAGAGTGATGACTGGGGGCATAATATTTTCTTTGTTTTCTACTTGTATGTGAAAATCTATCAACTTTGGAAATTCTAGCTTGAGATGGTGTCTGTCTGTAAGAGCCTTCATCTCATATTGGATGGCCATGAGTACCTCGACCATTGATACCCAAAAAATTCAAGGAAGTTTGATCTAACTATTGTCTTTTTGAGTGAGTTCTTTCTCCTACTGTGAAACATGATCTTACCTAAGGATGTGAACGATAAAGGGTCACTACGGGTAATTCACACTGGATTTATCGTAATCTCTTGACTTCTTGACATGTTTGTATCGCAAGGCGTATTCGGTCATCATGACGTCTATGTTTTGATGCTTATACAAATTGCTATATCAAAATGGACATGATATTCAGGTCATCCTGGCATTTGTGCCTTAGTGCTTATATCTTATCTGACATTTTGAAAATGAAATCAATATTCATATGTCCATGGTTGTCTAACCAGTGGGTGTTGTATTGATTCTTGAGCATACAAATCAATATTCATATGTATATAGTTTCCTAACTAGTGGGAATTGTATTGATTTATCCAACTACCTACTAAAAGTTCAATGATGAAAACAAATCGACACATGATTAGTGAATAGGTCCTAGGTCTTAGGTTTTCATTTCATTTTTCATGTCATTTTGAACTTTGCATGATTGCATGATCTCACAAATTTTTGAATACACTCAAAAATTCTTAAATGATTCTTCTAAACTAAAGTTAAACTTGATATAAGAGTTGAATCTCACACGAAGGTTTCCTCACAAAACCGCAAGCAGTCACCATCCTGGGTTAAACATCCTTTTTGACATAAGACTGAGTACTTGTCTTCATCAATTCCTGCAAAACATATCATGTGTATCATTGCATTTCATGATCATTCCATCTATTACATTACATCCATGTGCATTTAACATTGCATCACATAATCATAATCATACATTTCCATATATTTTCCATAATCAACTACATTTGCATAAATCCATACATTTGAAAGAAATCATTGCATTGCATAAATCCATACATACATTCTACACTACTCATAGCATTTACATCACATGATATCATCATAAATCAAAACATGACAAATACAAATGAAATCATAACCAAAATCTTGATCTCATATATATCATATAACTCGAACTAGTCAAGGGTGCACTAATAGCACAAGGTAAAAAAAGAATGAGCTCATGTGAGATATCAAAAGTCATATCAGTGTATATAAACAAAATGACAAAAGTAGAATATCAAGATAGATCAGCTGTCGGCCTGATCCTCTACATCTGGTGGAGGTGGTGGTGGTGCATTTGGCACTGCCTCAGCTCGTGGTGCCCTCGCTCCCTCTGATGCTATCATGTACTAGGAGTATGTAGGTACTCTCTGAGCCACTGGAAAAACTAAATAATATGCTAAGACATAATATAAGGCCTGAGCTGTCTGATGTGTCACCTCTGCCTATAATCTCCTGACATTTGCCTCTCTCAACAAGAGATGCCTCTCTAGCTCCTTCCGTTGTATATTGTGGGGAGCACTCTCTAACTTCAGGTCCCTGACCTGTAATTTGAGTCAGCTAATCAACTCCTAAGGAGTCTATGCTATACTAGGATCTCTCTCTACAATGGGCATCTTTGTATCCACATCTAGTTGATTAGTAGCCTCTGCTCTTTGCGCCTTACTCACCTCAGCACCTAGATCAAAATTGGTATCACCCTGTGAAGGATCAGGACCAACACCTACATCCTATTGTGCACCCAGTAACTCATCTGCACTACCAATACTGCCCAAAGTGCCGCTCTCTCCTCTAGTGGATCTCCATTGTAAAACTATAGGCCTACCTACTATAGAACTAGTAGGACGAGGTGGTCTCATGTGACCAGATGGTCTCTATGGTGTCACTACTGCCCTTGGCCTCAGAGGTGTAGGTTGGGGCATCAAAATTTGCATATCACACTGTCTTTGGCCTCGACCCATCGGTGCACCTGTCACATCCATAGTTTCCTCCATCGAGGGTATCAGCTCAGTAGGATTTGAAAATTTGTATATGGGATGCTCTGCGAGCCAAGAAATGAACCCATCTGTGACTCCAACATCTACAACATCTGGATGATAGTCCCAGTCTCTGCCAACAATACCACTATACTCCTGTGTACACAGAGCATAAGACAACTATGCTGTCCATCCTAGGCCAATCTCTCAGACTATTTGTGCATATGTGGCATAGTCCTATGGGGAATCCTGAATGATACCATACTACCACCACACTCTGGTGATGATGAATCTCTCGATCACTATGGTAGATCGACCAATCAACACTCGACTCTAAAAGAAATAATTGAGCTACTCTCAGGCAGTAGGCCAGGCCTCTATCTGTAAGTAAGGATGCCATAGCACAAATGTCATATCAAGGACACACCTCCAATACTCAGTATGGCACATGTGCACTTGTGTGACATATCCTGAATAAATATAAATCATTGGCTCCTGTGGCTGATGCTGACTCTGACATATGGGTCTACATACTGGGATGTGCTCCCATGCCCAAATCTGAAGCACTAATGCACCTAAAGCAAATGACTTGCTCTCCTGATACATGATCTCGTGCATCTCAGAGAACATATGAGCCAGCATACACTGAGACCAACCCAACTTAGAAGGAGTGGCCATCAAACATGTAACCATAGGGGCCCAGCCCATCAAGATACCATTCTGCTGACAGTCGGACATGATGATACCTCCTATCATACCAGCTAGTATGCACTCTAACCTATGGGTCTACCCATATCTCTGAACTAAGGACTCCCAAGAGATCTACTGTGTCAGCTGTGTATCATCTCCAAACAATCTCTTGAAAGCATGTAAACCTAAGTTCTCCGAACTCACATAGTCAGGACACGGGCCATGGAATGGAATATGTAGAATATGACACATGTCCTCTAGTGTGACCGTCAAATCTCCAGTAGGAAGATGGAAGGTTTATGTCTCTGAATGAAAACACTCAATCAACATAGTTAGTAGCCCATGGTTCACCCAAATCTTAGGTAAACGGATCAAATAATTGAATCCAAATGAAGCTAAATGTACTGTCATAGGATTAGGAAGTGACACGCAGAGTCTTTGAGTGGCTGGGTGTGATATATGTACATGTACGTCAGGATAAACGACCTATACAACATAGAAACAAGGAATCCTATTAGTCACTTGGTTGAAAAAGAGGCTAAAAGTACATAAATATGAAAGTTGAACACTTCAGAAGGTACATTAAATGCTACAAAATCAGCCTAAGAAATCAGAAAATTCAAAAATTTGACCTAAAAGGGTGATTTTAGCTCACTGTTTTCCATATGACAATACAGTCTGGTATCAAAACTCATACGAGTTTCTATAGGTTGTCATACAACAATTCATGGTTATATGACAATGCATACGTTCCCATACGACAACTGAGGGACCCGACAAAATGTCATACGACTCTTGGGTCCCTCTCATACGAGTTTATAGGGGTTCCCAGATGACATTCTATAGGAAATTCAAATGTTGTATGAGTCCCAGGGGACTGTCATACGAGTTTCTATGCATGCAAAAATTAAAAATTCCTAATGTATGAAAAATGATCTAAAAAAGCTACAAACATGCAAAAATGGAATTTACAAAGAGGCACAGAGGTCCACTTACCATGTCCATACTACGGAGGTCTCTGATGTCGCCGACTATGCTCAAAATGGAGTGAAGACACATGTATCTTCATCTCATCCATTTTTCGCTCAGAGGGCTCTATGGAAGTTTCTAAATTCAAATGTGAATAATGAATTGAAAATGACCCTTTTGGCCCTTATATAGGTTTTGACCTAATTTTTCAAAGTGCTCCATTTTCCACGAAAATTGCACCCCTGGCTAATTTCAACGTTCTAAACCCATTTTCGAGATCAAAATCAAAATTTGAGATCGTTTACTATGTCAAAATTGTGATTTAAAATTTTTGGACCCAGGATGACCGACTGCTCACAGACCTCCAAAATTCAACTTAACTGATTATCTAACATCAAACTATCAAAATTTCAACTTGGTCACCCATGGTTAACTCATGGTCAAACCTAGTCAAACTTGGTCTCTAGGACCTCTAAACTATGCAGAACGCATTCTCAAACGTGTATAACCACTACTCAAATCAATTGACATGCTTCTAAATTATTTAACGCTGACTTTTCTTGTCAGATTTCAATTTTCATCCCAGAAGGGGGCATGGTATTACACATCAATCAAGTCTGTAACACAAATTTATTATTCTGTCAATCAAATCTTTCCTCAGCAATCAAGAAAATAACCACGTCTAGTTGCTGATTCATCAAAAGACCTCATCACTTGGGGCACATTGCTTGGGGCATATCAGATTCATCAAGATCCATATCAATTTGGTATCCTAATATATCTTGTAAACTTTATCAGCTTTTCGTAACCATCGGTTCATTAGTGTTATTTCCTTGGTCTTCGTAACAGAAGGGTTCAGATGTGATACTGTTTCAATTCCTTTGGACAATCAGGTCTGGAATCAGGTCACTCAGTTCTTCGTAATCATAAAGTTTAGAATCAGGCATTTTGATACTTTTTCGTAATCATCGGTTCATTGTTACTATAGTTAACATCATCACAATTCTTGGTCAACCAGGACCTAAATCAACTTTCCTAATCTTTCAATCGATTTCTGTCTCAGAATTGGTTCATCTTTCAAATCAGTTTCATACATAAAAAATAGACTAATCTTTGAACCACTGTGCTTTGCACAGTGATTCAAAGAGGGGCAAAATGTAATACCCCAAAAATGGGCTATAGGTTCATTAACCTCCTACATCTTCAAATCAAATGAAATTGACATCGAAGTCCTAACCAAAGGCACATCTGCACATCAAATCTTTCAAAACCCTAATTGATTATCTTAATTCTGCATCGGGGAATATTCCTAATTTATCATAATTATCTTTAATTGAATATTATTTGGCAATAAATATCATTATTTGTCCTAAAGTTGATTAATTGAATATTCTGAATATTTAACTAATTCGATTTAATTTTGCCAATTAATTATTTAATTATATTTAATTCTATTTATTCCTAAATTGTATTATTTAATTTTGACAATAAATAAAAAATCTCATGTCTGATTGATTAAATTCTTATTTAATTAATTAATGTCAGTTGTCAATATTTAATAATATAGTTTTTGAATAAAAGTTTGATTTAATAATTGATTAACCCATAAATCAATTGTTTTAAATTTAAAATCAGTCAAGTTGAGAATAAATCACTTTATTTTTAAATTAATTCATAATTATCTATGCACATTTGAAGGAGCAGTTAAAACTTTAAATCAGAAAATCAATTCAAGTTGTTATCTTTTGGAAACTAAATATCTATTTTGAGTTGCAAATTGATCTAAACTTTTGATTTGAGTTAAAAAGTTGTTTTTGCATGATTTTGTGAGTTGATCTGTTTCTAATTTATTGTTAACTCAAAAATAAACCTGAGTTCATCAAGAGTGATTTATGGCTTTTCTCAATGCATCCTCAAGCCCTGGATTTCTATAAAAAAAGGCTCAGCTCTTCATAATTTACCACTCTTGAATTTGCACAATTACTTTGGTGAATTTGTAGCTGAAGGATCGAGCACTTGCGATAGGCGATTTGTGAGATTTTTCATTGTTGATCATAAGCATTCATAGATTTTCATAGCATCTCACTCATTCATATTGGTTTTAAATCTGCATATCATTTCATTTTCAATTCTAGGTTAGTTTCATACAGATTTTCATCCTAATTGCATACAAAATCCAAAAAAGTAGATTAATTTGCATTCATATAGTTTTTCATTCTTTTGCATTCAAATCCTTCGTTTAGGTGTTGCATTGTCACTGATCTCGATTTCAATCTGAGAACATCATACTCACACCTACTAGAAGACAGTAAATTGTCTGGTTAGCTTAGTTTCAATTACTTGCAAATTTTGATTTTGCTAACA
Source organism: Chamaecyparis obtusa (assembly GCA_027943335.1). Lineage (NCBI taxonomy): Eukaryota > Viridiplantae > Streptophyta > Pinopsida > Cupressales > Cupressaceae > Chamaecyparis > Chamaecyparis obtusa. The sequence continues at coordinate 1,508,556 of BSBK01006942.1, read as the reverse complement.
TCTAATGTTTTACTGAAGTATTGTGTTCGCAGCTAGGTACAATTTTCACACACAGTGTGAGATGTGAACTTTGGCATGGTTTGAAACAATTTCCCTTTCTTTTGAAATAACATTATCAATGGTTCATGAAGGTATACACTCTCCCTTAAGACACTTAATAATGTTCATAGAGCCTCCCTCAAGCTAAATATTATTAAAATTGAGGTTTTTGGCAAGTTGAAGACCATAAAGAGCTCCCATAGCTTCAATAATGTGATTGGTTTGAGTTCCCAAGGGGGCAACAATAGCAGCAATAAAATTACCACTGCAGTCTCTAATTATGCTACCACACCTAGTCGAGAAAGGATTGCCCTTAGTAGTCCCATCAAAATTTATCTTTATCCACCCTTCTAGAGGAGAGCTCCAAACACTATTCTCACATCCACCATCCTTAGAATTAGGTTCACATGCTTGATTTACTGTTGAGATTTCTAGCACTTTATGATTTAAATGTTGAACTTAGTATTCCCCCACTTGGGTTTTACCTTTTTTAATTTTATGGTGGCTATTACAAATGTTTGGTATTGTTAGCTATATTTTGTGATAAGTATTGTTTCTATCATGTTTGTTAAGGACCTCTGATAGTATGTGTAAGGGAGGACATGCCATAGATTGTAATATGTTTGTATGTGAAAATAAAATGCATTTTGTACCATATATGTTTGCATGAGTGTTGCATTAACTAGGTTTGCATGAACTTTTCAACTTATTATTGGTACAGATACTAATTTTTACTTTATACAATTGATTACTAAATGTTTCCTATAATGACAAATGAATAATAATCTAGATCTATTTTAGAAATTGTTAAATTACGAATGATTGACCAATGTGATTTTTGGTTTATGCTTAAACCATAATTATATTGCTCTTGATGACTATATTGTTAATCTCTATTGAGCATTTAAGGTTTTTATTAGTATCAAAGGACAGTAAAGAGGTCGATCGGTTATTTATATTGAGACAATCAGTAACTAGAAGTAAGATAGAGTAGTCGGTAAAGATTGTTACACCGAGCATCACACAGTTAACCCAGCACCAGCGACATCGACACCAACGGTCAGTAAACACCAAGCATCGCAGTATACACCAAGCAGATTATACAGTGTTTACCGATGATCATAGAAAATGACATAGTAATCAGGAATGGCACATTATTCTATGCAAATGGTTATAACAGATCGTAAAATGGTTTACCAAGATCGAGGAGCATTTATTGTAAAAGATATTCATTAAATGTAATGATTATCTTATTTGTATTAGTTGATCTAGATTATTTTGCACCGTAGATCTTAGGGTTATGATTATTTTTGTAACCTAATTTTTGCTAAGGCGGCAAAACATAACACTATATATTTTGTTTGTTCGCACCATTTTTATGAGGTTGTTGAACTGATATATATGAATCATGGAGCACTTGAAGAATTTTCCTATCTTCAAGACAATCAGTTTACCGAGTAGAATAGAGTACAGAGGATATCAGATTGAGCAAAATTAGGCAAGGCTACTGAGCAGAACAGAGCAGAGAACCATCACAGATAAGGTGATATTTTGATGAGCATTTATAGATCTATTTCAAACAAGTGAGTTGTCAACTAGCAAATAATTTACCTATTACTTTCTGACAATTGTGATAGAGTTTTTGATAAATCTCTTAACAGAGTAGACTTAACAGTCTTTGTATAAATCTCTTAACCGAGTACACACTTCAATTAGTGTTGTTAAATCCTATAACTAGGTAGATCTAGCTGATCTAATATATTACTCCTAACAGGGTAATATCACCAAAAGTGATCAAAACTTGTAGCCTTAACAGGCAAACCTTTTCTATCTGCAGTAGTGAAGAATTTGTGGGTGTCATCCCCACCACAGTTTTTACCTTCTAATAAGGGTTTATGCGTTACCAAAATACTTGTGTTATGTGATTGTCATATTGATTTCATGTTGTTTAATTTCTTAAGTTAACTAGATGATTGATTTATGCAATTAGATTCAAGTTATTTTGATCAGTTATTATAGTATTGAGTTATATTTCAGAAAGGTTGTTACAAGTAATGTTTTGAAGGCACTGATTCACCCCTCCCCTCTCAGTATCTATCTCTCCTAATTCCAACAATTGGTATCAGAGCCCAGTTCTCTTGTTGAACAGTTTAACCACTGAAGGGAAAAGATCTAAGTCATGGAGAGATACAAGCTTGACAAGACTATTGAGAATTAGAAGATACAAATGCAGATGTTTGTGGAACAATATAAATAAGCTAAGGATGAGCTGAAGAAATTACTAGTTGAAAGAAAGAACCTTGCAATTCAGCTGAATGAAATAAGTTATCATCAAGAGCCTATTGATGAAATATTTGATCATATTGGATCAAGCTTTGGAAGCATCTCTAACGGATCTGAAAGAATAATCTCTAAGTTATCTGAAAAGAATCAGCATCTATCCAAGCAAGTGAAAGCACTTCAAATCGGTCATGAATCTCAAATGGTGAGAATGGTGGAAATCATGAACAATGGTAGACAAGCTGAACAAGATCAGAATCTGGCTATTGAAAATTGAAAACTAATGACTGAACAACTTCAAGCAAAAGAAAGTGAAATACAGAGACTCACTGATCGTCACTTCCAAGTATCAAATTAGATGATGATAGTTAATCAAGAAATGAATTGAGTAAATGCAGAATTATCAAGAAGACTTGAAGATGTTGCTACACTCAGAGAAGATAATGAAAAACTGAGAAATGAAATAAAGACACAAAAGCAACACAATGAAATGATGAAGATAGCTGAGGACAACTCTAAAAAGATTGATGATTTCCTGACTAATCAGAGGAGATTCATAAGCATAGCCGGTATAGGCTACACCAGTGAAGGAGAATCATAACAACAAGATGAAAAAGTCAACAAAAATCAAACTCAAAAACCTAAAGTGATGACATGTTACCACTGTGGAAAAATGGGACATACATCTAATGTGTGCAGAAGCAAAGCACAAGGTAAACCTCCCGTCACTTCAAAATTCAATGGATATTGTTATTATTGTGGTAAGTTTGGACATCCAGCTTATGAATGTAGAGCAAAGAAGAATGACATTGCTAATAATACTACTGAGGAGAAAATATGCTATACTTGTAATAAGCATGGACACACTGCAAGGTGAAAATGAAACAAGTCTGGACACCTAAAGAGAAACTACAACGAAAGCCATATCAACTGAAGAGAAAAGGTAACTCATATGTCTGGGATTATAATACATGGACTAATTGTACTGCATGTGGTCGGTATGGACATATTGCAGCAAACTATTATAGAAAGAGTTGGATTGGACAATCAAGAAACTGGACAAATGTAGGAATGACATTTATGCACTGTCACAAGGTCAGTCATATAAGAAAGAACTGCAGAGACCGAGCACCTGATGAAAACCATATATTTGAGAGTGGATATAACATTGCAGATATTACAAAGTTAAGGAACACAATGTGGAAGAAGGCATCAAATGAGAATGCTGAGTCTAGTAACATTTTCGGTGAAACCTCATCCACTGGATTGGGTGACATTAGTACCTCCACTTAAGATGACAAAGTATGTATGGAACTGACATTTTAAATGATCACATTTTACATACAGTTCCTTATATATGATGTAAAAATACCAAATCTGCATGAATGAAGATGCAATATGGTATATATGTTATAAGTTTGCAAATGTTATCTAGTCGGTAAAAGAAGAAATGTGAGTTGGTTACCCGTCGGTAATAACTATACAAGGTTAACCGACAATAGTACAAACCGATGAAGACATTATATGTTAACCAAGAAAAAGATATTGTAGACATTACCGAGCTGACAATCGCTTTGTACCAAAAGTTAGGTCACACATTTAATGCATCAAAGTTTGAGCGGGAATATTGAAAAACCCTATATATATGCGGAAACAGAGTTCATTGTTACATTGCAATTTCGAAGAAAGGAGATTTTACAAAGAAGAGTTCGAGCTAAAGATTTTTAGAATAGATTCAAAGCTATTGTAGATCGAACTGATGAAAATTCTTCGACGATAACTAGTAAGTTCATCTGCCTACCAAACATTGGTTATCTATTGTTTGCCAAAACCCTAGAAATAATTTATGGCATCATCTTCGACCGCAAGCAAATTGTAGAACATTGAGGAGGAAGTGGAATTAATTGTTAGGGCACACTTTGTCGAGGAGAAATTCAAACATCATCCCAAGGTCATAGCACAAACAGATGATATGGGCCATTTTCTAGTATCCCAGATAAGGTTTTGTTAATAGAAGATGTTAGGGCTTACATTCACTGCAAGATCGGTGAAGTATGTGATTTTGAGACCATAGCAGCTTATCAGCAAATTTATGGACCAGATAGTAAGATCAAATCTGAATATAAGAAGATTGAAGAGTTAGGGTTACAATGTTTCACATACTTCCTGTAATCTTTCCACAATGACTGGATAAGAATCGTGCTAAGCAAATTTCATAATGGAAAATTTTGGTTAGACAAACCTATTGAGATCACCAAGAAGATTATCAGTAGGGTTACTTGTTACCCTACAATTGACAAAGCCAAAGCCTTTTGAAGTTCATCTTGTCCCAATGTAGAAAAGAACACTGGAGCTCAATGGGATGGTAGGGCACTAAAAATCTCAACTATCAAAGATCCAGTGGTAAAATTCACAGCTCATGTCATCAGGTACAAGATATTTCAATCAAGTAGACCAAATAGTGTACCTTGCCGCGCCGTGGACATGGCTTACAAAATTATGAAGAAAGATCACTAGGTTGATCTTGCTGAGCTACTACGACACCAACTGCATGACAATATGAAGACAATAAAAGCAAAGAAGTCCAATACATGTAAGTAGGGATCACTGTTTGTCTGTACATTCCTCTATTTGCAAAAATATGTACCGGGTATTGGAAAAGTAAACTAGCAATCGGACAAACCGATAATTGCTCAAATCGGTGAAATGATGAGAAGTCTAGGAGACAATCTGAACAAGGAGTTCAATGCATATTTCAAGGAATTTCAAACAAAAATGCAACAAAGAAGCATAATTCCAAAGGAATTAGTAAGTAAATTTGAAGATGACATATGCTTTGTGGTAAGCACAGACCACTCAATGATAAAGGTAGTAGAACCGAGAACAAAATGGCTAGCACCAATGGGTTATGAAATGAATCATGATTTCTCTTTGAAATCTATCAATGCATTGCTGGCATTACCGATAGACATCACTGCTAGTAGATTTTGAGTATATGAGGAAGCTAAGTCTAGAATAACAATGAACATAGAGATCGGGAAAATGTCTAGAAGGGCAAAGAAAATGAGAAAAGATCTCTCAGCAAGATATGGAACTACATCTGACTCACCTAAGGAGTCATCGGTTGATGAAGCAACCAAAGGTCAGTTACAGTTGGCTAACAAACCCTATGACAGCGAGGAGACCGAGTTAGAGAAAGAAAATGATAATACACCAGTTCCTCCCACCAATGATGAAGAAGAAATTCAGCTAACCACAATTGATGAACAAGATATTCAGCTACCAGAACCTGAAGGAATGAGGACATGTTCAACAACTATAGCACAATCTACTGAGAAAGAAGAAGCAGTAAAAGTAGCAAAAAGAAGAGCAACTACACCAACGAAGAAATACATAAAGAGAAAGAACAAGAAGGTAGCTGAGCCACTTAAGAAAAAGAGGAAATACATAAGGAGTAAGGAAGATATAGAGGAGACTGACACTGAAAATGACCCTAATCAATTCAAGATAGTTCATAATAGGGATAGTACTATAGAAGAAATAATTAAAGATATAATTGAGAATGGAAATCTTACAGATCTAGGCATAGGCAAATTTGGCAAAATGTCAATCGAGGACAAAACAAAGATCGAACATGCTATTGTCCAAATGATGATAAAATTCAAGAGAGTACCAATGGAATTTGCATGTCAATTGCCAAAAGAACTTGATGACAAAATAAGTGAGAGATGGGCTATTGCATTAGACATAGAGAAAAGGAAAAGAGAACGGTCATTAGGCCGAGTAGCCACACAATTTAGCTATGCTGAGGTAAGTGAATACATGACAAAGTATCAGGCTAGATTTCTAGTCAAGAACATAGAAATGCAAATCATGGATGAGAATGTGGATGATATGGATGTCATATGTGACTCCCTATGGACATCAATTTTGAAAGCAGAAGAGAAAGCTAAATAGGAAGCATTCCTGAAATTGTCTAAAAAGAGACACAGTTCAAAATATAAAGGTATTTTCATTGATGGTAACAAAGGTAAGAAAATAGAAGACACCGGTATATCAGTTACCAAGGTAATTGATATCATAGGACAAAAAGAAGAAATCAAAATTTCACAGGATGCACCGGATCAAGTTAAGATCCACTTGTAAAAGAAAACTAATGATGATGCACTCATTGAGGACATCACTAACGGTGATCCTGATGATGTGGATGATGCAGATGTGACCATTACACAATACAAAGATGAAGCATTTGACATTGCTAGTGTGCTCACATCACTACTGAGTGAACTACCTATACTTGGAGAGGTAGTTGAGATAATCTCACAAGTACAACTTGATGTCTCTCATCCTGAGCAAATTAAAGATACTACTGAGATTCAAGAACCCTAGCAACCTACAGATACAAATGAGCCTAACAAACTAGAGGTATAGTCTACAGAACCAAAGGAACCTGAAGAAACCAAGTCAACTGAGGTGAACCCACCTAACACTACAACTGAGACTCCCACTCAATCTACCGAGGAGGAGAAGAAGGATGATATAGTGTCAATTGGTAAGGATACTCCGAGGAGTGAAGAAAAAGCTATTGTCATAAGTGAGAAGAAGTCACCTCTTTCCCTGAAGAAGAAGAAGAAGAAAGCCAAAGGGTTGGTCACCATTGATGAAGTTATCATTATACCTGAATGTGACTCGAGAACCCTAAGCCCTGAGGAACTAAGTCGGTATGGGGAGTTCTGTTCAAGGAAAGTGACACAAGAGAAGTTGACGCAAGAACACAAACACAAAGAAGTGTTAAATGATGCACGGGATATTCTACAACAGATAGTACCAGAAATAAACATTGATGAGAATACTCCCATCATAGATCAACTTTCCACACTCGCCGACAAAATCAATGCCACTGATACAGATGCATACAAAAGAATAGAAGAAAGGGAAGAATCAAAGATTCAGAATAAATTGGTAGAAAGGATTAGCATAGAAGTGGCACTAAACAAAGTAAAATTATCTGAGGTCATTACCGAGGCAAAATCCATCTCCCAGATAATCTGTCAACTGCTAATCAAGCTTTGTACTTCAGACACCTTCACTGTAGAAGTCAGTGAAAAGATAAAAGGTTTAGAAGAAGAGATCAAGTTGAGTACACAAGCAGCTATTGCCGAGCCAACTGCTTTCTTAAAGCATATTAACCGAGTTTAGGAACTCTGGCGGATGATAGCAAATTTAAGGAAACAAGAAGCGCACATCACTGATCAGGTTACAGAGTTACAGAAAGAACTCACTCCTTACCTGAAGATTTTTGAAACACACATTGTCAAAGCTGAGCAACTTGTTGCAACACCAGAGATTTCGGTGTTGGATAATATCTTTGACATGCATGCACAAGTCGGTCTTGAGCATATTGCTCTTACCAACTTGAAAGAGGAATGGGAGAACCTCTTCGAGTTTTTGAAGAAAACCCATCCAAACATTTTTGATAAGATGTAAGTATACATTATATTTTTTGCATTTGGCATTATTATCAAAAAGGGGGAAAACCAACCATGTATATGCCAAATTAGTATACTTTGATATGTCTATTACATACTACCGGGGCATGCACCGACGGGGAGTACTTTTTGTACTTAGAAGTTTTTTATTATGGATATGTATATGGCGGAGACATAAGGAATATATAGAAACATTTTTTCTATATACATTTTGAAGTTTTGATACTAATGCCAAAGGGGAAGATTGTTAATCTCTATTGAGCATTTAAGGTTGTCATTAGTATCAAAGGACAGTAAACAGGTCGGTCAGTTACTTATATTGAGACAATTGGTAACTAGAAGTAAGACAGAGCAGTCGGTAAAGCTTGTTACACTGAGCATCACACAGTTAACCGAGCACTAGTGACACAGACACCGACGGTCAGTAAACACTGAGCATCACATTATACATCGAGCATATTATACAGTGTTTACCGATGATCACATAAAATGGCATAGTAATAAGAAATGGCACATTATTCTATGCAAACGGTTATAACGGATCGTAAAATGGTTTACCAAGATTGAGGAGCATTTATTGTAAAAGATATTCATTAAATGAAATGATTATCTTATTTGTATTAGTTGATCTAGGTTATTTTGCACCGTAGATCTTAGGGTTATGATTATTTTTGTAACCTAATTTTTGCTAAGGCGGAAAAATAGAACACTATATATTTTGTTTGTTCGCACCATTTTTATGAGGTTGTTGAACTGATATATATGAATCACGGAGCACTTGAATAATTTTCCTATCTTCAAGACAATCAGTTTACCGAGCAGAACAAAGTACAGAGGATATTAGATTGAGCAGAATCAGACAAAGCTACCGAGTAGAACAGAGCAGAGAACCATCATATATAAGGTGATATTTTGATGAGCATTTATAGATCTGTTTCAGAGAAGTGAGTTGTCAACTAGCAGATAATTTACCTATTACTTTCTGACAATTGTGATAGAGTTTTTGATAAATCTCTTAACAGAGTAGACTTAACAATCTTTGTATAAATCTCTTAACCGAGTACACACTTCAATTAGTGTTGTTAAATCCTATAACTAGGTAGATCTAGCTGATCTAATATGTTACTCCTAACAGGGTAAGATCACCAGAAGTGATCAAAACTTGTAGCCTTAATAGGCAAACCTTTTCTATTTGCAATAGTGAAGATTTTGTGGGTGTCATCCCCACCACAGTTTTTACCTTCTAACAAGGGTTTCTGCGTTACCAAAATACTTGTGTTATGTGATTGTCATATTGATTTCATGTTGTTTAATTTCTTAAGTTAACTAGATGATTGATTTATGCAATTAGATTCAAGTTATTTTGATCGGTTATTATAGTATTGAGTTATATATTAGAAAGGTTGTTACAAGTAAAGTTTTGAAGGCACTGATTCACCCCTCCCCTCTCAGTACCTATCTCTCCTAATTCTAGCATATATATCATGTCCTTATTTTATGGCTTGTTTTGAAATGTTGTTTGTATTTTATCTTAGTGAGATTCTTTGTGATTGAGGGATGCATATCCTGTTAGAATAACTGAGAGGGGGGTGAATCAGTTAATCACTGTCCCAATACAAAATGTATAATAAAAAAAAAATACTTCAATTTCTATTGCTCGGTAACTTAAAATACTTTTACTGTCTGTGTATTTACTGATTACTAGTCTAAAACTTATAGCAGTTACCAATCAAATCAAATATGCAACATGTAAATATGACATCAAAACAAACATCACAATCAACACATAACAAAAGAGATTTAACGTGGAAACCGTGTGAAGGGAAAAACCACTTGGGACCGACAACCCAAAATATTCACTCTTCTGAAGTGAGGTCGGTGAAGACCCAACCCTGTTAAAGGTTACAAACACACTATTAGGTGTGACCTTGTTAGAGGATTTAAGACCAATCACTATCATCCAACCAACAGTCACTATGGGGTTGACAGGATAAGAATGATCATTCTACGAATGATACATAATAAGAATTTCTTAGTCCACTCGGTTAAGAGATTTGACTGTGTACAATGGTTAAATATGTAACAGTAGGTGATCTAACTTAATACAACTTCAATTGCAAATTACAGATCAATGTTTAGCTCATACAAATCTTTCTGATCAAGAAATCAATTCTGTTTCAAACACTGTTCAACTTACTGTCTGTCGATAATCACTCTCTCTCACTTGGTAATGCTCTACAGTAGGGTTCTCCTTAACTAGTATGATCAGATTGCATGAAAACTTGTTCACGTGATGATTTTGCAGTTTCCTTCTCTTCTGGCATCACACTCATTGTGAAATCTCCAGTCTCTTATATAGACATGTAAACCATTTTCTTTTGCTCCATCAAATTTTTCTGCTTAATCATTGTCATTGATTTTGCCTCTTAAACATACCTCGACACTTGTGTGAATAACACATTTGATTCTCATCCTTCAGATCTTTACTGAATTTTGTCAACCGTCAATTTGTGTAACAAACTTTATCTGTTACCTTGAATTCATACAATTGCCAACTCATCAATCTTATCAGCTAAACTAATCATTTAGTTCATTATGTTCTTCTCAGTTAACAAATAAATGCATCGGTGAACACAAGCTTGGTTAACACTGTTAGAAAGTAAAGATCCCCAAGATAACTGAGAGGGGGGGGGGGGGGTGAATTAGTTATTAGATAATTTAACCATTCAACAACTTTAAACAATATAAGTAATGTATTGATCAACCATAGAAAGATAACCATACACAATTGCACAATAACACAAGATATGTTGACTAGGGAACCTCTTGAAAAGAGTAAACCCCAGTGGGAATGATGCACTAATATGAAAGTTCCTTGTTAGAGGATGGACCTTGTTAGGAGTCTTATGAAATATATTTAGTACATATAAATCCCTGTTAGGAGATTTTGAATCCCTGTTAAAAGATTCTAACCCGGTTAAGAGTTTATGGAAGACAGAAGGACCCATTGCCCAAACAGCTTCAAGGCAAGATCTCTAAACCCACTGTCCAAAAGATCTTAGAATTATTCAATAGAATAATATGAAATATATTACCTCCTTCACAATGTGCCAAAATTGCACTCTTTGCTACACAAGATCACAATTCCAGATCTCTGTACTCACAAGTCTTCCTTCATCACTGAATTAGCTCTTTTCTTCACTTCATGCATATCGCATCATAATCTTCATAGTACACATTACAACAAGGAAAACATTCCTTCTTATATACCAAACTCAAATAATTACAAATGAGTCGGTCCTCAATTACAAAATAATAAATTCTACACGCTACACACAGAATTCACATAAAACTGTCGGCTTCCAGATATTGTAACTTTCTCCAAACATATCTTCGAAGTTTGCACTATGAACCATGTCATCATTAATGAGTCTCCAACATCCCTTTAACTGCGCAAAATCAGATTCCATCCCAGCTAAGAGATATCCTCCGATTTCTGAACATCGCTTCACAGAAACACTGTCTAAACACTGCTTTCACCAAAATGCTCATAACTCTCACAAATGAATGAATTTATTTTTGTGCTGTTAACCATAGGTTAATAACACACCAAAGAACATACCATCAATTGCGCAAAATCCAATCTGCAATACAACATGTGCACAAAACAAAACTGTACCTACTTTCCTGCTAATATCCAGAATATCACTGTGTTGACATCAATGACAATCCAAGTCATGAATGCAACAACAACTGCTACAGAATGACTGCCAAAATACTTTGCATTAATTCCTAACAAACACTATGCTTGGTATACACTACACTCTGTCGGTGTATACTAAATTGCTTCATCAACCGAAAACACTGCTTTGTGTCTTTCAGCTCTTTTCCTCATCATAGATAAATGAAAAATAATCAAGTCAATAACATGAAGTAATAGACTCATCAAAAAATTACTCAATGTATTCTATATCCTCCTTTGTCATATCCATCTTCCTCATGTAGATATTTTTGTTCTTCATCTCTTAGATGTATTAGTATAGTAACTGACAAGATAAGTATTGTCAAACTAGTTGACATCAATGACAACATAATACTGATTTAATCATATTACATATCTAATCAATCTGCTTGGTGATCTTAAATCATAGTTTCTTCAATCAGGTTCTAAATCAGTTGTAGTTCATCAATCTCTCCCTTTGGCATCAATGACAACTCAAGAAATATGAAATATACCATACACATACCAACCATATATTCTACAACTCTATGAACAAATGTTGTACAAGCTTTCCCTAGCTTAATATGTTTAATCACTACATTACTCAACAACATTGCAAAATACAGCTTTGTCAATCTGCAAATATGATCTTTTCAGCTCTCTGATTCTTTCTTCTATTCTCAGTAACTGATCTTCAAAGCTCTCCCTCAGATAGTTCTCATCAGTGCATATTAGGATTATCTCTCCCTTTGTTTGATATTGTTTATCTCTCCCTTTGACAACAATGCCAAAGAAACAAATAAAAAAATAGCTCTTTAGTAGCCAAGTAACTCTCTGTTGTCCGGTGCATACTCTGCATCTCTGTATACTGATATGCCAATCTGTTGCAGTACCTTTCATAGCTTTAGACATGATCCAAAGTGTGAACTATGCTGCATCAACATGTATGATCTTTTGATAAGATTAGGCTGGTGCAACATCTGAATCACCTTAGTGACTGGTAGATAGGGGACAGACCCCAAGTCTAGTCCTAAGTACTCAAATGTGTCTTTCGGTAGAGATTTTGTAAATATATCTGCAAGTTGTTCTTTTGATGTAACAAAATATAGCTTAACTTGCTTCTCCTATACTTTTTCTCTCAAGTAGTGACACTTTATTGATATATGCTTTGTTTTAGAATGCATCATTGGATTCTTTGAAATATTAATTGCACTGGTGTTATCACTGTATATAATCACCAGCTCAGTGATTATCTCATTCATACCTTCCAGAACTTGTTCGATATATGCAAAGTTTGAACAGTTTGTAGTAGTAGCAACATACTCTGCTTCGGCTATAGACTGAGAAATGCAAGCCTGCTTCTTACTTGTCCAGGTAACAAGTCTTTCACCAAAGAAGAATGCTCCTCCGGTGGTTCTTTTTCTATCATCCACATTTCCAGCCCAATCAGTGTCGGTATAAACTCTGAGTTCAAACTTTCCTTCCTTAGGATACCATAATCCATAGTCTTCTATTTTCTTTAGGTATCTTAAGATTCTTTTAGTAGCAAACATGTGTGATTCTCTAGGGTTAGCAGAGAATCTAGCAACTATTCCCATAGCATGTGCTATGTCTGGTCTACTATGAACTACATACATTAGCTTACAAATCATTGATTGGTACAGAGTCTAGTTTACTTCTGTAGTTTCATCTTCTTTAGTTAATTTACATCTAGTAGCCATCGGTGTTCCCAAAGGTTTAGCATCTTCCATGCCAAATGTTTTCAATACTTCTTTTATGTATTTAGAATGCGTGATGAATATCCCATCACTTTGTTGAATCACTTGTAGTCCAAGAAAGAACTTAATCTCTCCAAACATAGACATTTCAAATTCATTCCTCATATCATCAACAAAGGCTTTACATATTTGATCTTGACCTCCAAATATGATATCATCCACAAAAATTTTAGTAATAAGAATTGTATCATCAATATCTTCTTTCATATACAGATTGTTGTTTTCACTTATTCTTACAAATCCTATACTTAACAAATAAGTATGCACCCTCTCATACCAGGCTCTTGGTGCTTGCTTCAAACCATATAAAGCTTTATGTAGTCTACATACCATATCTTTCTTTTCGGGATCAACAAAACCTTCAGGTTATTCTATGTATACTTCTTCTTAAAGTATTCCATTCAAAAATGCTGACTTGACATCCATTTGATATACCTTGAATTTCTTGTGTGTAGCATATGCAAGTAGCATTCAAACTCCTTCCAATCTAGCAACAGGTGCAAAAGTTTCACCATAGTCTATGCCTTCCTCCTGTGCATATCCTTTGCATACCGATCTAGCTTTATTTCTTGTCACTTTTCCATTCTCATTCTGCTTGTTCCTGAATATCCACTTATTACTGATAACATTCTCATCTTTAGGTTAGGGTACTAAGGTCCAGGTTTTGTTCTTTTCTATCTTCTCTATTTCTTCTTTCGTTGCATTAACCCATTCATCATTCTATAATGCAACATTTACATTTTTCGATTCATAATCACAAACTAGACATGTACCTTGTCTTGCTTTGCTCCTTGTTTGCATGCTAGCTAGCTTGTCTCCAATGATTTGTGATTCAAGATGGTGTCTTTTGACAAAACTCACCAATATCCTATCTCTCCTTTCCTATTCATCCTGTGCAGATTCATTTTCTTTCTCGGTAGGGCCATTCTGCTCGTTGGTTTCTCTTTCTTGTTGTTTGGTATTGCTTTCCTACTGACCAATTATCACATGCTGAGGCTTTGGTAGATACTCTGGTTGTTCAATGTAAGTGAATCTACTATAGTCTTTTGGTTCCTTTATACTTTCCTCTATGTTCTTTTCATCAAACTCATCAACATGGACATTAGTGCTTTCAATCATTTTATTAGTAGTTTTATTCAGACATTTATATGCTTTTCTTTTACTAGAATATCCTAGGAATATCCCTTCATCACCTTTTGAGTCAAATTTTCCATTTCTCTCATCTTTTAGAATAAAACATTTGCTTCCAAAAATTTTGAAATAACTTATACTAGGTTTGTGTCCAAACCACAACTCATAGGGTGTCTTGTTGGTGTCCTTCAATTGCACTTGGTTAAGCACATAAACTGATGTACTGATAGCTTCCCTCTAGTATGTCTGAGCAACATTCTTTTGCAACATCAATGTCCTAGCATAGTCAACTATTGACTTGTTCCTTCTTTCAGCAATCCCATTCTGCTGAGGTGTCCTCAGTGTAGAGACCTATCTTTTGATACCATGCTCATTATAAAAGTTAGTAAATTCATCAGAGATAAATTCACCTCCTCTATCAGATCTTAAGCATTTCAATTCCTTTCTAGTCTCTTTTTCTACCTTAGCCTTATACCACTTAAACATCTTAAATGCTTCAGATTTTTCTTTTAAGAACATAATGGTCATCAATCTAGTATAGTCATCAACAAAAATAATAAAGTACCTATCGCCACAGTAACTCTGAGTTCTCATAGGATCACATAGGTCGGTATGAATCAACTTAAGTATCTTCTTTGTTGAGTAATCAGTACTTTTGAAACTAGATTTAGTCATCTTACCTTTCTGGCATTCATGACACATAACATGATCTAGTTTTGACAAGTTAGGCAACCCTCTAACTCTTTTCCTTTTATTGATCTTAATCATGTTATCAAAGTTCACATGGCATAACCTTTTATGCCACAACCAAGCATCTTCATTTTTCATCATCAAGCAAGAAGACTCATCAGTATGAAGATAAAATAGGTTACCTCTTGTTTGTGCTCCAGTTCCAACTAGTCTTCCTCCATCATCAAATATTTTCACTTTCTTACTCTCAAAAGCAACTCAGTGACCTGAATTATTCAGCTGTGCCACACTTAACAAGTTATAGTTAAATCCATCTACCCAATAAGCATTATCACATTTTATCATGTCATTTATCATTAAGATTCCTTTACCTCTTACCATACAAGGTGTGTCATTACCCATCTTAACTAAACCTCCATTGTATTCTTCAAGTTTATCAAACTTCTCCTCATCACCAGTCATGTGATGTGTACAACCACTGTCTATGATCCATGTATTATTTTTGTTAACTTTAGAGATCAGTGCTATTTCTTCATGCTTTTCTTCTTCTTCCTCCGAGTCATCTTTCATAGCAACAAATAAAACTTCTACATCATCATTAGAATCAGATTCAGATTCATTATCTTCAGCTATGAAACATACCTTTTTCCCTTTGTCATTACTATCTCGGTTATCTCTGTTGTGTTGGTAGCCTCTATTGAATCTTCTCCCATAGCTTCCTTCAGATTAGTATTTGGTTCTATCATCATCTTTCTTATGTGGACATCTAGTAGCGATGTGGCCAACCTCTTTACAATTAAAGCATGCCAAAGGTAGCTTACCTCTATACCTTCCTTTCCCTTTGGGTAATCTTCTGGCCATAAGAGCTTCAAGTTCATCAAGCTCATCATTGGTATTACTGTCACTATCATTTTTATTATTCCTGCTAGACTTAATAATCTTTAGAGAAGACATGAAAGTGGATTCCATAGATGGTACAACACTATTATCAAAATTATTTAACTCAAAGGTTGTAAGTTTACCAATCAGATTGTCAAGTGTAAGTACATTAGTAGATGTAGACCTTGTCTCATGGATATCAGATATTCTGATTGTGTAAACTGACAATAATATTCTGAGTACTTTTCTTACCACAGTTTCTTCACTAATTTGTCCATCAGATGCTCTAATAGCATGTACTACCTCTTTCAGTCTATTTGTATATTACACAATATTCTCACCTTCTTTCATCTTCATATCATCAAATCGGCCTCTTAGGCTTTCTGCTCTGGCTCTTTTAACATGCACATCTCCACTGTAAACTTGAGAAAGTTTATCCCACATGGATTTTGCAGTAGTGCAACTTTTGATATCTTCAAATTTGGCATCGGTGTAGGAAACAACAAGTTCCATCATAGTAACATTGTGTTCATGCCTGTCTTTTAGTTGATCAAGTGTCAGGGGACTTGGTGTCGGTTCTATATAACCATTCTCCATTAATTCTAGTGCAACATTCCCAATTCCAGATATGTGCAACTTCTTTCAGCTCTGCCATACTGTGAAGTTCTCTTTGTTCAGCTTTGGCACTTCCCTCTTATACATTTTGAGATCTTTTTACTGAAGTCCTTAATACTCTATTCAAAGCAACCAACGCTCTGATACCAATTGTTAGAATAACTGAGAGGGGAGTGAATCAGTTAATCATTGTCCCAATACAAAATGTATAATCCAAAAACAAATACTTCAATTTTTGCTGCTCGGTAACTTAAAATACTTTTACTATCTGTGCATTTATTGATTACCAGTCTAAAACTTATAGCAGTTACCGATCAAATCAAATATGCAACATGTAAATATGACATCAAAACAAACATCACAATCAACACACAACACAAGAGATTTAACGTGGAAACCCTGTGAAAGGAAAAACCACTTGGGACCAGAAACCTAAAATATTCACTCTTCTAAAGTGAGGTTGGTGAAGACCCAACCCTGTTAAAGGTTACAAACACACTGTTAGGTGTGACCTTGTTAGAAGGTTTTAGACCAACCATTATCATCCAACCAACAATCACTCTGTGGTTGACAAGATAACAATGCTCATTCTATGAATGATACATAATAAGACTTTCTTAGTCCACTCGGTTAAGAGATTTGACTATGTACAATGGTTAAATATGTAACAATAGGTGATCTGACTTAATACAACTTCAATTGCAAATTACAAATCAATGTTCAACTCATACAAATCTTTCTGATCAATAAATCAATTATGTTTCAAACACTATTCAACTTACTGTCCATCAGTAATCAGTCTCTGTCGCTCGGTAATGCTCTGTAGTAGGGTTCTCCTTAACTAGTATGATCAAAATACATGAAAACTTGTTCACATGATGATTATGCAGTTTCCTTCTCTTCTGGCGTCACACTCATTGTGAAATCTCCAGTCTCTTATATAGACATGTAAACCATTTTCTTCTACTCCATCAAATTTTGCCGCTTAATCATTGTCATTGATTTTGCCTCTTAAACATACCTCGGCACTTGTGTCAATAACACGTTTGATTCTCATCCTTTAGATCTTTCCTGAATTTTGTCAGCCATCGATCTATGTAACAAAATTTATCTGTTACCTCGAATTCATACACTTGCCAACTCATCAATCTTATTGGCTAAACTAATCATTTAGTTCATTATGTTCTTCTCAGTTGACAAATAAATGCATCGGTGAACACAAGCTCGGTTAACACTGTGCTTGGTATACACTACACTCCATCGGTGTATACTAAATTGCTTCATCAACCAACAACACTGCTTTGTGTCTTTTAGCTCTTTTCCTCATCATAGATAAATGAAACATAATCAAGTCAATAACATGAAGTCATAGACTCATCGACAAGTTACTCAATGTATTCTCTATCCTCACCTATCATATCCATCTTCCTCATGTAGATATTTCTATTCTTCATCTCTTTCACTCCTTCACTACATATGTATCAGTATTGTAACTTACAAGATAAGTACTATCAAACTAGTTGACATTAATGACAACATAATACTGATTTAATCATATTACATATCTAATCAATTTGCTCGGTGATCTTGAATCACAGTTTCTTCAATCAGGTTCTAAATCAGTTGTAGTTCATCATATCCTTATTTTATTTTCTTTCTATTTGGTTCTTTCAATGGGAACATTAGGGTAGGTTATCTGGGAGCGTAGATGGGAAGTGGTTTGCAATGAGCATCGAGGCGTAGCCACTTGAAGGCCCTAGTGCTCATTGAAACTACAAAAACATAGTCAATCTAACACCTATGAAAATAGAGAACTCAACTAGAAACAAGTACATTAAATTATTCTATGCTAATCTCGACATAAGTAGATTTGGTTGTAGGTAAGACAGTGTGGCTGCATGTGACAAAATCAGTTCTTAACTAAATCAACTAAAATTAACTAATTAGCAAAATGAATACCACAAGAATCTTAACTACGCGAACCTACATTAAGCATATAAGACATAAACTTGCAAACTTACATTAACCATTCATCATATCAAGGAAGTGAATGAAAGATCAAATACTCTAGTTAACAAGTATAACTAGTAATATGCTAAATAAAATTAAACTAACTACTTACACACTACTAGATAATTAACACAATACTCTTCTTAAACATAAATCACCATCCACCTTTTATTAACCATAAAAAAGTACAATAATGAGTTAACTACAACACTAATTGGAACGAAATCTAATACTATGATTTTATAAACTATCAACTAATTTTTCTCAACAAATTTATCTTGTTTTTATAGGAGAGAGATCTTGAAGCAACTAACAATAGTATCTTTAAAAGATTTCATTACACTTGTCAATATTCTGAAGGTTTTGACTTATTTGCTAACAAAAAACAAACTAAAGAAAATCTAAAAATATGGAATGTTAAATTAGACACAAACATGCATTATGGGGCATGTGGCTAAATTGGCGTGAGACTTTTTCCTTCAATTGAAAAATCATTACTAGTTGATTGGTTCAACCCATTCCATTAATGGAAATGATAGCACCGAGGCTCACAAAGGCTCCTTAATTGCAGGTTTGACCATGCCTTCCTTGTAGCAGTAATTAGATCACCATCCCATCTTATGGTTTTATGGCTTCAGGTTAGCTTATACAATAAAGGACATATACAACACATTGAAATATGTTACAACATTAAATTTAATCAAGATCTAATATCATTTCACACTAAATTAGAGCTATACTATATTGTTGGAGATTTTTCATCAAGCTAGTGTTGATTGTATGTTTGTCATTAATGACAACATGTGTTAAGCAACGTGCGTGGAAGCATGATGGAGAGAGCCTTGAGTATATGTTTCCTAGATATGTTATTAGCATGACATCATAAGCGTAGAGGTTGATTTTGAGTGATGACAGTTATACAGTTGATTGTTTCAGTAAGTGTTCCTGACAGGTCCCAGGAAGATTTCTATATATGATTTACAGTATAATTGTGGTGGAGTCTTGCACATTTAAATTTGTGTTGTAGACATGTTAGAGAAGCTATGTTCATGGACTTAGAGTCTGATATGCAGTGTAGTCTGAGTTATGAAGTCTCCAGTTGCCAGTTACAGTTTCTTGAGTTTATCTGACAAAGCCCACATTGTTTTTATTGTTGTAGTAGTTGCGCCTATCATTTGAATATGCACACTTGGAGTAGTGTTTGGAGAAGAGTTAAGAATTTTTGGTTAAGAGTGCATGCCATAACTTAGAATGAGAAGAAATATTCAGTTGATTTGGTGGAGCCGACAGTGTGAAGTGATTCGTCTACTCATATGGAGTTGCACGGTCCTAATTTGTGTTGCATGCTAAGTAGAGCCGATTGAGATGTTATTGGAGAGTTTTAATTGTTTCTCTAATATTATTTCAAGATGGTTTTAAGAGGCCGACTTGATTATATCATTTAGAGGAAAGATATTTATAGGTAGTCATTTGTGATTGCTAAGTATGGAATTCAGTTGAAAGATAAGAGCAAAGTAGAAGGTGGGAAGTGTTGTGCTATCAGTAGAAGGTCTATGTGAAAAAGTAGAGAGTGTGTGCTATTCATTGGAACTAATCAAGACAATAGGTCTACCTCACAGTTCACCAAGATCTAGATATAGTGTGTATCTGTTAAACATAAGGTTGCAACCTTCACCCCTTTGAGCAGTGAGCTCTCAGACGGTGCGTCCTCACCCTTAACAAGGTTAATTGTAAAAGAATCCTAAAAGGGTCCGACCCTTGACTAGGTCACTGTACTTATTGCATTGTAAATATTAACTCCTAATAGAGTTGTAAGATCTTCTAACAAGGATTACTATACACTAGTGCAGTTTATAGTGGGTGTTAATTCCCACTGAGCTTTTTACATATTTGGGTTTCCCCGTAACCAAAATTGTGGTGTTGTGTTTAAGTGTTATTTCATTGTGTATGTGCTTAATGTTCGTCTATACTTAATTGGATAAAGAATTGAATCTTGTAGATAACTGATTCACGCCCCCTCAGTTATCTCTTGAGACTATTCCTAACATATATAACATTATATCATGTATATAATAACCATTATAAACCATCATAATGTAGTCAAGTATAACCAAATCTTAGAAAATTATACTAAAATATCTTGAAACTTAACCTAAAAAAACTCCAAAAAGATACCAAACATGAAATCATCAATCTCTATGCTAGGGTGAATAGAGACATGGTAAAATTATGGAGGAATCACTTTCTATCAACCACTAAGATAGGACTAGATCTGATAACAAGAGCCAATATGATCCTATTGGGGTGCAACTAAATTAGGGCACAATAGAGATGCATCATAGGAAAATCAGGAAAACACAATCCCCTTCTAAAAGAAAAAGAAACATCTCCCAAAATGGAATCCCCTATCTCCTAAACCTAAGAAAGAATATCAAAGGGGTCACTTTTTCAAAAATACCCTCCATCAAGGCAAGAAATAAAACATAGCCCATATGGATAATTTTTGTAAGATATGAGGATATAGGTGGAGGTATTAAATGGTTGGAGATCAAAAGATACTCTATGTTGGAAATAGTTAATTGGAAAAACAACCAATGAGCCTTAGAAAGGAAAAGAAAATTTGTATCAAAAGTTCAATGCACATCAAAATTTGGCAAATGGTAAGTACTATGACCTTAGAAAAACTATTACAAAATTCTTGTGTATTTATTTAGGTATAAAACCATTAGATTAATTAATTTCCTAGTTAAAAGAACTTGGGATGTTCACAAAATGGGGAGGTGGATAGTTGGCCTTTGGAAAGATAAGAATTTGGCGAGAAAAAAATTGGGTGCATAATGTTCTACTTCATGCCCAACCAAATCATTTCTTTGTAGTGGAATTTCCTTCCTTAATAAATATATGGAAGATAATAAACTACATACCATATCTAATGGATCAAATATACATATATATGAAGGAATGAATGCCCAATTTTTACCCCTGGAAGCAAGAATAGAGGTTAGGTTTATCCAAATAAGATTATATGATCTCCACACAAAATATTGGGATGAGGAGATTTTGGTAAACATTGGAAGGAACCTAGGTAGAAGAAAGAAAGATAAGGCCAACTAATTGTGGAATTTGGAGATAGAAAATAGAAAGAGAATGAAAACTAATTGTATTACCTAAATAAAAAAATAAGAGACATGGGTAATTATAATGTTGGGTATACTCACAAACTAATTAAGATAAAGTGGACAAATTGAATATTTAACATAACATAGAATGAAGAAAGTGAAGACTCTCTATTAGAGAACCATCAAAAAATGTTGAACATATGAAAAAAATATCCAAGACTAAAGGGAAACCTTCTGATCTGCTGAACAAATTTAATGACAAAGATAAGGAGAATACAATCGAAACTCAAGAGGAAAAACCCCAAAAATATGCAAAAAATGGATGATGGCCAAATCCTTCCTATGGAATAAAGGAATAATGAAGAATATGGAATTCTCATAGAACAAATAGATTTTGTGATAAAAAGAATGAATGAGAAAGTAATGACAAGTCAAATAGAGTAATCAAAGTACCCAAAGGGATCAAACTCAATTTGGACTCCCCTCTAGAATTGGAGCATCCAATTTTATTCCTAACAATGAAAACATGATGGAGTATTTCAATGTTGTCAAAGTAATCCAAATAGAGGGTGCTGCAAGAGGAGGAGAGATTCCAATTGTTTAATGTATTGTGAATTAGAATAACTAAAATGGAGTCTAAATAATATTTCACACCGTCATAAAACAATATGGCTATGTAAATCCAAAGATAGGGGAGGAAGAGAACCTAGAAGAAGATAGAGAAAGTGACAAAAGTTTTGACGAAGAATATTTACAAATTATTATAGAAAGATACATTGAAAAAACTATATGTAAATTGAAAAAACATAACATAAAACCTAAGGGAAAGTGGGGACTTAAATCTAACAAACTCAAAATGGAGTTGGTAGAAAATTCCAAATGACAAAGAAAATTGAGATTATAGATGGAGATTCTCCTTCCCAAGAAGAAAACAAGGTTTCTAACATGAAATATTAGGGGCGTCCATGCCCCTAATAAGTGGAGTTTGATTAAGCATTAGATTAATCAAAATAATGTTGACATTGTTATGCTATAAGAATTATAATGGAGTGAATAGGAAGGTTTGAAATGGATTAGAGCATAGAGACATTGGAATGGTCATTTGGTTGAGTCTATTGGTGCCATAGGGGGGATAGTGTTGTGGAATCCCCTTACCATAAAAATTTATTTAATATAATACAATCAAAATTGGATCCTAATGAGATGAGAATCCCTACAGAAGAATGAGATTTTTTTCATAAAAAAATATAACGATCAATATTTACAGTTAGTGAAAGAAAAGTAGGGAATAAACTCACAAATATTATGAGGAATTTTGACAAGGAGAAAAGGATTATCATAGGGTACTTTAATGCCACTCTAAACATCTTAGAAAAGGATAGAAGGTAGAAATGGGTGATGATCACCTCAGGGATCACCTCGTCACACATCATTATTTTGTTGATGACACAATGCTCTTCAAAGAGGCTAGACAAATGTAAGTGTTAGAATTATGGAAAGATGTGTATTGAGAGGGGAGGGGTGAATAAGTACCCTTAAAACTTTTCAAATTGAATCTTTGTAAACATGAGTATCACTAACCAACTGTATCAATTGTATTTAACATACATTCAGAACATAATTGAAATGTAAATGCATGTAATCTAATCAATAAAAAATTCATGAAACTTCATACACGTAACTCAAGTAATTTGGTATCATAGAAACCCTTGTTAGAAGGTGAAAACTATGGTGGGGATGCCACTGACAAAGCTTCACTACTGCAATAACAAAGTTGTCAGTTAAGGCTACAAATATTTTGATCACTTCTGGTGATCTTACCCTATTAGGAGTAACAATGAGATCATCTAGATCTATCTAGTTAGAGGATTTTAGAAACAAAATTAATTGTGCACTCAGTTAAGAGATTTACAAAAGAACTGTTAAGTTCACTTTGTTAAGAGATTTACAAAAGAACTGTTAAGTTCACTCTATTAAGAGATTTAAGATACAATGGTTAAAGAGTAATAGTAGGATTGATCTGCAAATAGAAACTTAACATTCCTGATATCAGATCTGTAATGTACTTATCTATCACCTTAATGTGATTGATCTCTTCTATCAATTCTTCTTAGTAGCCTTCTATTTATGATAAATTGTATGCTCTATCAATTCTTGTCAATCATAACCCTATCTGATCTTCAGATGTCTTCCAATGTCGTGGCTACTACATGTGTGATGATACATGTCAAAATGACATCCTTAAAAATTTTATATCAAACTAATCTGACCTAATTAGGGTTTAGACTCTATCTTAGTGTAGACACCTAAAAATCCTTTAGAAAATAAAAGTATTTTTATTTTTTTGAAAACCCTTGATGACATCATCATTACTTAATTAATTAATATATTTTTATGCCATTAAATCCCTTTATTTTAATTAAACATATTTAATTAAAGAATCTCTCCCCAAAGCTTTTAAATCAATTTAAATTGATTTTCCTCTCTTTATTGAATCAATATTCAATAAATGATGTCACATTCCCTAAATAAATTTTATATTTATTTAAAGCCTCAAAACCCTAGAATCTTCTAGCCTTTCCTAAACACTTCCAACCTTTCCTAAACCTTCCCTAAACCAATTTAGGAGATGTTTCCTACATTTCTTAGCCTAATCCAAGTCTCCTTGACTTTTGGTCAAACCCTTCCCTTAATGAGCCTTACACGCTCATTATAGGCTCTTACACACTCTTTAAGGCTTCTTATAGCCTCATAAAGAGACCCATGTCTTTTCTTCCACACTTGTTCCCTTTGCACACTTCCCTAGTGTTTCTCACACATGTGTGAGAATCCCTAACCCAAGGTAAACCTTACCATACCCCAAACCTTACCCCTAACTCTACCCCAGACCTTACCTCTAACTCGAACTCATCTTTCTAACCCAATCCCTTCCTCAAATCCTATAAATACTCTCACTTCCTAAGAGAAAAAGACCAATTCACATCTCTCATATTAAGTAGTGTTATTATGTTAAATTACATCTAGACTTAGCATATCATTTAGCATATTTGATAGATTAACTCTATTTTGTGCTTTCTAAATCATCATAGAATAGCTTAATGGAATAAATATAGTTCTTTATTAAGTTTTCCTAAATATATTTTCATCAAATCATCTTTCATTTGGTCTAAAATCAATCATAGATTACTCATAAGTAGCTTAAATTGCATTCTTTAGCCTTTAGGATCCTTAAGGACTTAGGGAAAAAATGGGTGTTCTATACCCAATTTTGTGCCACTACAGGGTTCTTATGGTCCCTAACCTATCCTAATATCTCCTAATCATTATTAGGGAATTGCTCCAAGTGATTCGAGAGAACACCCACATCCCTAAGTCAAGAACAAATCAAACGGTGATAGGGTGCTCCCGTTTCAGTTCTATTTGAGTGTCTTTGCATTTATTTTTCTGTTTAAGCTTAGGAATATACTATTAGATTCATGTCACTAATTTTTGAATGTCTACACCTATTCTGAACAGGTTAAATTTGCACTAATCACATTTTGGCATGCCCAATGGAATAGTCACCATGCAAATCCGCTCCTAAAATGAAGAAAACTCACAAAATTCCCGCTTTCAAATTTTACACAACAAGAAAAGACACAGTTTTGCGAGAACACAGGTATGGTTGGTAGGATCGATTGTACAGGCAGTGGGATCGCATTCCCACAAAGGATTTTCACTTCTATCTTTTTCTTTCTCTCTGTCTCGAAACTTTATCAGTCATTCCTCTATAATAGTTTGCGGGATCAAATTCTTGCAATGCGGGAAAATGAGTATGACCTTGCGAGAATGCACGATATCAAAACTATAAGTTGTAAAGCATTTTTTACCTCAAAATTTGTTCTTGCATTCCCACCAAGTGGGATTGATAGTTGACCTACAGGATCATGCATTGACTTTGCGGGATTGTGTCTGCAGGTATCACACTAACCTTGCATTTAATGCTCTATGTGAAATTTTGTTATTCTGATAGTCCCGCAGGACTGCTTGTACAGTCAGTGGGAACGCTACTTTTTGTTTGTGGGATTGCAGGATCTGTGGGAACATAGATTAATCTTCTAAAAAACTAGAAACTAAACATTTATTTTGGTGTTTAAAAAGAACCAAAATCTAATCTTGAATGCATAAAGTTAATCAAAAAAATTGCATTTTTTGAGATGTTTTAGTAATTCATGTTTTCAAAGGTCTTTAAAGCATTTTTGGGCTATGATTACTTGCAACAGTCTATACTGATGAAATTTGCCTCTGATTATTGGATTATATTTCCAATGATGTAAATCACACATATTTTTGAGTTGTGAGCAGAAAGTTATGTCTTTTGCAAGGGGGTAAAAATTTCAAAGTAGTTTTTTTTCTATCAGCTAGTTTTTTGTGCTAATCAAATTGGGCTCTAAAAACACCAAATCTTGAGCAAAAGGTTAAAACACAAAAAAATTTTCCATTTAGTGTTTTAAAATCAATCCAAATTCAATCTTGAATGATTTCCAAGTTTCATGCATCAAACAAATCTAGGAATACCTCTTTTTTTTGGGCATAAAACTGAATTCTAGCACACAAAATCTTGAATGAAACTAAGGAAATGAACCAAAGTTCAAAGGAAATCATTTTTATTTTGAGTTCAAATCAAACACATTCTTGAATGACTTAAAAGTAAAAGAAAAGCATCTCTATTCCCTTCCTTTCAGATTCAATTCAAAGTTCCTAAAAACACACAAATTCAACCTTGAATGCCCAAGCAAAATTGCAATCTCTCAAAGTTCTTATTTTTTGGAGAGGAAAGAATAAATCAAAAACTTAATCACATCTATTTGAAAGAATTTAACTTCAATCACTTAATCAAATTGGGAAAGAACTTTTGTTTTTTGTGCTCTTTAGGAGTCTTCAAATTCTACAAATCCTTGTTAATCTAAGTGACGTAAAACACTTGAACTCAGACAATTTCACTTGTTTTACTTTTAGCAAAGCCTGTACAGAGAGAAAAGTGTTTCCTCTTTGGAGAATGACTTCAAACCGATACCTTCCCCGACCGGTATAGAAACAAAGTGTTGAGAAAACTCTTTCTTACATCCCCTCAAGCTCGGTTGATGCGTGTTGATGGTAGCCTGAGGTAGGTGAATATCCCTACTATTTTGGCATGGTCAACTAGGATCTTAAGCGAGTCACATGCATACAAACCAATTGGGAGGACTCCACTGAACAAGTACAAACTTGCTAATCAGAAGCTACCCAATCTAGATCTAAAGGTATCACAATCTTTGTGCAAGGACCGATCCATGTGGTTTCCTAGATCACCTTAAGACACTCACCATATGTATCCCTCTTTTGGGGTATCAAGCTATGGGAAAAGATTTTGATACCAACCTTGTCCTTAGGTAGTTCTGTTTGAAGTGATTGCAAAGTTCAAAAGCTCAGTAAAAACACTTGTCAGAATATACGCCTTCCAAAGCTTTATCAGGTTCAATGGTCTAATCATTGTTTGTATCCCATAAGGTTTCCTTGTCCCTTGTCGGGATTGTTTACAAAATATCTGTTGTCAAGTTAGTCCTTTTCCAATTGAGACATAAAAAATTAGACATTCAAAACCTTGTTTCAAAAAATAATTGACCAAAAATCTCCACAAGTTATGTCTGATTTAACCCAACACAAGAAAGAAAAGCTTCCTAATCCCCAAGTCTATCAAGAGAAGAAAATTGCAGATAGAAATCTGAAAGATC
Organism: Chamaecyparis obtusa; assembly: GCA_027943335.1. NCBI lineage: Eukaryota > Viridiplantae > Streptophyta > Pinopsida > Cupressales > Cupressaceae > Chamaecyparis > Chamaecyparis obtusa. Next base: position 1,481,052 of record BSBK01006942.1, on the reverse strand, counting down.
ACCAACATTCCCTTGAAGTGATCCAAGTAGAGGAGAAAAATCAAGAGAGACTGGAAAACATTGAGTATAATGCAAGAGTCAAGCAGTTTGTATTCCGGTTCAAGGTTAACCATCGCTATGTCAATCTAGAGAGAGAAGACTAGCTGGGTCCATTGCATATCCATTCCTCCTTCTGAATACCACAAAGTTCTATCTTGGCATCCTTTGCATCCTTGCTCATCCTAGCTTCATCCTTGCATCACCATCCATCCTTAGTTGCATTTATAGAAATCCTTAGTTGAATCATTGCATTTTTTGTCATCTTTCTAGTTGCATTCTAGGTCATCCATTTTAGCTACAACTAGGTCATCCTCTTAGAAATAAGCATTATTCCATCATCCTTCACCATCCTTCCATCATCAATCTGCAATCAGAATACCAAATCCTTGATCCAAATCAACATCCATCTATCCAAATCAGAACCATCATCCAAAATCCAACATCTAGTGATCCAAATCCAAAAACACTTTGTTTCCTATCCTTTTGAGTTTCTTCAAAAAAACCTTATCCAAAATTAGAAATATCCACCCTTTGACAGAGCATTATCTAGGGAATCCCACTTTTCCTTGTAAGCCTCATCATCTCAAGCAAGAGATTGGATTGCATTGATAAGAATCCAGTTGACTGAAGATCATTAGTCTATCCTAGGTTGACAATCCTACCATTGATCCTACATCAGGAAGCAATAGCTCATTTGTTGACACTCAGTAAATCCTTCACCATCTTCTACCAATCCTCCACCAATCCTCCATCATCGCCAAGCATTTCACCAATATTTCACCATCTCCCACCAATCTTCACCCATCCTTGATCCAAATTAGAACATCTCACCAATCCCCTAGCATTTCATCATCCTTAGAGTTAGTCCAAATACCTGCATCACATTCTAGAAATCCACCATCCTTAGAGTCTTTTAGAAACATCTTGCATCCATCCAGCGTCTGCATTCCATGCCCGTTGAAACAAGATCCATGAAAAGAAGGAATATGGATCCTTATCAAATCACTAGCTCATCCGATCCCAACATTTTTACTAGTGTGATGGTAGCTTACAATTCCCTAATCCAATAAACTGGTAATATATGGGATGATCCCAATATCCCCCCCACTTCTTTTGCAATGGAAACATTCATGAATCATCTAGGGAATACACAAATAGTCAGTGCACTCGTTGCTCAGAATCAAAAAAATAGGTTGGCTAACTTCACACAAGAGGGTACTCCTATTCCACCATATCTCTGACCTTTGCATTCCCATCAACACCATCTGAATCCAAGCAGAAGCATAGACCCCCATCATCCAACAAATCCCCGATCCACTTTTCTACATATCACAAGTAGCTTCATCCATCCCTCCTCTTTTGCAAAGCAATTTCACAAGACGTACAATAAAAGCTACACAATCCACTCCATTTCCTATCATGAGCACACCATCATCCTCCATAGCAGCTCAAGCCATCATTCATACCCAAATATTTTCACAAAACCAACTGCCACCTCCCATACAAACCTTTACACAAACAATTCCTCCACCTCCCATGGGCCAAGCAACATCATCATTTTTGGGAGCAACACAATCATTTCCCTCTTTCTCCCAGCAAGCCTCTACCTCAATATCATCATTCCTGAGGGAAACACAATCATCCTTCCCAGGGGTAACACAATCATTCCCTTTCTTCCCTCCACAATCTTCTGCATCCATGCCATCATTTTCGGGGGCAACACAATCATTTCCCTTTTTCTCCCAGTAGGCCTCTACATCAATGACATCTTTTCCTAAGGCAACACAATCATTCCCCTTTCATACTAAGCAAGATTCCACATCAGCACCACCCTTCTCATGGGGAATGCAAGAATCTTCATCCACAACCCAAGCACAAACCCAATAATTTGCATTCACAACAGGTATGCCTTCCATGGGATTTACAAATCCATCATTCATGTCCCAAACTCCCCTCACATCTATATTTCTAGCATCCTTCACATCATAGTTCCCACCATGCACTGGTTCTCGTTGGGGCCTTACTCACAAAGAGATGTTAGCTTTCAGAATACCAACCCACTTCTCCACATCCATACCAGCAAACCAACAATCCATCTTCCTCTAAGTAGCGCAACAACAACAAATGTAGCCTCCGCCAACTTCATTCTTTCCTTCATATAGTAACTACCTATCCGAACCACCCACTGGATCTCTCATAGCTCCACCACCCCAACATTAGAGTTCTTCCCGTCTCACAACCTACCTTTCCCGACCACCTCCTGCTTTCAGATTCCCTACATCAGTTCCACCCCTAAGTAATGCAGGAATGCACCTAGCCTACATCAACCAAATACAAAGCCAAGTACAACAAGGACCATCTCATCGGCAAGCTACATCATTCCATCAGTCTCATCCATCACAACAGTACTTCCCAGCACAACAACAACAATATCTTATCATCCCACAACAAAAAGCATCATCCTACCCATCACAACAACAAACCATCTTATATCCTCAACAACAATATCCTCCCCAAAAATCATCACCTCAAAATCCATTCCAATCTGCCTATCTTGATGGGCAATATCCATATCCCACTCCACAATATCCAGCTCAAAATCACCCTTATTCACTAGCACCACTAGATCCTTTCCAAATAGGAATACCCACTCCAATTCCAATCAATGTTGAGTGGGAAGAAATGAAGAATGCTCTTAAGGAGCTTAATAATGGCACAGAGAACAAAACCTTCAAGTTTGAAGAGGTGTGTCCCTACCCATTTGATCGATCAATCACAGCTATTCCTTTCCCTAAGCACTTCGAGACACCCAAATTTGATAAATATCGAGGGAAAGGAGACCCTGTAAACCACATCAAAGAGTTCTATATGGCATGCCAAGAAGTGGCTTACAATGATAATTACCTTTTACGCATATTCCCCAAAAGATTGGGAGGAACTGCCATTGAGTGGTTTTACAAGATACCCTATGGGACCATCACAACTTTTGCCGAGCTCTCTGAGAATTTCATTGCCCAATATGCCCACAATGTTGAAAATGAGTTGACCTTGCTAGACCTTTGCAATTCAAAACAAAAAGAAGGAGAAAGCCTAGCAGACTATTTACAACAATGGCAAAACCTCACAACCAGGTTATCATACCAACCGCCTTAGAAACATCTGACCAAGATCTTCATTAATAACCTGCATCCCAAACTATCCCACTTCATGAGGATGAATTGCATCCCAACATATCAAGATATCAAAGGCAAGGGGATAGATATCGAAAGAGGTCTCCTAGATGAAGGCATAATCCGACATTATAAAAATGATTCCCACAACAAACCTAGCAATGACAAACCCCGTTACTAGAATTGTAACAAAAATGCAATCAATGATGGAGCTATGAACACCAAGCATGTCCAAATCATTGTGGCTGGTCCTACACCTATTCCTGCATATCAACAACAACCTCAAAATCATCAAAACCCTATGCAACAATACCAACCTCAAAATAATCAGCAACACTATCAATAACAAACACCTCAAGCTAACCAAACCAATCAAGCTAATGCCATATCAACAACTCCTAATCAGAATAGGCCTCAGGCCCAGACTCACCAGAAGAGAATCTTCACACCCCTCGGTGAACCTCTAGATGTTATCTTTCACTGAATGGCCAAGGCCAATCTGATCATGTACCCACCAATCCAACAGTTTGATGACGCAACTCCCAAGCCTAACTGGTATAAAGATCACAAGTACTATGATTATCATCATGTCAAAGGACACACTACCTTAAGGTGTATGAAACTAAAACATTACATCCAAGATCTCATTGACAGAAAGGAGATCCAAGTGGACACACATTACCAAGCCTCACCTAATGCCAATTTGTAGATCTATCAAAACCTGTTCCCACAACATAATGTTGGGAAGAACCAAGACAATGCTAATCCTCCTAACCAAAACCAAGGCAAAGATAAACAAGGAGATTATGCTGATTACAAATACTGTACAACTGCCCATATCAACTATGAAAAATTTGTTGGATGCATAACCCAAGTTGAACCCACAGTCAATGTCATCCATGTTAGAGGAGCCGATAGTCAGTGTGCAGTCACCACAAGAAGAGGTCGGATAACTGTCGTCGGTGCCAATCCAAAGCTAGCACAAAATGCATAATACAACCTCATAGAGCATCTTGGGAACACACCAGCCCAAATCTCCATCCTTGACCTTCTCCGCGCTTCACCCATTCATCAGGAAATCCTGAATCAAGCCCTCCATGAAGGACATGTCCCCACATACATTAACACTATTGAAAACCTTGTGGGACATCTATCCACATCCTGTGCTTTATCCTTCAAGCCATTCGATATACCAGTCATTGCACCTGACCACAACCTCCCTCTCCACATCATTGTTATGGTCAGAGATTTTGCCATCAAAAGGGTCATGATAGATAATGGCTCAACCCTAAACCTATGCACTTTAAAATTCATTCAGTAGATAGGGTTCACGGAAGCTGATATATCACATAAGGTAATCACCATCAAGGCATATGATAACTTGGAGCATACCTATGAAGGTACTATTTGTTTTCCTATCCAACTAGTCCCAACAATGCAAGACACCATTTGCCATGTTGTTGATCTTGACTTACTATTTAACATCCTCCTCGGCCGACCATGGATCCATTCCATCAAGGTTGTACCATCTACTTACCATTAGTACATTAAATTTACACATCAAGGCACTGAGGTTACCATCTATGCAAACCCCCAACCCTTTGCATACTATCGTGCGATGGAAGTGTAATTCCCTCATTCCACTCATTGTCTTGGAACTGACATTGGCACTTCTGTTGCCAGCTCATGCCGATCCCATAGTGATCCAGAGACTATCCTCGCCTCCACTCTCTCCTCCATCAAGATCAACAATCAGGGATGTGGTGAATATATCCTACATAATGCATTTTCAATTGGGGCCCTCCTACTTGATCCACATACACAAGGGGGCCCTAGTCACCAAAGCAAGCCCATTTAAGAAAATCATGAAATCAAGCAAATGGGACCTATGACTTTTGTTTCCCATGGAAACATAAATAGTCAAGAGATGGACCTTGACATCAATTGGTGGTTGTATAGAGATCTCCCACCACCTGACACTCAACTTCTTGGCTACTTCAAAGACAAATATCCACAATCACACAAGTACACCACTGAGCAATGGAAATATCAAGGCGGTGGTCTAGGACCATAAGAAGGCAGAAGTAAGGACCCTATTATAGCATCAAAGAATCCAAAACATCAAGGTCTTGGATTTAATACCCCTCTCCTACGTATACAAGAACCCAATACCACAACTAGGGGCACTAACATGACCAATGTTCCCTTCTTGAATAGCCAGGATGACCTCGTAGAGATTGAAGACATCCCCGAAGACAAAGAAAAGAAATCTTATGACAATATATTTGATGATGACACCCTCCTGGGAACTTCTATCCTCCAATAACTTTCCATTAACCTCATAGAACTTCCCCTCATCCACCCTAAAGTCATAGACTAGGACCAACCAAGTGTCACATATATTGATGAGTTCCAAAGCACATAAGCACTCCTAGAATTCATTGGGGCATCAAGCCAACAATCAAATAAGGATTTAGAATCAACTCACATATGTAAGCTTGACCCTAAAGGATATTTTGGGGAAGAGGCAAGCTTTAGCCATAAAATTGAAAAAGAAAAACAAAAGAATGAGTCCTTATGTGAAAACCCCTCTGGTGCACATTCTAATTCTAAAAAGGATAAAATAAAGGGCATATCTTCTGGTGAAAACCTCTCTGAGGTGCTAGAAGATGAACACTTGCCTCTTCCTCACATCTAGGATTACAGACTTGAGGAATATCCTATCATCATTGAGGAAACCAAGCCAGTCAACTTTGGTATGGAAGAATGTCCGAGAATCACCTACATTGCAACATCCTTAACAAAAGGTGAAGAAAAAACTTTCACTGCATTACTCCAAGAAGCCACTGGGAACTTCACATGGTCGTATCACAACATGATAGGACTTGATCCTAATCTTGTCATACATCATTTAGCAGTAGACCCTAATGAAAAGCCGGTAAAGTAGAAGCTACACAAAATGCATCCCAAAGTAGCCCTATTGGTAAAATCAGAACTGGAAAAGCTCCTAGACGCAAAGATCATCAGAGCCATTGATTACTCTGAATGGATTTCCAACATGGTTCCTACCATGAAGCCTTCAGGCAATATCAGAATCTGTACAGATTTCAAGGACTTGAATAAGGCATGTCCTAAGGATGATTTCCTGCTACCCAACATAGACATGATAGCAAACCTCATAGCGGGCCATGAGATGTTGTCACTCATCGATGGTTTCTTAGGATATAACCAAATCTGAATAGCAGAAGAAGATCAACATAAAATAACATTCATAACTCCGTGGGGTACCTTCTGCTACAACATGATGCCATTTGGGTTGAAGAATGTAGGAACCACATATTAGAGAGCGATAACAACAATCTTCCACGACATGATCCACAAAATCTTGGAAGACAATGTGTATGCTATTCTTGCAAAATGAAAAACATGCTATGAACACCTTCATCCTTGAAAGTGTGTTCGATCATCTCCATCATTATGGTTTGAAGCTAAATCCAACGAAATGTAACTTTGGTGTAACATCTAGAAAGCTTCTAGGAGTCATTGTATCATGACGTGGCATAGAGATTGACCCTAAAAAGGTCAAAGCTATTACATAAATGCCTCCTCCTTGAGCACTCAAGTAGCTCAGGAGCCTACAAGGAAATCTCCAATCAGTGCATTGATTTATCTCTCAGTTGGCAGATATGTGCCAACCTTTCACACACCTTTTGCGCAAAGACACAAGCTTCAAATGGGATCCCATCTGTCAAAGAGGCTTTGAAAAGCTCAAAGAATATCTAGCCAACTCTCCAATCCTTGTACCACTAGTTTCAAGATGCCCTCTCATACTCTACATTTTGGTGACCACTACATAACTAGGGGCACTCTTAGCACAACATGGTGGTGACAATAGAGAAAGATCCATTTATTATATCAGTCAAACTCTAGTTGGCTATGAGATCAATTATTCACCAATGGAGAAAGCATGCCTTGTAGTGGTCTTTGCTACTCAAAAGCTTAGACACTACATGCTTAGCCACACAATCAAGCTCATCTCAAAAGTAGACCCACTCAAGTATCTGTTATCCTGAACAACTCTCACTGACCTTATGGAAAAATGGGTCATGCTACTCAACGAGTTTGACATCCAGTACATAGACCAAAAAGTAATTAAAGGGCAAGTAATTGTTGATCAGCTAGCAGAAGCACCACTAGTGGATGCATATCCACTAACCATGGAATTCCCTGATGAGAACCTATGTATGATTGAAGAACAACCAATGTGGAAACTCTACTTTGATGGCTCTTACATATCGCATGGATTAGGGGCAGGAATCCTATTTGTCACACCTCAAGGTGACTACATTCCAAAATACTTCAAATTAGGATTCATGTGTACTAACAACATTGCAAAATATGAGGCACTCATCTCTAGCCTCAAAACAACCATCCAATGGAACACAACAAAACTACAAGTGTTTGGAGACTCACAATTGATTATCAAACAAGTTCTAGATGAATATTAGACAAAGGATGACAAGCTACTACCCTACAAAGAATTGGTGAATAGACTAAAAGGGCATTTCCTAAATCTATAGTTCACACAGATACCAAGACTACAAAATAAAGTTGATGCAATGGAAACCATCAGATCCTTATTAGAGATCCCTCACAACTCATCATAGTAAAAATTCTTAGTCAAGCAACTACACGCGCCTACTTATGAGAATGCCGATGTTGAAATGGTGTGTGTCTTGGTTGGTCCAAAGTCCCCATGGTACCACAACATCCATGCATATCTAAAAAATGGTATCATATCTCCCCATCTCACCAATAACCAATGCCAAAACTTAATTTTTAGAGCTTCCCGCTACACTCTTGTAGCCAACACCCTTTATCATCGAGGATATCACAACAACCTCTCTAGGTATTTAGATTCAAATGAGGTCATCCTGGCTTTACAAGAGGTCTGCGCTGGAATTTGTGGTGCCCATACAAGTGGCATGGTTCTAGAAAAGCTGTTGCTTCAAATTGGGTATTATTGGCCAACCATGGAACATGATGCTTGTGAATTCATTAGGAAATGCCTACCATGTAAGAAACATGCAAATCTAATTCATGCACTAGCACAAAACTTGCAGCCCATTTCGCCACCTTGGCTATTTTCATGTCGAGGTATTGACCTCATCGGCTTGATCACTCCCCTTTCCTCAGATGGACATAAGTACATAATCATTGCCACAGAGTATTTTACAAAGTGGGTTGAAGCGATTCTTCTCACCCTTACTGTTGGCATCCAAATATCCAAGTTCATCTTATACCACATCATTTTTTGCTTCGGCATACCATCTACCATCTTCACAAACCATGGCACACCTTTTGAAAAACAACATGTGGATGATCTGTATGCCAGACTCTGCATCCATCACCATTTATCCAGTCCATATTTTCCTCAAGGAAATGAGGCAACCAACAAAACCATCCTGAAAATCCTCAAAAGGGTTGTCAATGATTCTGGTTGTGACTAACACCTCCAAATAAATCCCGCCCTCTAGGCCTATTGCACTTCCATCCGCACTCCCACAAGCACTACCTTATATTCTCTTGTATATGGTGTTGAAGCCATTATACCAATCGAAGTTGAGCTCCCATCATTGCGTGTCTCCATGAAGAACTATACCATTGATGAAGACTATCGCGTGACACATCTCACGTAGCTTGATCTACTAGATGAAAAGAGGTAGCAAGCATATGATCACCTGGTTGCATACCAGAATCAACTCAAAAGGAGTTATAATAAGAAAGTCCATCCCAAATAATTCTAAGTGGGTGACATGGTCTTAAAGGAAAATCAGAAAGTCCAAGTGCATCAAGAGAAGAAAGGCAAGTTTGAGCCTACTTGGTTAGGGCCCTATGTTGTCACATCATGCTTTGGCTTTGGTGCTTATCAGCTATCAACACCAAAAGGTGAGCCCTTGAATGATCCTATCAACATCATACATATGAATAAGTTCTATGCCTGAAATAGATCCTACATATTCCAAAAAATTCATAAAAAAGAAAAAAAGAAAAAAATAATAAAAAGCAACAAAGCAAAGAAAAATCATTCGTCCAATGGTGAAAACTTGGCAATTCAAGAACCTTGGAACATTATGTTGCTGAAAACCTAGTAAACATGTGCCATACATAGTGGAATGAGTCATTATCTATCAAACTCCCATCCTCCACACCCAACCAATCCTTTTTCTACCATCCCCATCTCCACCACCATCCCCTAGCATTCCTCTATTTAATCCTCAAGTGAATCCATGATCACTCCTGTACATATTTTGTACCTTATCTTGTGTAGCGCAATCCTTCCTATATATATCTTGTATAGAGAAATCTTCATGTCCAAGATCCTAAGATTCTATACATATCCGCTATAAATATCTCCCTGTCCATTGTACATATTGTCGTGTCTTATTGTACATATCCTCATCAGTCTTGCAACAACATTTGATAAGAAATCTTGTCCCACCTAGCCCTGCATTTCAACAACATCAATTGTTGACTATCCTTGATCATAGTGATTTATTCCTCGATCCATCATTTTCCAATGAACAACACCACTCATTCTCTCATCAATCAGTGGGTCCTTGAGGATGTAGCCTTCCTCTTGTCAGACCTAATCTTCCACCAATCACACCAGGTCCGTGTCAATGTGTCCTTCCACACGTTCAGACCAATCTTCCATCATCAATCAAATCAATCTCTCTCCTTGGCAAAGGATGTCTTTTGGAGTTATCATTTTGGTCTTGGATTTTTTCCTTTGGATCTTGTTAATGTTTTACAGCTTCTCATTGCTTCTCTCCTCAAAGTCACCATGATCCATTATATCATGGTGTGCTGCGAATGAAGACAATTTGGGGCAAGGTCTTTTGATTTATTGCTTCTTCCTATGAGTCAGTCAGATATGACCCTTGCATGTTCCACATGTGATCTTCTGGGTTACATGGTGCACTTGGGAAATTTTGTTTGTTTGTGGTTTCTCCAACATCATTTCTACCATGCCTCCTTCTTGGGATCATGTGTGATGTTGGGGAAACCCTGCGTGTCTTTTTAGTGTCAGTCCTATTCACCGCTGGTGACAAGGCCTTGTGATACCAGTATCCTACATCATATAGATTAATCTTGCATCTTGCATATAGTTACATCCTGCATTTTGCATTCCATTTCCTCTTTGCCTTGTGATCCCAATATCCTTGGTAGGTCTCTAATGTTTCTATATCAAACTAGGTTGTTCTCTCCACATTTAAAATTGGAGCTCCCCAAATCCCCATGCATCCTGCATCATATAGATTAATATTTCTTCTTGCATATAGTTGCATCTTGAATTCCACTTCCTCTTGCATTCCTCCATCTTTTCTCTTGGGAGCTTGGTTATTTATCGTCCCTTCTTCCTTCATTTCCTTTCCTTTCTCCCTTGTGTTCTTTTCAAGAAAATTCCACAATGTTTCCTCTTTGCGTTATTTTCTCGAGGGGGCACACCCCCTTATTCCTCTAAATTCTTGCTTGGGGCATCTTATTTTCTTGTCTTTGATGCCACGCCACTTGCGGCATCACATCAAAGAGAGGTGAAATGTAGACACCTAAAAATCCTTTAGAAAATATAATTATTTTTTATTTTTCTGAAAACCCCTGATGACATCATCATTTATTAATTAATTAATTAATATATTTTTATGCCATTAAATTTTTTTATTTTAATTAAACATAATTAATAAAAGAATCTCTCCCCACAACATTTAAATCAATTTAAAGTGATTTTCCTCTGTTTATTGAATCAATATTCAATAAATGATGTCACATTCCCTAAATAAATTTTATATTTAATTAAAGCCTCAAAACCCTAGAATCTTCTAGCCTTTCCTAAATCCTTCCAACCTTTCCTAAACTTTCCTAAACCTTCCCTAAACTAATTTAGGAGATATTTTCTACATTTCTTAGCCTAATCCAAGTCTCCTTGACTTTTGGTCAAACCCTTCCCTTAATGAGCCTTACACACTCATTATAGCCTCTTACACACACTTTAAGACTTCTTATAGCCTCATAAAGAGACCCATGTCTCTTCTTCCACACTTTTTCCCTTTGCACACTTCCCTAGTGTTTCTCACAAATGTGTGAGAAACCCTAACCCAAAGTAAACCTTACCATACCCCAAACCTTACCCCTAACTCTACCCCAAACCTTACCTCTGACTCTAACTCATCTTCCTAACCCAAGCCCTTTATTAAATCCTATAAATACCCTCACTTCCTAAGATAAAAAGACTAATTCATATCTCTCATATTAAGTAGTGTTATTATGTTAAATTGCATCTAGACTTATCATAGCATTTAGCATATTTGATAGATTAACTCTATTTTGTGCTTTCTAAATCATCATATAATAGCTTAATGGAATGAATATAGTTCTTTGTTAAGTGTTTCTAAATATATTTGCATCAAATCATCTTTTATTTTGTCTAAAATCAATCATAGATTACTAATAAGTAGCTTAGATTGTATTCTTGAGCCTTTAGGATCGTTAAAGCCTTAGGGGCAAAACGTGTGTTCTATACTCGATTTTGTGCCACTATGGGGTTCTTATGGTCTCTAACCTATCCTAATATCTCCTAATCATCATTAGGTAATTTCACCAAGTGATTCAAGAGCACACCCACATCCCTAAGTCAAGAACAAATCAAATGGTGACATGGTCACTACTACATTTGGGCCCAAATTTTGACAGAAACTTTTGATGGGTAATTTTTTATATATGAATTTGGTGTTTTTTTTTTAATAGGCCCCGATGGTGTCGTTATTCTGATGGGTGTTTAATTTACCATCAAAATTTTGACAAATTCAGGGTATAGATGAAAAAAAAGTGAATCGGCCTCATCATTTTTATTTTGATTGGATGGAGGAGCGGGAGAAAAGGAGCGAAAGCTGAGCGCAAGAGAAGGTATGTGATTTCTTCATCTTTCGAGCCTGTGGCATCATATTCGACCAAAAATTTCAAATGCATTTCATTTTATTTGATCATGAACGCTCTCTGAAATGACCACATTCTACTGGTGTCGTGCCCTAGCCATTGCTTTATCTCTATTATTTGATGTTATTGGTGCTTGTTCTCAAGGATATCGATTCACTATTTTCAAATGTTTGGATTCACGTTTGTTGATATTACTGGCACATTAAATGATGCCATTGTATATTTTTGATATGCTCACTGAAATGACCGCATTCTACTGGTGTCGTGCCCTAGCCCGTGCTTTAACTCCATTATTTGATGTTATTGGTGCTTCTGGTCAAGGATATCCATTTTTTTGAAATGTTGATTGTGCTTATCAAATGGACAGCCCGTGAGCTTCTAGCTAGGTGCCATTTTTATTGATAGATTAGGGCATCAAATGTATTGTATCATTGATAGTTTATGACAAAGAACGATTTTGATTTATTTTCTCTATTTTGATCCCTAAGTAGTTTACAACCCTAGAGAAGTATATGCAGATTTATGGATGTAGTTGCAGGATACATAGCAGCTGATAATTCACAAGAAATCCATGCATCCAATTTGTATAGAAATTAATACAAAGAAATAGGGTCCTCCAATGGCCCAATCATCCAGACCTTGACTGTCCCCTCAACCAGTGACCCTTCAAAATTAGGTTATCATGCAATCAGTGAGTGATCCTTCATTCTCCTGGTCTGCCCTGCATCCAAACATATTGGAAATACACAATACACTGATAACAAGTCTTTCACAATCCACCTTCCCTCAAGGAGCACTATCAACCATCCCTTCCACATAACATTTCACTGTTGTATGAGTGGATTGTGCAGGAACAGTTAACATTAAACAAGGAGAAAATTCCTCAACACATCTTGGAAACCATTGAATTCAATAATAAATGAAACTTAACACCAACACTATTCTTTCCATAGTTGCAGGATACATAGCAGTCGATAATTCACAAGAAATCCATGCATCAGATTTTTATAAGGATATCCTACTAATCAATAGGATTTTTTCTTGAGATGACCAACGATTATGCATTTTGATGGCAGTGTGCTAGTTCAAAAGGATAATATAAATCTGTAACATTTTTTTCTGATTTTCTCAAAATATAAATGTGGTTAAAGGGAAAATATTATGTGGAAAACCCACAAACCAAGCTAGCAAATGATTGTACATCAAATTATTCCTATATTCATTCAAGTATTGCTATGCTTCAGCTACCTAACCTTTGAGCTTCATCTAGAGGAATGTGTAGCTTTAAGATAGAGTTACTTCTTGGGCCTTACAATAGGGTGTTATATGATCAAGATTTGTTTAGGCTGTATATTTTTTAGTCCCATTGTTAGGTTCTTATGGTTCATGGTTTGAATCGATTATGGTTGTGTAAGGGATTTGTAGATGTTTTTTCTAACATAATTATTAGACACCATGATTGGAACAACTGGTTGTTGGCTATTGTACACATGAATCATAACTGTCAATGGTTCTTTGTGTTCAATAATTCGTTAATCTATCTTTGAAATTTATTGTCCCAGCTTTAAAAGAGTGATAAAAGATATAGTGAATGCTATCTTTTCCAAGTGTTTTGTAGGTGCCATTATCTTCTAGGAGTAATTGCTGGAACCAAATTATGTTCTTTGCCTCTAGTAAATATTGCAAACACAATCATCTTCTTGGTGAAGGGTTGCTTCCATCCCCATGAGGCACTATTGCATGGTTTCCATTCCCTTGTAGTATAGTGAACCTAATTTAATACAAGTGTGCCCTATTTTGGGATCCATAATTTATGGCCCCTACACTATGGTTGTTAGCCTAAGACAGGCCTACCTTTGCATATAATAAGATGCCAACATGAAATAAACATCCAGAAGTTAGGGGGCTGTTCCTTGTCCATAATTTATTATTTAAGTGCTAAGTGATGATGGGTATATCGTGTAATTCATACCTAGTGTGTCTCTTTCTTTCTCTCCATAGTTCACATTAGGAGTATATGCTATAAAATACTAATGAAATCAACTATTGGTCAAATCTAATCAAAATTGCAATATAAGGATTAAAATAGATCTTGAAGAAATATGGGAACCATTTTTGATAGATCTGCAATGCCTCCAAATACTTTCAAATCATAATGGTAGATGTTCAAATTTCATGAATATGGTGAAAAAAATCACTAACTTGCAACCCTAGGAGAAAATTTGGTGGAAACCCTAACTCTGTGATAAATCCTTCAAACCTTATCTAATTGACCTCAAATATGTATTATAGCATGTTTAATGTGTCCTTAAAAAACCCTCCAAAAATCAAGCCATAATTCACCAAATTGAGAGAGATATGAAATTAACATTTTGAACTCCCTACTCAGATTTATTTTGCCTTATTGATTGCCTTCTACATGCCAAGATCATGTTATAATACTACTTGTAATGAAATGACTTGCACAAGAGAAGAATATAATAGGATATATGGTGCAAGTACTTGATAATACTTAAGAATAATAAACTATTTTGAGGAGGAAAACCTCCAAAAGTCTCATAATACAATGATGATAAACCAACCTCTAGATCCTATAGATACTATCCTTATGCCTTGAATGTCATCCAAGTAAACTTAGATACCAAAATATAACACCTTAGATGACTTGATGTAATATGCAGTCATGTTTGTTCTCTGATTTTGTCTTTTTTTATTATGTATGAGTTGTTTATAGAAGAAAGTAAAGAATAATGATCAAACTTTGAGATATTGTGGAACTTAAAGGAAAGAATTCTTGGTGGGGTTATCATGCAATCAGTGAGTGATCCTTCATTCCCCTCAACTAGTGACCCTTGAAAACCAGGTTATCATGTAATCAGTGAGTGATCCTTCATTCTCCTGGTCTGCCCTGCATCCAAACATATTGGAAATACATAATACAATGATAACAAGTATTTCACAATCCCCCTTCCTTCAAGGAACACTATCAACCATCCCTTCCACATAACATTTTACTGTTGTATGAGTGGATTGTGTAGGACCAGTTAACATTAAACAAGGAGAAAACTCCTCAACACATCTTGGAAACCATTGAATTCAATAATAAATGAAACCTAACACCAACACTATTCCTTCCATTCACTTCTACCAAGAATAAAATATTTAATCCATTCAACATTACATATAATCATTAGACAGTTACATTTCCTGACTGTGTATAGGAATAGTTGATCTATTCAACTTACACAATTCACTCTGATCTATTCAACTTACACCATTCTTCTTCTCCAGGACTCAAAGGCTTGAAATAGTATATATGGTAAAAATTCATGAAATATTAAAGAAGACCTGCTATTTGTCAGACAAATCTTCAATGGCCCCCACAAAAAACTAAGTAATAACTACTGTACCCTTAATTTGTTTAACAATGCACCATATTAGATAAATTAGGTTCTATCACACATGGCACAAACTCTCTTCAAACTCACAATACGTTGCATGTGTAGTACAAAAATCATGAGATTCTAAAGGAGGCCTCACTCTTAATCAGTTATAAACATGCCATTGTTTTAGTTTTGCTTGTGAGTTATGATAATTTTTGTAAACATGTCATTGGTTTAGTTTAGTGTATTCATTTTTGTCAGACAAATCTTCATTGTCTTCTGATTGTCTTCTTTATATACTAGCATGTATTAATTGGCTGACAAATAAAGAAACATTTAGATAATCAAAAGACAGTGAAGATAATTTTAAATGCATCTAACATAAATTTTTTTTACAAAACTGAACCAATGACATGTTTACAATAAAGAAATAGAGTGATAATAATATGCTGCAAATTGTATTCTATTTAATACATGCCAAAGGACTAGTCCCAAAAATTCTTAAACATACTTTATCTGATATGATGAATTCTTAAACAATTAAGGCTGGAGTAAACATAGTTATCACATAATTTTTTGTGTGGTACAAGGAAGATTTGGCTGATTAAGAGTGAGGTCTTCTTTAGAATCTCATGAGTTTTGTACTACACATGCAACGTATTGTGAGTTTAAAGAGAGTCCGTGCCATGTGTGATTATTAAGTAATGAGAAAGTTATGATGATTTAATTGTAGAACTACTGGTAGGTAGTTTTAGCTCATTATTTTGTAATGTAATTTTTCAATTTCATATATTTTATCTCCTATTTATTAGGTGCATGAGATTAAGGTTGAATGTAAGAGTCTTATAATGTTGAGTTACCTTTGGATCTTGATTTTTTGATACTCCTATGATGATATTTCTCAACAAGTATTTTATTCTATTATTATTTTTTGAATAACATATTGGAGAAATACAAAACTATGTACTTCTACAGGACAGTGAACACAAAACTGAAGCATCAAACAAGACTTGATCAAGTTGTAGGTGGAATGTGCACTCAAATAGTAAGTAATGTAGGATAACAAAATAAGTAATCTATTGTGTCTACATTTTGTTATTTTATGAGATTACATCCATGTTCTATATTCACATAATGGTTCAAAATTGAAATTTACAATTCGATAAAAGTACTGACAAGTGTTGTTATCTGCACCCTCAATCAACAACTTGCCTCTATTTGTGGTCTCAAGTTGCCTCCATTTGTTGTTCCCTACACCCTCAAAAAGCGTTAGATAGGTATATTTATCATTTTAAGATCAAAGATAAAGGCCCCCTTTTTTATGTGTGCACACACACACAACATATACAACCTTCACCATGCAGATTTGCCTAGGCACTACTGAGACCTTATACCTTGCAACAAATGTATTACTGTGAAAATCATCACAAGTCCATTTGTTGCTGGGTCTAGCTCCCAATAGTGCTTGGTCAAATTTGATGCACTGTAGGAATAATATTTTGTGTATAATATATATGATATTTTATTTTGATTAGGTTATAGATAATCTCAGTGAAGAAGGATCATGTCATACAATCTAAGTGAAGAAGGTAATGGGGATACAATCAATAGATTGTGGTCTAACTTGAAAAGAAAAGGTGATGGAAAATGTTATTGTCCCTGCAATATTTGTAAGGGCTTAAATACTAGAAGATTGTTAATCAAAACAGCTAAGAGACATTGTAGGGATAATGGTCACATTGAAGGAGGGTTTGATTATCATGAATCGATAAGTTTTTTATTATATTTATTTAACAATTATATATATATGAGATACAGTTGATGATGAGATCATTATCATGGTTTATTTATGTTCATCATTTTTATATAGGTCGACCTCCCCAAGGGAGTACGTGATATGGATCATGGAGGTGCAAATATGGAGAATATGGCTTCGGAAGTGGAGGATCATGGAGGTGCAAATATTGAAGCTAAAGATTATGATCCCATGGAAGATGATGATGATGAGCTAGATGATGGCACTAATACATTGATCGATGACACATTTGGTATTGGCGCAACTGATGATGATTATCAAGATGATGTTGATGTCATCCATGATATACCTCTACTTGAGAAGGTAGCCACGACCCTTTACGAAGACTCCCAAACAACTCTTCTCTTTACTGTATTGTTGTTGTTGAACTTGAAGGTTATGAATGGTTTATTCAACACAACAATGTCACGTATGCTAAGGTATGTCATATATGTCATTATAGTAATTAAAGGGCGAAACATGTACCATAAATATTGTTAATATTAACAACTTATATTTTTTTCCATAGATTGATAGGTGAGTTTTTGTTACCACCATCGAATATTCTCCCTCACTCATACCGATAATTATGTGCCACTATGAAAGATATTGGAATAGAGTATCAAGCAATAGATGCTTGTCCCAATGATCATAATATTTATTATAAAGAACATAAATTTACAACAGAATGCCTTGAATGTCATACGAGTAGATATCAAACAGATCAAATAACAAAGAAGGTGGCTCACAAGGTTCTTTGTTACATCCTCATTATACCATGTTTGCAAAGATTATTTAGGTGTAGTAGCTTGACACAATTTATGGATTCCCATGCACGCAATAGGAGTCAAGATGACATTATTCGAATGCCTACGGATGGTTCTATATTTAAGGACATAGAGGAAAAGGGGTTGCACTTTATCAAAGAACCTCAAAATCTCAAGGTTTCAGTGGCAGTGGATGATGTCAATCCATTTGGAGAGCTAAGATCTGTTTAGTACTCTGTTTAGCCTTTTTTTGTCATCAACAATAACATTCCTCTATGGATGTCAATAAAGAGGGAGTACATTATGTTGGCAATGATTGTTCTAGGTATTTGATCATTTAATAGTTATCTGCATTTAATTATAAATCTTGCAATTAAATGGTCACAATAATTATGTAATGTTGTTGTTCATTCAACTAGGTAAATACCAAGTTAAAGATATGAATGCATATATTGAGCCTCTTATCGACGAGTTGGTGGAGTTATGGAATGGTGTCACTATGTATGACATCTCTAGACCAATAAGAGACAAACAATTTCAATTCCATGCAATGCTTATATGGACAATACATGATGCCCCAGGGCTAACACATTTTTCTGGTATGTTATGGTGAATTCAAGTTGCACATGATAATTTTAAAAATAAAAATTAACATATTTAATCCAATTGTATCATTATCTTGTTGGTCTTCAAACAAAGGGAAAATTTGCATGTCCAGTTTGTGGTCCAAAGATGAAATCTCATCATTCAAAAATTTTAGGAAAGCATGTGTTTGATGAGCATAGACACTTTTTTCACAAAAATCATAACTATCGAATTACCGAAAAACATCTTTTCAATGGGAAAGAAGAGACTACATCTAAGCCACAGAGAATGACACCTCGTCTATGGAAGTTGGAATATAATAGAATTAATCGTCAAGGTACTACAGTTCTACCTAATGGTTTATGTTTGGAATTTGTATATTTATATTGTGTCTTATTTTTTAATTATGTGATTGATGATCATGAATGTCGTCAAGACAATACTACTAAGCACCTTCGAAAGGGACTAAAAAGTTATCCCAAATAATTTAGTAGGTTTCCCTACTATGAGCAGTTGAAAATTGTCCATTTGTTTGATACTATGCATATTGGAAAGAATGTAACGTTAACATTGTGGAAGATATTGGATGGAAGGCGTGAGAAAAAAAAAATGTCAAAATTTTTAGTGACATTCATGAATCCAATCATGCAATGAAAAATTTCATTGAATCAAATAGAAATGGAGAATGGATTAATATAAGTGCCCTTCCTTGGTTATTAACAGAACAACAAAGTGATGCCATAAAAGAGGTCATACGAAAAATTTGATTTCCCACAAGATTTTTTGCAAACATAAGTAGTAGCATATCAAATAAAAGTAAATTTGGGCCAGGATTGAAAACGCATGATTGACATATCTTCATCAAGGTAAGTCATGTTCTTTTGTATTTACAATATATTTGTAAACTGCACGTACTTCTCATTGTATTATATGAAAAAATAATGACATGATTATTTTTATAATTGTTTTAGTACATGCTACCCCTATCTCTCCTAGAGAACTTTGACAATAACATCAAAGTGATATGATCTTGGAAAATACATGAGGTAAGAAATGATATATGTTCAATTTATTGTATATATTGTAAAGTCTCGTGTTTATATATTTTTGTGTCTTGAATGTCTTGTAGGTGGTTGTCATCTAAAAAAATTTATAAAGAAGATATAAAATACTGGAAGAGAAAAATTCCTCATCTAATGCATGATATGCAAAAATGTCTACCTTCAACTTTTTTCAATGCACAAGAACACTACCTCATACACCAAGTTGAGGAGATTGAAATGTGTGGACCCGTACACACTCGATCAATGTGGATGGTTGAGAGGCACCTAAAATTTTTGAAGGCTTTGGTTTGGCAAAGAGCACATCCTGAGGGTTCTATGGTGGAGGGATATATGGTATACTAGACTATGGTGTACATTACTGAATATATTTCTAAGCTTGCAGCAAAGATCCATATAGATTGCATTTGAGATCTTGACACCATTAGAAAATTTGAAGGGGAGTACTTGGTGGGGAAAGGTAGAATGAGGAAAGTGAGAGGTAATAAATTATAAGATGTTATTGTAGCTATTAATTAATTTTTAATCTTCAAAATTAATTGGTTGTAAGTCGTCTATTTATTTTTTGTATAGCTACTCGAGAGTGGGATGCAATCCATTTGTATATTGCAAACAATCAAGATTGGATGACAGTATGGATTGAATGATGTCATCATTTAGGTTGCACATTAACATGAGAAGATGTGTCTTCATTGGTTAATGAAGATCATCGTAACGGAAATCCAAATGTTACACAAAGGGAAATAGATTTAGCACATGGTTTAAGAGATTTACAAGTATGTATAAATTTGTTAATCACTCGTACGTTTATGAACTCTTGATGCATTAATTTATACATGTTTGACATATTTTTGCAGGTCAAACACCACAAGGCTATGTTTTGCAATGGTCATAAATTTTGCATAAAAAAGTTGGATGACACAAATAAAACTTATGATTCTGGGATAAGTGTAGTCTTTTAGGTGACTAATATTTCATCTAGAAATGACTTACATCCTTGAGAGTCTAAAAATCAATACTATGACATTTTGGATGATATATTTGAGTGTAACTTTAATTCCTTTATATTAATTCTTTTCGTTGTCAGAAGGTACAGGCTACGACTTAATCAAAATGGTCTTGATAGAACTGTTATTGAACATGACAATAGATTTTCAATGATTAATACAAGGTGGTTTGAGCCAATTGAGGATGAGCCCTATGTTCTTCCAAGCTAATGTGAGAAGGTATTTTACTCAAAGGTTCCATATAAATCAAGTTGGTCATTTATTGTTAGACATGATCCAAGAGGAAGGCCGATGAGGTATAATGCGATGGAAGAAGAAGATTGCAAACAACTAGAAGATGATGTAGATGATGATCATGAATAACAGTTAGTTGATGATGTTCCTGACACAACTTTTCTTGAAGAAGAAGAAGATGATGATGCTATTGATGATGATGATGATGATACTAATGCTGATGCTGATGCTGATGCTGATGTTGATGATGATGATGATGATGATGATGATGATGATGATGATGTCGATGATGATGATGAAGATGATGACAATGACGATGGTGGTGATGATTTCGATGACAATGATGATCATGGTGATGAGTTGGATGAAGAAGAAGATGAATGACATGAATGAAATGTACAGTTACGTGATCACTACTTAATCTATTTAATATTGATTTCTTGATAGAAATGTGTAGTTATGCAATCAATGCTTAATCTCATTAATTCGTGATGTAACTTTTAATATTTTTAATTCATATGAGATGCTTATGCTTTTTAATGTACTTACTATGTGGTTTTGAGTATATGTATCATGAATTTTTTAGCTAACATTAGATAATTGAATTACATATGTAGGTACCCAAACCCCTTTCACGAGCATCCCACACAGTCTCATGGATTGACAGGTATAAGTCACTACACCCTATAGAGATTAATGTATTTCACAATTTGCAAAATATCTCATATTACTTGCTATCTCTCTCATTTTATGGAGTGTAGGTAGCAACAAATAAGTATTTTTCAGATGTGTCTTCCTCGAGTGAAGAAAGTGAGTCATGTAGTATGTCTGAATTAGGAAGATCAACTAGAGGTCAAAAGACTAGAAGGAAATTCAATAAATGCATGAAATTTTTTCTTGCTCAAGGGGGGTTATGTTCTTATGATGATGATAGAAAAGGCGACATTGAGCTACCCTCTAGGTACAAAAATCTATAGAAATAATGGGTTCCCAAGGAACTTCCTCCAATAAACATGGATTTTAGTGTTAAAGACAAGATATATCATATTGCATCATCATCAATACATGGTTTGGGCCTATTTTCCATGGATGGAATAAGGGTCTCTTACAACAAAGTTGTTGAATTGATGGAGTATGTTGGACCTTGTTACGATTACAAAAGTTGGATGCAAATCTTTCAATATAAAAAAAGTATGTGTAGGTATGCACTCTCGGCCAATTATATTCAACAAAAAGAAAATGAGAAAAGTAAAAGAGTGGCTATATACATTGACGGAAGGCCAAAAGCATCAAGGAATATTGTAGGTTTTATAAATAGCATGCAACTTCTGTCAATTATTAAGCAACCCAATTGCATATTTGAGGCGCTCAAGGGAAATCATGTATTTGTATGTGCGATAAAGTCAATAAGTGTAGGGAAAGGGGTGCTTATTGATTACAATTTGAATCGCATAGGTACAAACGATATCACTATCATTGGGGTGAAGGTACATACTATGTACCATTAAATAATTGAGTTTTTTTACTAGCCACATTTAGAGAGTCTCCTCACCATCCACCTCATTTCTATCATCATCTTCTAATGATTTATTAATGTAGTCCTTTCTAATTATTGGTTAACTTTAAATAATAACATAGGGCCACAATATGGAGCAACCACGTAGAGGGGACAATGATGATCATGCATGCACTTCTTCCTAGCAGGTAAACCTCTTTGTTATTATACTACAAATTACATAGAATCAAAATGTTAAATAAATTTTTTTATTATACTCTTTTCATCACCATTTTAGATTAATTCTAATAGCGTTAGTAATATTGTTGTCACAGACAGGTGGTCAGCAGAGAAAGGGAAAGGAACCCACAGTCCCTGAAGAGGAGTCCTTTGACAAGGACCTAGTTGTTGATTTCACTACTTGTGATGATCTGGCCTCTGCAATTAAAAAATGCCTCCACAAAATTGGAAAAAAAGTGCCTAAATTGGCATCTATATTCCCTTCAACTCCTGAGTCGCAAAAGAGGGCAAGTAAACTGATGGACCTATCTCACTACAGAGTAAGTATTAATGTAATTTTTAATTATAACAAAAGTTCAATAATAGTTTTTATGCTATACTAGTCTTTTATGTCATTAAAAAATAAGTGGATGTGTTGCTTTTACAACTTTTTTGCATAATTTTGATCCTCACGACCATGATGAGGGTACTGCAGCTAGTTCAGGTAGATTGCATGTTGGACTATATTTTTTTTTACTCTCTAACAATATTTTCCAGGCTAATCACTACTTTTATTATGCTCTAACAATCTTATTCTTTAGCATGTGTCAATGATCATTTACTATCGCTGCCTCATACGATGGAAGGCTCAGATGTACTATGCCTTGCAATGTTGGCAACATGTAGCATGGCCACAAACGCCATGGCACCACCTACTCGTACATAGATTTTAGTTTCTCTGTCATTATATATATGTTTATTTCCCTTGAAGTGTCCTTTCTTAGGGCCATTTCGTAATGGATTCAATTTATGCAACAGGGGATGCATCACTTGATGGTGATTTTCTTGGATGTACTAGTATTCCTAGTACGGGAATGGTGAAGGATTGCATATTGCTTGTGAGCGACGAAGAATGAGTTCCCTTGAAAATAGAAAAACTTCTAGGTACTTTAAAGATTGGACCTTTCTTTTACTATATAATTGTATGTTAATTACACATTTCAATCAATATGAGAAGCTTACATCTATTGTATTTTTATTTTATACTATTATATCCTTCGACTAATGATCCCATGATTATTTTGTAGGGAATGATATTTTTTATGGTAAACTTAGTGACAAGTGTTTGCGGATATTCGGGCCCACCATCTATACAAGGTGGAACATCATATCCAAACTAAAACCCCAATCCACTATTTTGATTTCATATCATTTCTAGGATAGTTATCATTACATCCATTTCTTAAACTATATTAAAGGTAATTTCACTTCATTTTTGAATCTAACATTATTTTTTCTTAAAAGGTGGAAAATCCAAAATCAAAAGTTAAAGGATGCTCTCGTAGAGAGTATGACAAATTTTTTTTGGACCTCGTGCATTTGAGAAGGGTAAGATACTTTAGAAAGCTGGGTTATGTTTGAGGTATATTAGGGACCAGTACAGGTTTACATTAACCAAAAACCTAAATTACCAGTGCCCCCCTTGCATTCCTGATTTAGAGTGGAAATCTCTTATTTTGGATGCAAATGAGAAAAATGAAAATAAAAAAAGGAAATACACCACCAGAGAATAGAAGAAGGTATGTGATACTGTTAAGAATGTAATTGTGTACTAAATACTCTTCATATTTATATGAACTAACATATTTCAATCTCTTCATAGATTGCCTGACACATTAAAGGCAACAAAGGCAAGACTACAAAAGCACAGTCAACACAAGCTAGGCTCTGGCGGTTATTCCAAACTCGCCGCATGAGTTGTAAGTGTTAATATTGTCAGAATTAAATGAGGAAAAATACAATCTATAGATGGATTTTAACACCGAAAATAATACTTTGATCTTTATAATATTTCTTTATAATTTGAAATCTTTTTTGTTTTGATGAAACAATAAAATAAAATTTGATGATACCAAGAAAAAATGCAAGGTGCGGAGTTCAATATAAGTCTCATAGAAGAGGACAAGAGAATTGGCTTCCAACAAGGCTATAAAGTCATGGCAGAAAGACTAAGAAGTGCACAAGGTTCTATTGATGGATCTATTGCGGTAAGTAAGCTAAATAGATGATATTTCAAATTTAACTATTTACCAATTAGTTTATTTGATGTTAAGTTCCAACATAAAGTGAGTAAATTTGTTTTAAGTAAGAAAACAATTATAACATGAATGCGTATGAAATTGAAATGCAGCCTACCGATTTTGGCCATACAGAACCTATGCGTGTTGATGACAATGAGGATGTGCATCAGAGTAATACAAGTAAACATCTTAAATTGATTGGTGTAGTAATACAAATTTAATTGTAATTGGTGTTTGGATTAATGTAACAATTTGTATTGCAACTATAGAGAGTGTAGAGGCCACTATTAATGAGCAAGTGGAGGTTGAGGCCGAGGCCAAACAAAATGACCTCGATGTTGATGATGTGAGTAGATCAAGTAAAGAGCTATACAATTATGGCCTTTAAAGTACTGAAATACTTTAAAATGTTTTTAATGTTTTTAATTATAATAAAATATTTTTAATTCAATCCTTATATATGTTATTGCAGATGAACCCCCTTTGCATCAACAAAGAACTAGGCATGCATTGAGATCTAATGAGAGGGGAGATGCTCATGATAATATCAATGCTCCTCTTAGCAATTACTTCTTAAAAAATAGAAATCAAAAGAAAAAAAAGAAATGAGTGTCATCTATGCACCTTAATTGATAATGACTAATTTTTTATATGGAAATGAATTTAATTATGTGGTATTGAATGTTCATAAATTTTATAATGTGTTAATGAATGTTATCATGTGATAATTAATGAATGTTACATTTTATTAATGTGTTAATGAATGTTAATGAATGTTAATGAATATTATCGTGTGATAATTAATGAATGTTACATTTTATTAATGGATGAAATAATGAATGAATGTTAGATGTTAATGGGGAATTTAGAGTAATGTTGGGGGGGAGGGGGTGGGGCCAAATGAGCTTCCACCTTCACGTGGTTGGTCCTGTTTAGTATAGAATATAAAACTATTCTTGAAACAAAGTGAAGCTCAATAAGATTGTTCCTTATATAGGGTCTCAAGTGTAGCCTTTATCCCACTCTCAACATTGCAAGGCTTCAAGTGGTATTCTGAGATTGGTTTCTCCATCTCCCATTGACATTTTGTATTTCTCCTAAGAACTCTTACCAAGCTCTGATAAATGGATGAGTAGAAGATGTCCGTTACAGGCTGCACATATATAATATGGTAGATGTAGGGAACAAATATACTACAACATAGAATGAGTCAACTTGAATCTATAGTTTCTTCATTCACAATGAAAATTAAAATTACAAGCCATATTTTAGATTTAATATTCATATTCATCTTCATCATGATCATAGCCATCACAATTAGCATTTGGTTCAACTTCATTTGAACCACACTCCATGTTGGGTACCATTAGGCATGGAGTGTGGTCATACCCATGTTACCATAATAATGAGTTAGCCTATAAAATTATGAATAAAATAACTCATGTATCATATTTATAATACTGCAAGTGCACCCAAGTCGAACCTAGAGGAGAACAAAAGTAGAACTGGAACCCAACCTCAAACAAAGGACCAGATAACTTGGATTTTTTCTAATTCAAGTTTATTTCTGAATTCTTCTCCAATTCCAACCTGATTATTCCATATTTTGTTTTCCAATTTTCTTTCTTCCTCACTCCAAATTATGTTATGTTGTTATTTCCTTTTACTAATTGTGCTATTTCAAGGATCACCACCACCCACGACTTGGTTAAGAAGATGAATGCTTTCAATGCTTTTATCAACAAGGTATCACTACCCTCCATTAATGAATACTAATGATCATTGTTTCCTAAGGGTAATCATTGTTTGTGTATGCTGATCACCCAAGTCTTTGGATGTGATTTTCATGCTATGAGGTTTGTTAGAAGTGGGGGTATGACATGCTGGTTGGATTATAACATATTGACACTTACACCATGAAGAACAAAAATAATTAAATAGAAAGAGAGGACCAACTAAACCATCTTGTGGTCAGTCTATATCGCATTGAGAAACAATGTCAGGACTCGAGAATCAAAACAAGAAAAGAATGAATGTGAAGCTTACATAGCTAAACAAAAATTTAACTCTAGAAATTATTCAGTCTGGCCAATTCACCTATACTAGAACTCAATGAATTCAGGATACATCAAATAGAAGAAAAGTTTCTTTAAGACCATGAATGATCAACAACATTCCATGATTATATTGAAAAGATTTTACATCAAAAAACAAAACACTAATCTATGTTATCATTAAGCCATAAAATATGTCTTTAAAGTTAAAAAGCATCACAAAATCTTTCAAGAAATATAGTACCATCCAAAACTAATACCCTCCAAATGATTATGATTATGTTGATATTGATGTCTATAATTTATGTCTAATGTTTATGATGATGTTGATGTCTATAATTTATTTCACTTACTGATGCTTCCCTAGATTGAATTTTGAATTGCCAGGCTGAGAATGTTTTCAAAGTTTAGGGTCTGTTCTACATGATACTCTTAGTTACAGCTCAAATGCAACTCAACATATTTTTGATGCTGGGAAACCCACTACAGAAACTCATCCGTAGGTGAAATTTAATGTTGTGAATCTTGGCATTGTTAATGTTATTACTTTTCCTCACGTTTCATATTTGTGAAAATGTTTCTTGGCACTATCTTCTTTTTCAATTCCTATATTTGCAGCTTTTTAGATCATTAACATAAGCATTACATGTCTTTGTTCAAAGTTTATTCTAACACTACATTATATCTTATTCTTATTACAATGTTATTTGTTGTGGGGCAGGAGGTCAATCTTCATTGTCTTCATTGTGGGGGACAGTGAAGATTTCTTTGACAAATAGCAAGTCTTCTTTAGTATCTTATAATAACATGCTAAATTGATAAAGGTGTTATGTGCATTTAATCTGCCAATTAATAATAGATTAAGCATATTATTACTATGCTTAATGTTCCATTTAAATGCATTTAACACAAAAAACAAATTTACAAAACTGAACCAATGGCATGTTTACAACAAATGCGTCCAAACTGATTTTTTGCCCTTCCAATGGTTTCCGAGATGTGTTGAGGAGTTTGCTCCTTGTTTAATGTTAATTATTCCTACACAATCCACTCATACAATAGTGAAATGATATGTGGAAGGGATGGTTGATAGTGTTCCTTGAGGGAAGGGGGATTGTGAAAGACTTGTTATCATTATATTGTGTATTTCCAATATGTTTGGATGCAGGGCAGACTAGGAGAATGAATGATCACTCACTGATTGCATGATAACCCCATTTTGAAAGGTCACTGGTTGAAGGGACAGTCAAGGTTCAGATGATTGGGCCACTAAAGGACCCTATTTATTTGTATTAATTGCTATTCAAATTGGATGCATGGATTTATTGTGAATTATCAGCTGCTATGTATCCTGCAATTGCATCCGTAAATCTGCATATAATTCTCTAGGGTTGTAAGCCACTTAGGGATTAAAATAGAGAAAATAAATCAAAATTGTTTTTTGTCCTATTTCCTTTTAACAAAGTCTCAACTATCACTAATACAATACATTTGATGCCCTAAGCTATCAATACAAATGGTGCCTAGCTAGAAGCTCATAGGCTGTCCATTTGATAACCACAGTCAACATTTCAAAAAAATGGATATCCTTGAGCACAAGCACCAATAACATCAACTAATGGACTTAAAGCACGGGCTAGGGCACGACACCAGTAGAATGTGGTCATTTCAGTGAGCATCTCAGCAATATACAATAGCGTAATTAAATGTTCCAGTAATATCAACAAACGTGAATTCAAACATTTGAAAACCTATGGCTCATTTACAACAAAGGTCTAATAGAACTCCCAACAATTCTTAAACATACTTTATCTGATATGATGAATTCTTAAACAATTAAAGTTGGAGTAGACATATTTATCACACATTTTTTTGTGTGGTACAAGGAAGATTTGGCTAGGTCAAATCTTCCTTCATGCTAGCAGTCTACAGAATTAGACCTTTATTAACAATTCATCATATCAGATAACTAGTATGTTTAAGAATTGTTGGGACTGGTCCTTTGGTGTGTATTAAACAGAATAGAATTTTCAACATATTATTATCATTCTATTTCTTTGTTCTAAACATGTCAATGGTTCAATTTTGTAACTTCACTGTTGTATGATTGGATTGTGAAGGAATAGTTTGTTAGGAATGAATGCTAAAGTGTTTGGCACCCATTCTGTAGCATTTGTTGTTGCATTCATGATGATGATGTCTTGATAAATACCTGTTCGGTGTCATAGTCTCTGATCTTGCTTCAACTGTAGATTCTTCTCTAGATTCCTCTCTGGTTTCTCAAGGTTAGAATCTTTTAACAGAGATTCAAAATCTCTTAACATGGATTTATATGTATTGAATGTATTTCATAAGACTCCTAACAGAGTCCATCCTTTCACAAGGAATATTCATATTAGTGCATCTTTTGTGGGCATCATTCCCACCAGGGTTTACTCTTTGATCAAGAGGTTCCCTAGTCAACATATCTTGTGTTATTGTGTAATTGTGTATGAATATCTTTCTATGGTTGGTAATTGTATTGCTTACATGGTTTAATGCTATTGAAGATGATAAAAGTTATAATTATTTGATAATTGATTCACCCCCCCCCTCTTAGTTATCTTGGTGGACTTTACTTTCTAACACAATTAACATTAAACAAGGAGCAACTCCTCAACACATCTTTGAAACCATTAAATTCAATAATAAATAAAACCTAACACCAACACTATTCCTTCCATTCACTTCTACCAAGAATAAAGCATTTAATCCATTCAACATTACATATAATCATTAGACAGTTACATTTCCTGACTGTGTAGAGGAATAGTCATGACCAAAACGATCAAAAGTACTTTCACCCTTGCACAAGCTATTCCAAAATTCAAGTAAAATGAACAATATGCTATATCAAATCATTCATATTCATAGTTAACATTCAAAGGATCATTTTTTCAATGAACCCTCTAACTGTATTCCTGTGATAGAGAAAGGAAACCTCAAAATAGAGAAAGGAAACTTAGTAAAACCAGTCTATGCCGCTGTTTGTGAGGGTACAGTCATGATAAGTGCCTCTCAAACCTCTCCAAACATGTAAGATTGTCTTTAAATACTTTATTGATCTCTTCTAAACATTAACCAAATCAAACCTACATTTGAATCCACACACAATAACCCCAAACTGAAGGGTTTTGTATCCTTTAATGAATCCAAACATTTCAAAACCAATGACATGTTTACAAAAAAGGTCTAATAGAACTCCCAACAATTCTTAAACATACTTTATCTGATATGATGAATACTTAAACAATTAAGGTTGGAGTAGACATAGTTATCACACAACTTTTTGTGTGGTACAAGGAAGATTTGGCTAGGTCAAATCATCCTTCATGCTAGCAGTCTATAGAATTAGACCTTTATTAACAATTCATCATATCAGATAAAGCATGTTTAAGAATTTTTGGGATTGGTCCTTTTGCATGTATTAAACAAAATAGAATTTCCAACATATTATTATCATTTTATTTCTTTGTTGTAAACATGTCATTGGTTTAGTTTTAATCTACTGGTGTCATGCCCTAGCCCATGCTTTATCTCCATTATTTGATGTTATTAGTGCTTGTGCTCAAGGATATCAATTCACTATTTTGAAATGTTGACCATGGTTATCAAATGGAAAAAATAAAATTAACACGATTTTTTTTTTACAAAACTGAACCAGTTGTATAAAATTGTCAATCACATAGCATTTCACTATTGTATGAGTGGATTGTGCAGGAAAAGTTAACATTAAAGAAGGAGAAAAATCCTCAACACATATTGGAAACCATTGAATTCAATAATAAATGAAACCCAACACCAACACTATTCCTTCCATTCACTTCTACCAAGAATAAAACATTTAATCCATTCAACATTACATATAATCATTAGACAGTTACATTTCCTGACTGTGTACAGGAACAATCATGACCAAAATGATCCAAACATTTCAAAATAGTGAATCGATATCCTTGAGCACAAGAACCAATCACATCAAATAATGGAGATAAAGCATAGGCTAGGGCATGACACTAGTAGAATGCGGTCATTTTAGTAAGCATTCATGATCAAATAAAATGCAATGCATTTGAAATTTGTGGTCGAATATGATGCCAAAGGCTCGAAAGACATTGACCGTCAAAGATACCAATCAAAGATAAAAAAATCACAGACCCTCTCTCACGCTCAGCTTTCACGAAGGAAGATTTGATAGACAAATATTCCTTGTACCACACGAAGAACATGCCATTGGTTTAGTTTTGTAAATTTGTTTTTTGTTTAATTAGTAATTGACAGATTAAATGTAGATAACACCTTTATCAGTTTAATTAGCATGTTATTATCATATCAGATAAAGTATATTTAAGAATTGTTGGGACTGGTCCTTTGGTGTGTATTAAACATAATAGAATTTTTAGCATATTATTATCATTCTATTTCTTTGTTCTAAACATGCCATTGGTTTAGTTTTGTAAAATTTTTTTTTGTGTTAAATGCATTTTTCGAGAGGAGGGGTCTTCTTCTGAGGAGATTGATGAAGATTGTGCACCTCAAAAACCAATTCATAAGGTACCAATCATGTTTTCTATTCGCTTATATTTTTGGATTGGTAAATCTCCTTATAAGTTGCATGTCCTTTCTTTTGATTACTATGGATGAGATATATATCTTACATTTAACATTCAACTTCTTTAAATTTTAGAACATGTAGTGTGTTTTTTGAGGATTTTACCAAATCAACTTTTAACATAAACTGAAAACACCAAACTGATATCTTTCCCTTTCAACTTGACAAAATATTTGCATTTGACCAATAACTACAAGCAACTGAATGATAAATCCACATACCTGTATCTTTGTAAAATACCTGGAACATCAAAAAGATGCCTAAGTGGCTGCTGCCATGATTTTTATCTACTGAATATGGGGAAAAAAGTACCAAAAATAATCGAATAGAAAACATGATTGGTCATTTCAGAGAGCATTCATGATCAAATAAAATGCAATGCCTTCTCTTGTGCTCGATCAGCTTTCACCCGCTTGTTTTCTCCTACTCCTTTTCTCTATAATAAAAATAAAAATGATTTGGCCATTTCAAAATAGTGAATCAATATCCTTGAGCACAAGCACTAATAACATCAACTATTTTGATCTGTGGGTACTCTAATGTTGGCAAGAGTTATTTTATTAATAAGATTACTCTGCAAGCTTGAAGTAGTATATTTTGGCAAATGAAGGCTGGAAAGATGATGATATTCCTGAGATCATGGATGGACACAATGTTGTAGACTTTATTGATCCAAATATCTTGCAGAGGCTTAAAGAACTGGAGAGGGAAGAAGGGCTTAGGATGGCAGCTGAGGGTGATAAGGATGATGAGATGGGGGAAGTGGAGTTGAATCTTGATGAAAAGGAAGCTCTGGCTGCAATTAGGAAGAAGAATAAGATGCTTATCGTTGAACACATATTGAAGAAGAGTACTATAGAGAGCAGGCCTACCGTACCAAGGAAGTTTGACAAGATCAAGGAATATGGCTTAAACAGAATGTGAAGACATCTTTCTAGCCTGGGCCTGGATCCTTTGACAATTGGGGTAGGATCCAGGCCCAGGCTAGAAATATGTCTTCCTTTTTGTTGTGGTTAGGCTTTGCTACTGCAACAACTATAGATTGCGATGTAGATATCACAATAGCTGAGAAACATAAATGTAGGCATCATGGTCACAATTTTTTGGAGACACAACATAATTGAGTGGTATACCCAGATGATGCAAAGCAACCACTACTCCTTTGATTCTAAGTTGACACTGTGGGATCCAAAAACCATAGATTCCTTATCTATGGTTTTTGGATCCTGCAGTGTCAACTTAGAACCAGAGGAGTAGTGGTTGCTTTGCATCATCTGGGTATACCACTCAATTATGTTGTGTCTCCAATTTTTTTTTGACCATGGTGCCTACATTTATGTTTCTCAGCTGTTGTGTCCTAGGACCCCTTATGACCCATTACGATCCTAAAGAATACATCTTAGAGGTCTTAAAATGTCGTAAAGGGTCATAAGAGGCTCTTAGGAGGGGTCAGATGAGCTGCCACCTTCATGTGGTTGACCCTGTTAAGTAGAGAATGTTAAACTATTCTCTAAACAAAGAGAAGCTCAATAATTTAAGGTCTCAGTCCATGGAGATGCTGAAAAAATGACGGGAATTAATGATGGAGAGTTTTTACATTATGAGAAGATATATATGGAGTGGAGGCCAGATTAAGTACCAGTGCAGAGATGATGATTCAGTAACCTACATCTATAAAACCTTCAAAAATATCCCTTCTTTGGCCTCCACTCATACCTCTTCTCAGAATCTAGAAACTTGGGATACTATTTCTCATCCATGCACAAAATGTGCTAGTGATCGTATAAAATTACTTCAGGCCTCCAATATTGATGAGTTGCACAAGTGTAAAATGTCTTTGCAAGACTAAGATCAATTATATTGGATACTTTGTAGTGTACATAAATAGAAGGTGGTGATTATTATCGATGATCGACAAGTATAAGTCTTCCAGGCCTTACCTAGTAGCTAGGACTAAAGATAACACAACTCAAGAGACCATCATAGTTGGTCTCTTTCTTTGGTCTATATTATTGACAAAATGTTTTACCTTTCATTAGCTCATCAAATTCAGGAATTTGAAAGAATTTAATAGAATATTTTCATGTATAATGTACATTATTTTAGTTTGATGTTGAACAAATCTATATACTTCACGCACTTGTATACTACGAGGACGACCATAAAGAAGCATCCCCTCCCATGGCTTTAGTAATGTAGGCCATGGGAGGAGATGCTTCTTTATCGCCCTCCTCATAGTCTACAAGTGTGTGAAGTAGATAAATTCGTGCAACGTCAATTTAAATAATATACGTTATCATGAAAATATTCTGTTAAATTCTTTCAAATCCCCAGATTTGATGAGCTAATGAAAGGTAAAACATTTTATCAATAATATAGGTCAAAGAAAGAGACAACCTATGATGGTCTCTTGAGCTTTCTTATTTTTAATGTGCATATCTGTCACTTTTTCGACACTAAAGAAAATACTTTTGACAGTAGTGCTATACATCTGACGGACTAGCCTGTTAGAATCCACTTCCACCTATCACTTGGATGATAAATATGATGTCGAACACAATTCCTTTCAATGGACAGGTGCGACAGGAATGCTATATATCCAACGGGTATACCTGTTAGAAATATACTGCCATACCATTTCTCTTTTGATAGCTCCAATGTCAGAGATGTCTCCTTTTTGATAGATAGGTGTGATAGGAATGCTATAGCACCGACAGGTCTATTTGTCAAACTGTGGCTACAGATCTGTCACTATTCCAATAGTTATAATGTCAGAAAGTACTTCTTTTTGACAGGTATTTGCGACAACCATGCCATATCTCTGATGGGTTTTCCTATCGGAGAATTATTGCCAACTCATCACTATTGTGACATATAGGTCTGACGGGACATGTACATGGGTCGTCGGAGTTTCGATAGGTCAACCGTAAGAAATATTGTAACAAAGCTAGTATTCATGTACAAGTTTCCAACAAAATTTAGTGTCAGAAAATTGACATTTACCTCTTCCATCGTAATTTCCAATGCAAAAATGTGAACAGACACATATGTCGAAATGTTGACAAATAGGCATTGAAACTATGACAAATGGCCATCAGAATTTGGCCTCAAATGTACTAGTGGGTACTCCCATTTCAGTTCTATCTAAGTGTCTTTGCATTTGTTAAATTGTTTAAGATTAGGAATATGCTATTAGATTCATGTTCACTAATGTTTGAATGTCTAAGCTTGTTCTGAACAGGTTAACTTTGCATTGATCACATTTTCTACCATCCCCATCCTCCAACATTCCTCTATTTAATCCTCAAGCAATTCACGATCACTCCTGTACATATATTATACCTTATCTTGTGTAGCTCAATCCTTCCTATATATATCTTGTATAGAGAAATATTCCTGTCCCAAATCCTGAGATTCTTTACATATCCACTGTAAATCTCTCCTAGTCCATTGTACATATCATCATGTCTTCTTGTACATATCCTCGTCAATCCTGCAACAACATTTGATCAGAAATCTTATCCCACCTAGCCTTGCACTTCAGCAACATCAATTATCGACTATCCTTGATCACAGTGATTTATTCCTCCATCCATCATTTGCCAATGAACAACAACACTCATTCTCTCATAAATCAGTGGGTCCTTGAGGATGTAGCCTTCCTCCTGTCATACCCAATCTTCCACCAACCACACTAGGTCTATGTTGATGTATCCTTCCACACATTCCAACCAATCTTCCCATCATCAATCAAATCAACCTCTCTCCTTGGAAAAGGATGTCTTTTGGAGTTATTATTTTGGTCTTGGATTTTGTCCTTTGGATCTTGTTAATCTTTTACAGCTTCTCATTGCTTCTCTCCTCAAAGTCACCATGATCCTTTATATCATGGTGCACTGTGAATGAGGACAATCTAAGGCAAAGTTTTTTTATTTCTTTCTTCTGTCTATGAGTCAGCTAGACATGACCCTTTTACGTTCCAGATGTGATCTTCTGGGCTACATGGTGCACTTGGGAAATGTCATTTGTTTGTGGTTTCTCCAACATCATTTTTACCATGCCTCCTTCTCGGGATCATGTCTGATGCTAGGGCAACCTTGCATGTCTTTTTAGCATTAGTCCTATGCATCAGTCATGACAAGGCCTTGTACTCCCAGTATCCTTGGCAGGTCTCTAATGTTGCAATATCAAACTAGGTTGTGCTCTCCACATTTCAAATTGGAGCTCCCCAAATTCCCCTGCGTCCTGCATCATATAGATTAATCTTGCATCTTGCATATAGTTGCATCCTACATTCTGCATTCCACTTCCTCTTTCATTCCTCCATCTTTTCTCTTGGAAGCTTGGTTATTTATCATCCCTTCTTCCTTCATTTCCTTTCCTTTCTCCCTTGTGTTCTTTTCGAGAAAATTCCTAAATGTTTCCTCTTTGCATTATTTTCTTAAGGGGGCACACCCCCTTATTCCTCTAAATTCTAGCCTGGGGCATCTTATTTTCTTGTCTTTGATGCCACACCACTTGTGGCATTGCATCAAAGAGGGGTAAAATGTAGACACCTAAAAATCTTTTAGAAAATAAAAGTATTTTTATTTTTCTGAAAACCTTTGATGACATCATCATCAATTAATTAATTAATTAATTAATTAAATTAAAAAATCTCTCCCCAAAGCATTTAAATAAAATTTAAGTGATTTTCCTCTCTTTATTGAATCAATATTCAATAAATGATGTCACATTCCCTAAATAAATTTTATATTTATTTAAAGCCTCAAAACCCTAGAATCTTCTAGCCTTTCCTAAACCATTCCAACCTTTCCTAAACTTTCCTAAACCTTCCCTAAACCAATTTAGGAGATGTTTCCTACATTTATTAGCCTAATCCAAGTCTCCTTGAATTTTGGTCAAACTCTTCCCTTAATGAGCCTTACACACTTATTATAGCCTCTTACACACACTTTAAGGCTTCTTACAGCCTCATAAAGAGACCCATGTCTCTTCTTCCACACTTTTTTCCTTTGCACACTTCCCTAGTGTTTCTCACACATGTGTGAGCAACCCTAACCCAAGGTAAACCTTACCATACCCCAAACCTTATCCCTAACTCTACCCCAAACCTTACCACTGACTCTAACTCATCTTCCTAATCCAAGCCCTTCCTCAAATCCTATAAATACCCTCACTTCCTAAGAGAAAAAGTTTAATTCGCATCTCTCATATTAAGTAGTGTTATTATGTTAAATTTCATCTAGACTTAGCATAGCATTTAGCATATTTGATAGATTAACTCTATTTTGTGCTTTCTAAATTATCATAGAATAGCTTAATAGAATGAATATAGTTCTTTGTTAAGTTTTTCTAAATATATTTGCATCAAATCATCTTTCATTTGGTCTAAAATAAATCATAGATTACTCATAAGTAGCTTAAATTGCATTCTTGAGCCTTTAGGATCCTTAAGGCCTTAGGGGAAAAACATGTGTACTATACCCAATTTTGTACCAGTATGGGGTTCTTATGGTCCCTAAACTATCCTAATATCTCCTAATCATCATTAGGGAATTTATCTAAGTGATTCGAGAGTACACCCACATCCCTAAGTCAAGAACAAATCAAACGGTGACAAGGTGCTCTCATTTCAGTTTTGTTTAATTGTCTTTGCATTTTTTTTTTGTTTAAGCTTTGGAATATCCTGTTAGATTCATGTTCACTAATGTTTGAATGTCTACGCCTGTTCCAAACAGGTTAACTTTGCATTGATCACATTTTCTACCATCACCATCCCCACCACCTTCCCCTAGCATTCCTCTATTTAATCCTCAAGCAAATCCGTGATCACTCCTATACATATTTTGTACCTTATCTTGTGTAGCGTAATCCTTCCTATATATATCTTGTATAGAGAAATCTTCCTGTCCAAAATCTTGAGATTTTGTACATATCCATTGTAAATCTCTTCTCGTCTATTGTACATATCATCGCATCTTGTTCTACATATCCTCGTCAGTCCTACAACAATATTTGATCAGAAATCTTGTCCCACCCAGTCCTGCACTTCAGCAACATCAATTGTTGACTATCCTTGATCACAGTGATTTATTCCTTGATCCATCATTTTCTAGAAAACAACATGCATTCTCTCATCGATCAGTGGGTCCTTGAGGATGTAGCCTTCCTCCTATCAAACCTAGTCTTCCACCAATCACACTAGGTCCATGTCCATGTATCCTTCCACACGTTCAGACCAATCTTACCATTATCAATCAAATCAATCTCTCCTTGGCAAATATCTTTTGGAGTTATCATTTTGGTCTTGGATTTTGTCCTTTGGATCTTGTTAATCTTTTACAACTTCTCATTGCTTCTCTCCTCAAAGTCACCATGATACTTTATATCATGGTGTGTTGTGAATGAGGACAATCTTGGGCAAGGTCTTTTGATTTCTTACTTCTGCCTATGAGTCAGTCGGACATGGCCCTTGCACGTTCTAGATGTGATCTTCTGGTTTACATGGTGCACTTGGAAAATTTCATTTTTTTTGTGTTTTCTCCAACATCATTTCTACCATGCCTCCTTCTCGAGATCATGTGTGATGCTGGAGCAACCCTGCGTGTCTTTTTAGCCTTAGTCCTATGCATTGCTAGTGACAAGGCCTTGTGATCCTAATATCCTTGGAAGGTCTCTAATGTTGATATATCAAACTAGGTTGTACTCTCCGTATTTACAATTAGAGCTCCCCAAATCCCCCTACATCCTATACCATATAGATCAATCTTGCATCTTGGATATAGGTGCATTATGCATTCTACATTCCTCTTCCTCTTGCATTCCTCCATCTTTGCTCTTGGAAGATTGGTTAATTATCATCCCTTCTTCCTTCATTTCCTTTCCTTTCTTCCTTGTTTTCTTTTTGAGAAAATTCCACAATGTTTCCTCTTTGCATTATTTTCTTGAGGGGGCACACCCCCTTATTCCTCTAAATTTTAGCTCGGGGCATCTTATTTTTTTGTCTTTGACGTCACACCACTTGTGGCATTGCATCAAAGAGGGGAAAAATGTAGACACCTAAAATTTTTTTAGAAAATAAAAATATTTTTATTTTTTTGAAAACCCCTGATGACATCATCATTAATTAATTAATATATTTTTATACCATTAAATCCCTTTATTTTAATTAAACATCTTTAATTAAAGAATCTCTTCCCAAAAAATTTAAATCAATTTTAAGTGATTTTCCTCTCTTTATTGAATCAATATTCAATAAATGATGTCACATTCCCTAAATAAATTTTATATTTATTTAAAGCCTCAAAACCCTAGAATCTTCTAGCCTTTCCTAAACCCTTCCAACCTTTCCTAAACTTTCCTAAACTTTCCCTAAACCAATTTAGGATATGTTTGCTACATTTCTTAGCCTATTCCAAGTCTCCTTGACTTTTGGTCAAACCCTTCCCTTAATGAGCCTTACACACTCTTTAAGGCTTCTTATAGCCTCATAAAAAGACCCATGTCTCTTCTTCCACACTTTTTCCCTTTGCACACTTCCCTAGTGTTTCTCACACATGTGTGAGCAACCCTAACCCAAGGTAAACCTTAGCATACCCCAAACCTTACCCCTAACTCTAGCCTAGACCTTACCTCTGACTCTAACTCATCTTCCTAACCCAAGCCCTTCCTAAAATCTTATAAATACCCTCACTTCCTAAGAGCAAAAGACAAATTCACATCTCTCATATTAAGTAGTGTTATTATGTTAAATTGCATCTAGACTTAGCATAGCATTTAGCATATTTGATAGATTAACTCTATTTTGTGCTTTCTAAATCATCATAGAATAGCTTAATGGAATGAATATAGTTCTTTGTTAAGTTTTTCTAAATATCTTTGCATCAAATCATATTTCATTTGGTCTAAAATCAATCATAGATTACTCATAAGTAGCTTAAATTGCATTCTTGAGCCTTTAGGATCCTTAAGGCCTTAGGGGAAAAATGGGTGTTCTATACCTAGTTTTGTGCCACTATGGGGTTCTTATGGTCCCTAACCTATCCTAATATCTCCTAATCATTATTAGGGAATTTATCCAAGTGATTTGAGAACACCCACATCCCTAAGTCAAGAACAAATCAAACGATGATAGGGTGCTCCCATTTCAGTTCTATTTGAGTGTCTTTGCATTTGTTTTTCTATTTAAGCTTAGGAATATGCTGTTAGATTCATGTCCACTAATGTTTGAATGTCTATGCCTATTCTGAACAGGTTAACTTTTCACTGATCACACTTAGAAAACCTAAGATCAATGGTAGAGATAAATAACTTAGATCATCATTACATAGGAATCATCAACAATTTAATAATTACATCCATATGAACTTTTCTCTTGATCTTGGTAAACCATTTTCTAATTGGTGTAAATTGTTTTCCTTTTAGTTTGTGCCATTGCAAATTGCTATGTTGTTTCCTATTTCACTTGGTGTGTACTACATTCATCACTGAGTAATTAACTTGTTCTTGGTTCATATGAATTCTTGGTGACTACTATGCTCGGTACACAATGATCATCTGGCTCGGTAAGA
Source organism: Chamaecyparis obtusa (assembly GCA_027943335.1). NCBI lineage: Eukaryota > Viridiplantae > Streptophyta > Pinopsida > Cupressales > Cupressaceae > Chamaecyparis > Chamaecyparis obtusa. Next base: position 1,440,941 of record BSBK01006942.1, on the reverse strand, counting down.
GTGCTCAATCAAAATTGTATTTGGTTATCATAGTGATCTACCTTTTGTTTTGCTCACTATTTAGGATCTGTGTATTAACTAACTGTCATGTCTTGTCTCCTTTACCAACTATATGACTGAATGATACTAATGACAACCATTAATTCTCTTTAGGAGTAAAATTCTCCCCCTTTGGCATTAGTATCAAAAACTTTATGTATATGTACTGACTTCAAAATTTGAACTTAATAAAAAAATATGAATCTATGTGAACTCTCACTTTGTACATGCTTTTGGTGTGAAGTATATACATGAATATATGCAAGAATATATATACATATATTTTCCCCCTTTTTTGAAATTAATCCCAAAACTTGTACTCACAGCTTGTTGAATATGTTTTGATGGGTTTTCTGCAAAGTAGCCAAGAGGTTTTACCATTTCTCTTTGAGATTCTCAAGAGTAATGTGCTCTAATCCGACTTGTGCATGCATATCAAAAATATTCTCTATTACCGATATCTCAGGGGTGGAAACTAACTCTTTTTCCTTATTCACATGTCGTTGCATTACCTTGAGGTGTGGAAGTAACTTTTCTTGCAAATAGATTACTTGGTCTCTAATTTTATCTTCTTCTTTCCTTAGTTCTAATCTTACCTATTGGATTTGTTGAACTTTAGCATAATTCTCATAAAATGCATTTGGCTCGGTTAAAAGATTACTTGCACTAACCTTGATATCTTCATCTATTTTTTGTATCTTTTCACCAAGCTCAGTAGTGAAATGGTCTATAGTGCGAAATTTGTACAAAATTGTAATAACTTGTTGAATAATTTCATCAAGCTCAATTATTACGTCAAATAACTTTACTTTATGAATTTCCACTTCTTCTTGTTTGATTCACTCTGCTAGCTTTAATTGTATCTTGGCCTTATATATTTCTTCAGTTCTTTTCTCTGCATCTATATTTGGAGCATTTATATGCCTGGTTAGAGTAGCAAGTTCATCAATGATGGGAGTTGCCTCATCAACATTGATATCAGGGACTACTTGCATCAAAATTCCTCTAACATCTTCTAAGACCTATTTATGTTTTCTTTCTTGTCTTAGTTTTTCTTGTGCACAGTTCTCCATACCTTCTGAATGCTTCTGGGTCTAGAGTTCTTGAGTCACATGTGGGAATTTATATGATCTCATCTAATGTGATTGGACCCTTACCATGTTTTTTCTTTTCTTCTTCTCTTGTGTGCTAGATGTGGGAGATTTCCCATATGGTAATACAACTTTAGTCTCTAGAATATACTTTTCTTTTTCGGTAGACACACTCTCTTCCTTACCCTACCCTTTGAATATTGTCTTAGTTTGTTGTCCTTGGACTTCTTGCTTGGTGTCAGTTGTAGATGTATCTAAATTTGTTTCAATTTTTGGTTCTTTACTTTCTACCTCTTTGTTTTCAGGCTCATTTATTTCCCTTTTTTCTTCTGCATCTTGTCCTTCGGTTGTGTCCTTCTGCTACTCAGGTGCTTGATTCTCAGGTTACCCTTGAGTAGGAATATCAATTGCTTGTACTAATATTGGAAAATTACCTGGTATGTCTACAGTTTTTTCCTTAGTAGGTTGATCTTCTTCTGCATTGCCTAAAACCATAGTGATGTCTTCATCGCAGGATCTCCATTTTTTATGTCTTCTATTAAGACTTCATCAGTCCTGGTAGTTACTAATCTCTTAGGAGAATCTCGTTTGTCCTCTTCAATATATCCAACCAGATAAAAGTCCTCAACATAAGTGTCATCTTGTACCTCAGTATCAGATATATGAATGGGCTCTTTTTTAGCTATGTTGGCATCATCTTAATGTACCCCTTTCCCTTTGCTTTTGACTTTTAGCTCAAGGATTATAGCTAATGCATTTTTATCTACTTTTCCTTTAAATCCAAAATTTTAGTCCATAAGACCTTTCTATTTTCATCAAATTCTTCTAGTTTACCTGCCAAAATGTTTAGTTCCAGACCTTTCATCAAAATTCTATTCACATATTGTTTCATCATCTCATCAACCTTGGTGACTGAAAGAGTAGGCATTGCCAAAATTAAAGAATGTTCCCTCATTTTCTTTTTAGTATGCAAGGCATATATCCACCTTGCCGATACCTTATCATGAAGTTCCTTAAGGATATATTTTATAAATTCAATAGGTAATCTCTTAAATTTAATCATCATGTGGATGGTTTCCTCTTCAACTTTGGCTTGATCCTCGGTTGACATATGTACATACCGATTCATCTTAGAGTGACCTAGTCTACCCGTCTCCTTTATATTTTCAACTAACTCATCAACATATTGACTCTTGTTTACTACAACTTTGAATTTACTTTGATCATCTTCTTCTTCAGAATCTATATCATCATTACCTCTTATTAGTCTTTTCCTCTTCTTTGGTTGCTCGGGGGTAGATATCGCACCTCTTTTCTTTTGATAAGTCTTTGTAGGAGTAGGCCTTGTGATTTTTACAATTCCTTTCTTTAGGGTTGGAGAAGTGGTTGTAGAGGATCTTTTCCTCGCTTGTGTAGGTTTCTCTTCTTGATTCCTCTTCCATGTGGCCTTTACCGATGCATCTTAAATTTCTTTATCTGACTTGATTTCCTCCTCATGCTCACTATTCTTGATCAAAATTTGTTCCTCGGTTGCTTCTTCAATCGTCTTATTTGCCACTTCTTCTTCTTCTTCACCGAATTATTTCACCAATGTTTCCATCATTTTATTTGATTTCCTACTAACCTTTATTCCAACTAGATCCATTTTTATCCTTAGTTTTTCTTCCTCATAGGTTCCAAACCTAGTAGCTTTAGGATATTTGGGCTTGGCCAATAGTGCCTTTATTGACCTAGAGGCTTGGTTAATATCTAGTTCATAGCCCATTAGAGGTAGTCAAGCAGTTCTTGGCTCAACTGCATTAATCAAAGTGGTGTCGGTGTCCACCATAAAACATATATCTTCCTTATTCTTTTCAACTAATTGTCCTGAAATTTTGCTCCTTTTTTGTATTCTATCTTTAAACTTTCCAAAATAATCATCCATGATAGTCACAAAGTTCTGACCTAAATTCTTCATAAACTCATTTATTTGAATGATGACTAGTCGGTCGACATCCCAGTCTACAGTACCAATAGATGGGAATTAGTTCTACAAGTAGAAAAATGTGCAAATGAGTAATGATCCAAACTTACATGTATTGGTCTTTTCTACTTGGATGGTCCTCATATTCTCTTCCAGTTGTTTTAATAGTAGCTTGGCAAGGTCTAACTTTAGACCTTTCTTGACAATTTTGTAAGCTATATCTACTACTTAGTATGGGACATTGTTGGGCCTATTAGATTGAAAAATCTTATATCCAATGACATAGGCTCCAAACCTTGTTTTCAAATTGGTTATGGTGTTGACTCTTATTCCTATGCCATCCCTCTCTGTTCCTATAAGATTCTCATTTTCTGCCCTCAGTGGGTTCCTTATAGCCTTTTCCTTGTCACTGGTGGGGCATCTATTAACCACATGAATAACATCCTTATAGATTTTAACCAGTTCATCCAACCACATTTTACCTTCATGAACATGGCTAAGTACAACCCTAATCTACTTATACTTGAACTCCCTTGGGAAATATAGGGTATTTGTCAATCCTTTTGACTTACAGGTATTTATTCTCATCCTTGAGCTTTCCATTCTCACTTAGCTCCTGGTATGTTGATTGTAGTTCAAAGTATCCAATTTAACTTATCTTGCAGTGGATATAAGCACATATATCCTAGACCAGTAAAACTCTAGGTAGTATGCTAGAAAACATGCATGTTTGATAAACTTATGAAGTGATCTCAAGATGCAATTTATATTTAGGTTCTTCACATGTTGTGGACTTAATCAATGTGACCGTCTTGTCACTTTCAGTCTTGGATTTCACATACTTGGATGAAGATGCCATTGTTCTAACAAATTTAGGGCTTCATAAAATCTTCAAAAAAATAACTTAGTAGCTAAGAACTTACTTGGAATGATGATAAATTACTCAAGATCTTCTCAAATGTCTATTGAATGCTATAAAATCTCTTTGCTCAAATTCGCTCAAATCGCTCTGGTTCTTCTCTTGATCATTGTGTGTCAAAATGACTTGCATCATTTTTTATTTATACATAAAGTTTCTTTTCCCAGTCAAAATTTTGAATTAAATGCTTTACCTACCACAACTTGGTAAACATAGTGACATTTGGTTATCACTTTGAAGCTTCATCTTGGTTAACACTAGATATTTCTTGGTTGATACTTCAACTTGATTAATCTTTCCATTTTCACTGACTAACAATCTTTTACTTGGTCATGTTTTTACCGACTATACACATTCTATGCTTAAAATGTATAATACCCTAGTGCATCTTATTTCATGTTGATTTGGTGTTCACTCAACAGATATAAGGAACTTTTGTAAGATATAACCGATTGAAATTATGTTCCATACTTACTTGGATTGCTTAGGTGGAGGTGGTGAAATCACCTAATCCAAAAGATGAGGTGTCACCGACTGTTGTGCTTGATCTAGCATAACCATTTGTTTCTTTTCTCCACATTTGATTCCTTATTCTCATGATTTCTTCAATTGTGTTACCATTTATATTATCATTTACCTCTGGTGCTTTGTCTCTATAGTCTTTTCTTAAGTGACCGACCTTGTGATAGTGCAAACATGCCATTCCAGAATTTTTCCAATTTAAAGATCTTCCTCTCCAGTGCTTTCTCATGTAATTTTATGCAATATGTACATATCTTCCACATGATGTGCAACTAGTCCAAGTGTTGTAATCCAAAGTATATGCATTACCTTTCCTTCTTGGTTGATATGTCTTGTTTTATCCTTTCGGTTTCCAGACTTGCTTCATCTTTTTCATACATTCCTTTGATATGTGTCCATGCATGTTGCAAGTGTGTCAATGCTTTTCCATGTAGTTCTTCTTAGGTGACCTATTCAAATTTGATCTACACTCATGTTCTTGATGTCCATACTTATTAAAGTTATAAAAATAACCATCAAATTTAGGAGTGGTTTTAGGAATACCTTTTGCTTTGATTCTGCAAACATTTGATGTGTGGTCTAGTTTTCCACAATGAAAGAATGAGAGATTCTTTGGCCTTGGATTTTCATAGGCACTCTTCTATTTAGCTTGTCTTGATGACTCTCCTTGCTCTGTATAGCCTAAACTAGTGGTTTTATCAAGTCTTCTTTGACTTCTTAGGAATTCATCCATCATTTTAGTACTTTCTTCATCTTTCTTAATCATCTCATTATGTTGTTGTTGAATCTTTACTTCATTCTTCAATCTTTCATTTTCCTCTCTCAATTCACCAATGTCTTCCAATTTCTTGGTAAGCTCACTGTTCACTCAGTTGACATCCTAACTCATGAAAACCATCTGATTGGAAATTTCAAAATGATGCTTAGTGAGTCTCAATATCTCAAATTCCTTTTCTTCTAGATTTTCAAATGTTTGTCTCCTATCTTCAATAGCCAAGTTCCTTTCTTGTTCATCATGTCTTACATTATTCATGACATCAATCATTCTAACCATTTGTGTCTCTTGACCGATCTACATTTCTTCACTTGTTTAGTAAGATGATGATTCTATTCAAATAGATCCGATATGGTTCCTTCAAATGCATTAGATATGCTACCAGATCTAGATGCCTCAATTGGATCATCTATCTCTTCTTCATGATAATCAATCTAATTATACCAAAATTTCATATCCTTCCTTTTGACCAGTAACTCTCTTTGTTTTTCTTTGGCTTCCTTGAATTATTCAATGTAGATCTACATCTGTAATTTCTGATTCTCAATAGTCTTGTCAAGCATATACCTTTCCATTTCTTAGATCTTTTCTCTTTAGTGATTAAATTTCCTTAACAAGAGAACTATCTTTGATACCAATTGTTGGAATTATCGAAAGATGTGTACTCAGAGGGGAGAGGTGAATCAGTACCCTTAAAACTTTTCAAATTGAATCTTTGTAAACATGAGTATCACTAACCAACTGTATCAATTGCATTTAACATACATTCAAAACATTACTAAAATGTAAATGCATGTAATCTAATCAATAAAACATTCATGAAACTTCATACACATAACTCAAGTATTTTGGTATCACAACAACCCTTTTTAGAATGTAAAAACTATGATCGGGATGACACCCAAAAAGCTTCACTACTGCAATAATGAAGTTTCTGGTTAAGGATACAAATATTTTGATCACTTCTGGTGATCTTACCCTGTTGAGTAACAATGAGATCAACTAGATCTACCTGGTTAGAGGATTTTAGCAACATAAATAAGTGTTCACTCAGTTAATAGATTTACAAAAGATCTATGAAGTTCACTCTATTAAGATATTTAATGTCTTCTACAATGGTTAAAGAGTAACAATAGGATTTCTCTGCAAATAGAAACTTAACATGCCTGATATCAGATCTGTAATGTACTTATCTGTTATCACCTTAATGCGATTGATCTCTTCTGTCAATTCTGCTTGGTAGCCTTCTATTTCTGATAAAATGTATGCTCTATCAATGCTTGTCAATCATAACCCTGTCTAATCTTCAGATGTCTTCCAATTTGGAAGCTACTACATGTGTGATGATACATGTCAAAATGAAATCCTTACAAATTTATATCAAATTAAGCTGACCTAATTAGGGTTTAGAATCTATCTTAGAAAACCTAAGATCAACGGTAGAAATGAATAACCTAGATCATCATAATATAGGAATCATCAACAATTTAATGATTACATCCATATTAAATTTTTTCTCGATCTTGGTAAACCATTTACCTTGTAGTTTGTGTCATGCCAAACTGCTATGTCATTTCCTACTTCACTCAGTGTATACTATATTTGTCACTCGGTAATTAACTAGTGCTCGATTCATATGAATATTCGGTGACTACTTTTCTCGGTACACGGTGACGATCTGGCTCGGTAAGAGTGTTCAGTCAAAATTGTATTTGATTATCATAGTGATCTGTATTGTGTTCTTCTCGGTGTCTAGGTTCGGTGTATTGACCGCTTGTCCTGTCGTATCTCTTTTACCGACTATATGATTGACTGATACTAATGACAACCATTAATTCTCTTTAGGAGTAATAGTAAGAGTCATGCACTCCCTCTTGGAAAACTACTACAAAGCATATGGACAAAGTATTAGCTAGATAAAATTTGAGGTCTTTTTCCTAAATGTCTAATCATTCTTACAAAGAGGTATATAAAGTATTTTTAACCTAAAAGTATAAAACTTCCAAGGGAGATTTCTGGGCAAGTCACTATTTGCAGGGATCAATAAGAAATGATAGTGGGAGATCCTAATCAATAGCTATAAAATAAAGATGGAACTATGAAAAGGAAAATGGATCACATCAGTTAGAAGAATTGTTTCATGAGAATTCTGGTATATTAGTACTATTAATTATCTTGGTATACACTATGTAATGCATGAGAATCCCTAAGGTGGTTGAGGACATTTTAATCCAAAGAAAATTATCTAGACTAGAAAAAAGGTACAACATAATTTCCCTCTCATCTTCAAGGATAAAATTTTCACTCCACAAGAGGCTAGGGGTAGGTGTTAGATAAATAAATATTATGAATTTGAGAATGGGAGTGAAATTTGTTTGGAATATATACAAAAGGAGAATAGAAACGAATAAAAATCCTAAGGAAATATCTTGACATGGATAATCCATTTCATATTCTACCCACTAGAGATCCTCATAGAGGTTCAACAATTTGAAATTACATCTTGGACTATAAGGATATTGTAATGCCCAACTTTTACACACTAGACTGGATGTCACACAACCTATTTAATCTACTCAAACATAGGAAATATCATCACATTTTTTTTATATACAAGAACATGCTACATATATCAAAATGCAACTAGCTAGAACAATAAACTTTATAACAATGTTCAAAGAATGAACAACACTGGCAATTGCATACCTGGGACTCTCTTCATGTTACATACATTTTTTCTCTCATCCCAATTACTTGTTCCTCCATATAAGACTACCAAACTAGTGCATAATATAAGATCCATTAAAAGTTAGATACATGATCAGGATGATACTTCCCTCATCAATATGTTAAATAGATAATTAAAGAAGTATTTACATCATATTAATGACAGACAAAAGGAATGTATGAGCCATGAAGAAAGAGTTAGCCATTATTAATTTAATTCTTCAAGGACAAGTTACCTGAGTATTTTCAAGGAATCCATTAAATAGATCTCTAATATTTCCATTCCCATTAAAGTAAATTTACTATGTAGTTACTCAATAAGCTTCTTACCAAATACCCTAAAGTTTCATTCAAATCAAATTTCCTAAATTGATGTATGATTACCATTAGATGAATTCCAATGGAAAAATAATAACAAAGAACATGTTGTACTCCCACCCAAATGACATCATGAGACCCCTAAGGTCCTAGCTAACCCCCGAGAAAGTAGAATCCTCCCCCTTTTTTTTTACACCATTATGATCAATGGTGAACTTCCTTTTGATGTCACTAAAAGAAAACTGATAGACAGATTATTCTTAAGGGATCTTAGACACTCTAGCAAAGTTAATCCGAGTCATCTTTATGTTAATAATTTCTATAATGTTTATACAACTCTTCAGAATAATAGACTTAGTTTAACTATGTTGCATCCTGATACTACACAATCTAAATAACCATTAAGATAGTATAAAATTGAGGTATAGAGATCCTTCATTTATTACATTTTCTTTTTGAATGTAAAATTAATATCTAATAATCATATTATGATAGTAAGACTTCCTAACACTATAACGATGTCTAGAAGAAACATTAACATGACCTATAACATTGATTCTAAAAGACTATGCAATTTTTACATGAGGTCCCCAATGTGATTCAAAATTTGTACTAAGAAATTTACATCCCAAGAAACTTCTAAACTAGAGTTACACAATTAACCTACCATATAATTTTCCTTGAATAAATGATCTATAAGGAAATCAAGTTCTCAAACCCCTCTCTTTCTAACTCGTAAAAAAATTATATTACATTATTTATTTGATAAAACTATATTTAGAATTGTAAACATCAACTAGTAATGATGATTAAACCATGATAAATTAAGAATAAAGAAAATTAAGTAAAATTTCTTGCAAAAATTTCAACTACAAATTTCGTATATGTTAAATCGTGTGAACATTCTCCCACAATATAAAATCCTATAGTTTTCAATGAAATAACATACTAATCATTGTACAAAATTTTAACAATGCAACGATGAAAAGTGTTCTAGATTTGTAGGTAATGCTCATGATAAGGGTCATTACAATTTAGCCAATAAAAGACACAAGATTTTTTATTTATAATTACTAATATGTAACCCTAATCAACTCCTTAATCGATCTTTTTTTTTCAAACAATAAACTATTTAAAAGGAAACAATACAACATAAGTTACTAATATCAATATGCGTAGATGACATTTGAGATTTGATTCAACTTATATTTTTAAGAAATATATGTATCATAGCATAAAATACGAAGTGAATAATATCCCAATGTAGTCTATTTCACAAAATAAGGAAGATATTTCCATTTGCAAGTTCAAATTAAACAAAATAATTCTCTTTCCATGTTAAGACTCTAAAAGAACATGTTATATAACCAATATTTATGGACTTATCAATTTCTTTATGGTATTCTGATATTTATTATCTAAATCTTATGTATGACTTAACAAGATCAAGTATTAAGAGCTTACTCAAAAATTCAACTAAGAAATAATTAGAAGGAAATAGAAATAAGGTGATAGTTGTCAAAATTCTCGCCTAGTTCCAGCGACGCATGCAAAAGGCAGAGGTTGAAGCCATTAAACGTACAAGTATTAAAGAACCAAATAATTTTATAGTGTCCTCCCGACCTATGCCATTATGAAAGATTTGAAAAGGAGTATGAACTTGTATGTAAATTTATGTCTAATATTATAGTTGTATAGCTTAAGTATAAATACAGGGAGAAGGAAAACTACAGACTCCTCACCTAACTTGGTTACAAAATACATTAAAGAGATGTTAATGGAATGCAATACTCATTATTATGGGATTATAGGAAGTCTACCTTATGTAATGCTTCTAGGTTGATTGTGAGAGAGGTGTTGACACTTCTCCTTCCAGAAATGCACATCTTTTTTTTAAAGGGCTTCAGAAACTTCTAGAACATGATGAACATATAATACTATAATAGAAGCTACACAAGTCTTGCATGATATGCGAAATCATACCTGATTCGGTAAGTGCACAAGTGCCAAGATGAAGAGAATAGGGAGGAATAGATGATATTTTTCTCAGAGAAACTTTAGCTTCTGCGCAGTGAAGGGTGCGCCATCTGCGGGACTAGGTGGCCAATTTGAAGGTTGGAGAATTCCCCTATCCTTTACATGAGATCTCCTGCCATGAAGTCTGGAACCCATATTACTTGTCAGGTCAGAGAACATAGGAACAATTTACTGATCAATGCTAATAGGTTGGGTGGCCTCAGCGTATATATATAGCTATTGACTCCCCTACTCTTCTATAGGAAAACTAGGGTGGACTTGATTCCAAGAGGCCCTATCCATATCCGGGCCTGCCAAATGAAGGGCCATCATTTCTCTCTCATTTTGCCTCGGGCCCGTCTGCTTAGTCACACAATAGAAGGTGAAGGTAGATGGTGTGGTGCTTGAATACCGACCGAAAGGACTTGACCATCTATAGCTCTAGCTATAGTCGGAATAAATAGAAACTTTGAAAACATGATTAGTTCATTCATCATCTGAGTTTGATCCGATTTCGGGGTGAGGAGGAAGGGGCAAAATGGGTATGATTCAACAATCTCTACTAGCATCATCCATAAACTGTTTGGTAGAATCCTGAAAGAGATGTTGTCTCTTCCCACATAATGATTTTCCCTGATCAAACTATTGAGAACCTTTCATGTCGTGTTCTCTTTCCTCAAAAAAACATAATGAGGGGCCGTCCTAGTATTCTGACAACTATCGTAGATATGTATGCCACAAATATTGAGGGGCCATAAGGCACCATCATCATTTGACCAGTTCCATCCTATTAACTACTGTAAGCACTTGCCTTGGGCATCCCTGTTAATTGGCATAGTATATCCTATCCGTAGTCAGAAGAAAGTAAAATTATTAAAAAAAAGAAACCCCCATCCACTAGCCTTCCTTCCTTATTTATGGACAAGTCAGAGAGTAGATACTGCGATGTTGTCTCCTTTATAACTAATGTCTTTTCCACAAGACCAAAGGTCATGGTAGTTGAACGTATTTGGTGAAATTTAAGTTGCATGGAAAACATGATTAGAAAGGATAGGGGAACTCATTAATTAATTGACTCCATCGTAATGTGCTCACCTATACTCTAGTTTTCTATTCGCTTCTCTAGACTACTGCATTAAGGCCCCATTTGGTTGCAGGAAGATGAGGGGTGGAATTGGAATTTGGGAGCCATCTTTCGGTTATGCCTTGATACCCGCCGTTTGGGTGTGCATAACTGGAATGGGAAGATAGTTTTCATCTTCCCATTTTGGGGAAAAAATTGGAAGATCATCTTCCACCAAAATAGGTGGAATACAAATGATAACCTGGTTATTTGAAGAAGCGGGAAAGTGAAATTTGAAATTGGGGGAGACGAAGAGCTACACGGGGGAAGTTGTATTTATCGGTGTTCCCAAGCGTGGTCACTTGCATCTTCTTCTCCCGGACACTCATTTGCAGCGATTTCAGAGGACATTCTCCTCAACATACTTGCTAAGCTGGAAGATGATCCGAGATATTTGGCTAATTTATCTTGGGTTTGCACCAAGTTCAGCGTGTGAGAGTGTCAATCCAAAGCAAGAGAGTAGAGAGCGATCTGCTTTACTTCTAGCACGCACACATTCATGAGTTATCCAGATTCAACAACTCACGCTTGTGTCCTGCTAATTTGAAATTGAGCACGTAATTTGGAGGTCATGTGAACAACGTTGCTCCTTTGTTCATCATTATTTTGCATTAGTGAGGAGAGCCGTGATTTATCTGGGAAGACTCGAACCTCAGACCTCCTCTATTAGACATCTTCCAGGTCAACCAAACGGTCCAAAATTTGAAGACCATCTTCCGGAAGATCAAAACCCTATTATGAGATAACAAGGTTATGCCTCATATTCCTATTCCTCAACCAAACGGGGCCTAAGAATACTAGACTGATGTTACCTTAGGTACAAAATATAGGTAAGAGGCTCATCTCAACAAGAATGGAATGTATCATTACAAATCTTAAACTAAATATTTTATTTTCTCAATATGATCTTTGTTCCCTTAGTTTCTATGTTTGATATCTAATGTCCAAAATTTCAAAAAAAACAATAAAGAGTTATATATATATATATAAAACTCTTTATTGTTTTTTTATATTCTAAAGTTGCGGGCCTACTTTCCATTGTTTTAAGTTGGCAATCAGAAACACAAAAATGTGTCATCAGATATTGAACTTACTTAAGAATGTAATAATAATTCTCCTTGAATATATTTCCACACTCAATAGACAAGAAATTATATTAAATCACAAACAATGATAAGGTTTAATACTTTATTGAAACTAGACAACTTAAAATTCATAGCGGAGATGTGAGAGAAACAATAATGGTGGCACGTTTTCTTAGAGGCTCAGAAAGGATCATTGGAGTTATAAGAAATCCATCGACACACGTGGTAATGGACAGGGGGATGAAGCTTCTTTTCGCACTGAACAAGGGATCAAGGAAAAGGTGGTGGAAATTTCATTACCAAAGGAGGTATAAGAGGATGCTTCCCTGTGGAAAAAGATTTCCATTATAGGATGGTTCATTGGAGAGAGGGTCATCAGAGACCAAAAAAGGAATTGGATTTTTAAGAATTGAAGTAGGGATGTTATCATCAAATTCATTCCAAAGAATTTTTTCATAGTCATCTTGAAAAACGAGGAGGATAGAAATTTGATTTTGAACCAAAAAACTAATTTTTTGGCCTATATCCTCTTTATCTACAGCCCTGGCAAATCAATTTCAACCCCATTCCTTTAGGGTTTTACCAGACTCCAATTTGAATTCAGCTGTATAACCTACCAATAGAATTTTGGGGGGACTCCAGTTTGGATTGCATTGGTCATTCAATGGGCACTCTCTTAGAGGTGGATGAATCAATTATAGACAACGACTCATATATTTATGCAAGAATCAAGATAGTAGTAGTGCAAGAAGTCCCTGCATTCATTAATTTGAAAGTGAGTGGAATGGCTTGGAAGCAACAAATAGAAGTTGAAAACCCACCATTGGAGTGTTGAAATGTAGCTTAAAGAACCACAAAGCCTTAGATTGAAGGATTTTCGTCAAACCAGCCAAAATCTGGAAGAAGAAAGCCAGCAACCAAAAAATGGTTCCTATAACTATTTCACAGCCTCAGGAGAAATTGTAGAAGAATTCTCCAATGTGATCTACGTGTGGGGCTAAGGAGGAAGGGGACTGCTCATTAGCCCAATAGGAAAAGTCTCAAGAAAAGAATATCTCAAAGGCAATTACTCCTCCTCAAGTGCATTTTAGATCAGATTCTGAGATTGACTATGACAGGGACTCTTCAGACGACTTCCCTTTATTGGATGTCCTGGACAATATTGAACCCAGATGCGTTAGTCAATCTACGAACATTTTATTGGGAAAATCCAAAGGTGGTAGAGGCAGGCGCTCAAATAGATAGTTGAGGGAAGAGAGGGCGAAGGAGAAAGGCATTGTTAGTGTTTTCAATTTTATGAGGAAAGCCAAGGGAGGAGGGACCTCCCTTGGTGAGAAATGAAGATCTCATCTTGGAATGTCAGGGGTCTATCAACCCTTGACAAGAAGCGCTTGTTTAAGCAAGCACTGCTGAGACTCGAAAGTGAGTTAGTTTTAATCCAAGAGACGAAACTTTGTTATGAAAAAGCTCTCATCTTTATTTTTTCTTACAATAAATGGGAAGGCTTTTTCAGGAGCCAAAGGTGCATCTGGGGGTATTAGTTTTTTGTGGAACCCGTCTTATATTAAGTTGTCACTTTTGGAAAAACATGATCACTGGTTGTTTGGCATGGTAGAAGTTATCAAAGATAACATCTCCTTCCCTTTATTTAATGTTTAAGGGGCAACCAAAATGGAAGACAAATCAAAGTCATGGAATGAGTTGTTTTCCAAAATATCTTCTATGGACAGCAATAAGGTCATAGTGGCAGGAGATTTCAATGCAATTCTGGATTTGGAGGAAAAATTGGGAGGTATCAGAAGGACGAACAAGGTCATGGATGAATTTAGAGATTTTGTGCAGAATAGTAACTTGATTGATGTGGCTGCGAATAATGGGCAATTCATGTGGACCAATAGACGGGCTAACTTCACCAGGATCTCTGAAAGGTTGGATCGGTTTTTGGTGGGCTCTTTTTGGCTAGACTCTACGTTCAATTTGGAATCTAGTATTCTCCCCTTGATGTTATCAGATCACTTCCTGATTCAATTAAGTTTTTTCTCTTCCACACAGAAGGTCAATGGTTGTTTCAGATTTCAAAACATGTAGTGGAGAGATAAGAACTTCCTTCCAAATTTGGAAGAATGGTGGAGAGATAGTAATCACTATCATGGCACCCCAAGTTTTGTGATGGTTAAAAGACTAAAGGAAGTAAAGAACTAAATCAAGGAATGGAATGGAATATCCTTTAAGAACATCTTCTTTGAAAAGATAAGTGTGGAGAAATAATTGGAGAATTTAAACAACATTGTGATCGCCTCAGGAATGTCTAATGCTGATTTTGAGAAAGAAAAATTGCTCAAAAGCGAATTGGTTGAGCTTTTGCGCAGAGAAGAAGTTTATTGGAGAGATAAGTCTAGAGAGCACTGGATCAGTGATGGAGATCGAAATTCCTGATTTTTTCATGCTTCGGTCAAGGCAAAAAGATCCTAGAATAGAATCAACCATATTTAAGATGATCATGGCAATTTGCAAGACAAGGCAGAAGTCATTAAGGAGGTAGCGGTATCTCACTTTCAATCTATTTTGGGCATGTCTAATGATATACTGACCCTGTCTACCTTAGCATTCCTAGATGTCATCCCAAAAAGAAGTTTTAGAGGAGGATAATATCCAGTTAATGAGGCCTTTCTCTCTGCAAGAAATTTAAAAAGCTACCTTTGACAACCCCACAAACAAGGCATTAGGTCTAGATGGTTTCCTTTCAGAATTTTTCAGAGGTGCTGGGCATTTATGGGAGAGGACATTCTCAAAATGGTGGAATCTTTCTGAGTCAAAGGCCAATTTGTGAAAGAATTGAACAACACAATTATTGTGTTGATTCCTAAAAAGCACGATAGTTTATCAATGGATGACTACAAGCCTATAGTGTTATGCAACTCACTATACAAAATATTGTCAAAGGAAATGATCAGTAGATTAAAATATCTTCTCAGCACAATTATATCGCTTGAGAAACATGGGCTTGTGTCTAGATGGGAGATAATAGACAACATTATCCTGATAGGTCAAATTATCCATAGCATGCATATAATGAAAAAACTAGGTATGATCATTAAACTTGATGTCAGTAAAGCTTATGACAGAGTCCAGTGGCCTTTCCTTCCTCAACTTCTATCTCATTTCGGTTTCAACAATGAATGGATTAAATGTATACTTTATTGTAATTCATCTGTGCATTTCTCTATTTTAGTCAATGGCTCGATAATTGGATTCTTCCCAGCAATTAATGGGTTGAGACAAGGCAATCCCCTATCTCCCTTTTTATTTGTATTGATGGAAAAAGCTTTGGACCGTCTCATTAAGAAACATACTAGGCTTGGTAATTAGTGTGGGATTTCCTTTCAAGACAATTTGGATCCCATGTCTCACTCCCAGTTTGCAGATGTTGCCATCCTCTTCGGGGAGGCAATGGTTTTGGAGGCCAGGATCATTAAGGCAGTGTTGATTGATTACAAAAGGGAATTGGGTCAAGTCATGAACAAGTCTAAATCAAGGATCCATTTTCTTCACACCAGTAGGAGGTTGAGAGGATCCATCATAGCCATTTTGGGATTTGAGGAAGGAAACTTTCCTATCCTATACCTTGGAGTTTCATTATACATAGGACGCATGGACAATAAATTTTGGGAGGGAGTGATAGATAAAGTTCATTGAAAAGCCTCATCATGGAAGAACATATGGCTCTCCCAGGTGGGGAGGATTCTCATGATTAAGATAGTTCTGTCAGCCATTCCTACATACTACATGTTGGTTTATAGATTCTCTAAGAGAGCCACCTCAGCCCTTGACAACTTGTTAAATTTTTTTTTGTGGGAAGGGTTGCAAACAGATAAAAGAATCCATCTCATCAACTGGGACATGAAATGCTTAGCCAAGGATGAAGGAGGAGCATGCCTTAGGAGTATGGACCTTTAGAACACAGCTTTGGGTGCCAAATTGGTATGGAAAATGTATAAGTCCCCAGACAAACCGTGGTGCCAAATAATGAATGCAAAGTACCTTGACTCTCGGGCTCCTAATAGAATTTTGATTGCAGAAAATGTGTAGACAGGATCCCCTTTTTGGAGGCACATATGGGACAATAGGAAATTCCTCATAGAACATCTCACATGGTAGATTGGCAATGGGCGGAGAGCATTTTTTGGGAGATATTCTTGGCAGGGGGATAAACCGTTGGATAGTTTCTTTTCTGATGGTGATTGTGTGAATAGTATGGAAGCATTGGAAGGAAGTAGGGTGGCAGAATACATGCTATTCCCATCCCCTTCCTCCACTAAGGCTTGTTGGAGAAGGATTGGAAACCTTGTGTTAGGAAATGGTTCACACCTACAGGAGTTGTTAAACAATAAAATTGTCATCCGCTCAAATGAGGAAGATTCACTTATTTGGAGTGTAGCCAAATCAGGTACCTATAAGGTAAATCTTGGCTACGATTTATTAAGGTACAGGTAGAATTGCGACTATTGGCCCTCCAAACTATGTTGGGCAAAATGGCCTCTTTCGAAGGTTGGAGCCTTCCTTTAGGTTGCTCTGCACGGAAGAATATTAATAGGAAATATATTGAAATTGATTGGAATCTCTAGTCCTAATTGGTGCATTATGTGTAGGCAGGAAGAAGAGTCTATAGACCATCTTCTTTTTTGGTGCCCGATTGCTAGAGAATGCTAGGATTAGCTACTCGACAGGCTGCAATGGTAGGTAGTAAGGAATGTTTCATTAAAGGAGTTTTTATCCTCGTGGCCCATGGATAGAACTCACTACAAGTGGGGACTTTTTTGCATAGTGAGTCCTTCGATGCTGGTCTGGCATGTCTGGAAGGAGAAGAATTGAAGGATTTTCAAAGAAGAGGCACTAGAGATCTAACAACTTAAGGCAAATATCCAAATTGTGATAGAAGAAGTAGTTAATAATAGAATTTTGGGGATGAATTATAAGTTTATGACAAAATGGGATTTAGATATGGAAAAGGTGTGGTGTATTAAACACCGGGGGGATCAAAAACTAAAAAAAAAGGTGGACAAGAAGGTAACATTTTGGCAGGCTCCCCCTGTGTGTGTGAAAATTGTACCTGATCTGTAGACACAACACTTCAGTAAAACATTAGAGGTTAGCTATAATTAAAATCGTGCAAAATTGAAATCTAATTTAACCAAGCGATTTACTGCCTTCTAGTAGGTGCGAGATTAATGTTCTCAGATTGTTATCGAGATCAGTGACCTAGACGACACCTAAATGAAGGATTTGAATGCAAAACTGATCTAGATATGAATGCAATTAAGCTATTTTTTTTGAATTTTCTATGCAATAAGATGATAAATGATATGAAATCTATGACAATATGAAAATTGATCTAACAATGATATGAATCTATGCTAAATGATATGAAATATGAATCTAAATGAATGCAAAACAAGATTGATCTCACAAAGGTGTCGATTCGCAAGAGCTTTGATCTTCCCAATTCCAATTCTCCAGCATGATTGTGCAAATATGTGGATGAATTATGAAGAGCTGAGCCTTGGTTTTATAGAAATCCAGGGCTTTGGAGGTGCATGAGAAAAATCCATAAATCACTCAAATAACTCAGCTTGATTTTTGAGTTATTTTTAAATAACAGATAATTAAGTCACAAAAATCATGCAAAAGCACAGTTCAACTCGAATTAGAAGTTTAGATCAACTTTAAAACTCAAAAAGATGTTGAGTTTCAAAAAGCTAACAACTTGCATTGATTTTCCAATTTTGAGTTTAATTGGTCCTTGAATGTGCACATGGATAATTATGATTTAATAAATAAATAAAGTGATTTATTCTCAACTTAACTGATTTTTGAAAATAAATAATTGATTTATGGGTTAATCAATTATTTAATCAAACTTTTATTAAAAACTATATTATTAAATAATGACAACTTGCTTTAATTAATTAAATAAGAATTTAATCAATTATTCATAGGATATTGGATTTATTGTCAAAATTAAATAATACAATTAATAATAGATAGAATTAAATTTAATTAAACAATTAAGTGGCAAGATATTAAATCTAATTAATTAAATATGAAAATATTCAATTAATCAAACTTAGGATAAATGTGATTTATCGCCAAATAATCATTAAATTAAAGATAATTAAGATAATTAGGAATATTGCTAGGAATATTCCCTGATGCAGAATTTAAGATAATCAATTAGGATTCGATGATGTGCAGATGTGCCTTAGGTTAGGACTTTGATGTCGATTTCGTTCGAATTGTTGATATAGGAGATTAATGAACTTATAGCCCATTTTTGGGGTATTACATTTTGCCCCTCTTTGAATTACTGTGCGAAGCGCAGTGGTTCAAAGATAGTCTATGTTTGATAGAGATATGAAACTGATGTTTGAAATTGATAATTGATATGAGACAGAAGCTGATTGATATTGATTTGATATGGAGATAATAGGTCCTGAATGACCAAAGATAATGTTCACTATAACAGCAAATGAACCTATGATTGTGAAAAAGTGTCAAAACGCCTGATTCCAAACCTTAGGATTGCAAAGAAGTGAGTGACCGGTTCTAGACTCGATTGTCTTAGCAGAACTAGTAGGTATCACATCCGAACCCTTCAGTTGCCGAAGAACCAAGGAAAGAACACTATGATCCGATGGTTGCAAAAACTGATACAGTTTACAAGATTAGGAGGATACCAGATTGATATGGATTGATGAATCTGATATGCCCCAAGTGATGATAGATTTGCCCCGTGCAATGAGGAATTTTTTGATGAATCAACAACTAGACATGGTTGTTGTCTTGATTGCTGAAGAAAGATACGATTTCAGCAAAGATTATAGACTTTGAATGATATGCAATACCATGCCCCCTTCAGGATGAAAATTGAAATCTGACAAGAAAAGTCAGTGTTGAGAGTTCAGAAGCATGTTAATTGATTGGAAAAGTGGTTATACACGTTCAAGAATGCATTCTGCATCATTGGAAGGTCCCAAAAGACCAAGCTTGACTAGGTTAAACCATGAGTTGACCATAGTTGACCAAGTTGAAATTTTGACAGTTTGATGTAAGATAATTAGTTAAGTTGAATACTGGAGTTTTGTGATGATCAAAGGTCGAACATGCAAGCAGTAGACTGTCCTGGGCCCAAAAATTTTAAATCATGATTTTGACATATTAAATGATCTCAGATTTGAATTTTAATCCCGAAAATGGATTCAGAATGTTGAAATTAGCTAGGGGGGAAATTTTCATGAAAAATGGAGCACTTTTGAAAATTAGGTCAAATGCTATATAAAGGCCTGAAGGGTCATTTTCAATTCATTTCAACCATTTGACTTTGGAAATTGTGCGGAGCCCTCTGAGCGAGAAAATGGCAGAACAACGAGATCTGAAGGTTCCTGTGAGTTCACATCGATTTGAGCGCAGCCGAAGATACTAGAGACCCCAACAACATGGACATCTGGTAGGTGGACCTCTGTGCCCCTTTGAACATGCAAATTTTTCATGTTTCATAGCATTTTTTAATATTTTCGTACGCGTTTTGCTTTTTTAATTTTGCATGTTTGAAAACTCGTACGAGTCTCAACCCAGACTCGTACGACACTTCATTTGAATTTCTTTTGTCATTTCAAGTCCACCCAAGTGTTGTATGAGAGGGACCCTTGTGTCATACGACATTTCATCGGGTCCCTCGAAACTCGTATGATCCCGAGCGCAGTGTCATATGACCATGGAGTGTCGTTTGGTCTACTGTGGAGTGTCGTACGACATTTGATGCCAGTTTGGATTGTCGTATGAAAAACAGAGTGTTGAAAACTAATTTTTAGGGCCAAATTTTGACTTTTCTAATGCTCAATGCTGATATTTGACTGGTTGACCTACCTTCTGAAGTACCTGACTATCCAATTTCTGTACTATTAGCCTGTTATTGAACCCAATTTCTGATAGAATGCCAATTTCTGATAGAATGCCCTGTTTTCATATGATATAGGTGACATATCCAGATGTACACGTTCGACATTCATACCCGGCCACCTAGAGATTATGTGTCGCGCTTTCGGACCCGATGAGGGTTCATCTTGTGGCCTGTGGATTCGAGTATTTGATTCATTTACCCGACATTAGGGTAAATCATGGCCTGTTGACTGCCCTTGATTGAGAGATTCCATTCAGAGACACAGACGTTTCATTTACCTACTGGAGAGATGACTGTGACTCCAGAGGACGTCTATAGGATACTGCGCATTCCATTTCATAGCAGTTGGTGTCCTGAGTATGTGAATTCTGGTCAGGGTGGTCTTCATGCCTTTAGGCATCTATTTGGAGATGACACACAGTTGACGGGGTCCATTTCCTAGGAGACCCTTGTACAGCGATATGGTCAGATGCACCGTCTAGAGTGCATTATTGCTGGTATGATCGGGGAGCTTATCATGCCAGGCCATTAGCAGAATGGCTTTTTGATGGGATGGGCTCCGATGGTAGCACTTCTTATGGCTACGCCCACTGAGCTTGCTTGGGGTTAGTGCCTCTTGGCACATATGTTTTCAGAGATGCATGAGATCGTTTATCAGGATTGCAAGAGCTTTGCTTCAGGAGCTCTTGTATTACAGATATGGGCCTGGGAGCATATCCCAGTATTGAGACCAATTTTTCAGACACAGCGGCAGCCATAGGAGCCAGTGATATATGCATATGCTAGTTATGTCACACAGGTCCGGATGGGTCATACCGAGTATTTTCAGCGATGTCTAGATGACATGACTTTTGTTCATTGGAGGCCATATTTCCAGATAGAGGTCTGGCCCACTGCGAGGGAGCAGTATAGTTTTCTTTTTCAGAGTCGAGTGCTTATTGGCCACTCTCCCACTATTCTGGAGAGATTTTTGATTAGCAGAGTGTGGCGTCAATATGGACGCAGACAAGATACCCCATGAGAGTACACTGCATATGCTCACATTGTGTGGGAGATCGGGCTTGGATGGACACTGAGGCTCTCTTATTCCGTATGTGCAGAGGAGTACAGTGCCATTACAGGTAGAGATTGGGACTACCAACCACAGGTTGTCGATGCAGAAGTGACAGATGGCTACATTGCGTGGCGTACAGATCATCCCATTCATAGATTCTCAAATCTTACAGAGTTGATACCCTCCATGGAGGAGGCGATGGATGTTACAGGTGCTCTGATGGTACAGGGCCCGAGACCACAGGTAGTGCATCCTACACCGCCTAGATAGAGAGTGAAAACTCCATTGCAGAGATCATCTGGGCATATGAGGCCTCCTCATCCTTCTACTTCTCCCATAGGTACATCCATAGGGTCACATAGATGATCCAGGGGTGAGAGGGGTACTTTGGGCATTATCAGTGTGACATATGAGGTGTTGGCAGGTGAGCAGTGTGCATGTGGTGATGCAGATCCCACACAGGTAGACACCACTTTTGATTTGGGTGTGGAGGTTAGATGCCGCAAGGCACCTAGATCAGAGACCATTGGACAGCAGCCAGAGCAGCCAGCACAGGATACAAAGATGCTAGCAGCTGTAGCAGAGCTGATTGTTCCTCTCACTTCAGCAGAGATGATTAGATAGCTCAGAGCTCAGGTCAGGGATGCGAAGGTATAGAGTGCTAGATGGGAGGAGAGGTTTCGGGAGGTAGATAGGTAGTGCACTGAGCTTCGTGCAGAGCTTCGCTCAGAGGTTCGGAGACTACAGACAAAGGTGACCCATCAGACCTCACGGGCCTCCTATTATGTGTCTGCATACTATGCTGTTGTTCCTGCTGAGCAGAGAGTACCTACATACTTTGAGTACATGGAAGCCTTAGAGGGAGCTAGGGCACCGAGGGTAGAGGTCATACCAGATGCACCACCACCTCCTCCACCAAATACTGAGGAGCATGCTGAGAGTTGATTCCTATGGTCATGTTTTGATATATTCTGTTCTCTTTTATCATTGATATACCATTCTGATTCTGATAGCTTTCCGGAGCTCATTCTTTTGTACATTGTGCCAGTAGTGCACCCCTAACACATTTCAAGATTTTTGATATATATGAGATCAATATTTTGATTATGACTTCATTTGTACTTGTCATGATGTGGATTTTATGATGATATCATGTGATGTTTATGCTATGATTAGTTTAGAAAGCATGTATGGATCAATGCAATGCAATGATTTCTTTCATATGTATGGATGTTATGCAAATGTAATTAATTATGAAAAGATGTATGTATGGTTTATGATTATGCAATGAATGTAATGAAATGCAACAAATGATAATGATATAAGATGTAAATGCAATGATACACATGATATGTTTGTCCAGGTTGATGAAGACAAGTACTCAGTCTTATGTCAAAAGGATGTTTAACACTGGAGGGTTACTGCTTGCAGTTTGATGAAGAGACCTTCGAGTGAGACTTAGCTCTCGTTAGATGTGAAGAATTGTTATGAAGAATTGTTTAAGCTTTGAAGTATTTCCAAACAGTTGTGAGATATGCAAACATGCAAAATGCAAAGAGACATGCAAAATGAAATGCAACCTAAGACCTAGGACCTAGTCACTGATCATGTGTTGATTTTTTATCATCATTGAACTTTTAGGTAACCGGATAAATCAATACAATGCCCACTAGCTATGAAACCATAGACATATGAATATCGATTTGTATGCACAAGAATCAATACAAAACCCACTGGTCAACAACCATGGATATATGAATATTGATTTTGTTTTCAGAATGTCGGATTAGATATAAGCACCAAGGCATAAACGCCAGGATGACTTGAATATCATATCCATTTTGATATAGCAATTTGTATAAGCATCAAAACATGAACGTCATGATGACCTGAATATGCCTTGCATAACAAACACATCAAACAGTCAAGAGATCATTCTAAACCCCATGCGAATTACCCGTAGTGACCCTTTATCGTTCACATCCTTAGGTAAGATTGCGTTTCACAGTAGGAGAAAGAACTCACTCAAAAAGACAATAGTTAGATCAAACTTCCTTGAATTTTTCAGGTATCAATGGTCAAGGTACGCATGGCCATCCAATTTGAGATAGAGGCTCTTACAGTCAGACACCATTTCAATCCAGAATTTCCAAAGACATTAGATTTTCACATACAAGCAGAAGACAAAGAAAAGATTATGCCCCTAGTCATAACTCTCTAAATCTTATAAAGGACATCATCAAAGAGCTCGAAGGGACACAATATGCAAAAATCTCAATGTGAATCAGTAAGCATACAAGGAGATAAAAGCATGAAAAGCACGGATTGTTTTTAGTTTGATGTTTGATTGCGTTGTTGTAGATGCAAAATCCTTTCTGGAGAGGAGACTGACTGACTGACTCAAATGAAGCTTCAAAGGACTCTGAGCGGATAGGAGACATCTAAGATATACTGGAGACCATAGGATATGACATTGATTGCCCCCAAGTTTGAACATTGATAGGATACAAACACTTGAGCAGATTGGTGGACAAACCGACTTATTGAAAACTGGAAATGCAAAACAAACCGGGAGATATGCACAAACTCAAGCAAGACTGAAAGCTAGGAAAGACCAAGATTGCGCTGATAGATGGAGCATTTTGAAACAAGTGGTGCCCATTTGTTGGGTTTTCACCATCTTGGCAAAGATTCTATTTTTGCTACCAAGGCACCTATTTCCAGGTTTTCACCAAGGCACTTTTTTTTCTTTTTTCATTTTTTTGTACTTTTCATTTTTTTTTATATTTTTTATATTTTTTTGTGAATCATCAAGGCGCCTATTGCTAGGTTTTCACCAAGATGTTCATTTTTTTAGGACTTTTTCTGATTTTTAAGATTTTTTCAAGACATTTTACCATAGACTAAATGCCTTAGGCGTAGAATTTCTTCAGATGGAGAACGTTGATTGGTTCTTAGAGCTGTTCTCCTTTAGTCGTTGAGAGTTGATAGGCACCAGAGCCAAAATTTGTAGTGATTACAAAGGGACCCAACTAGTTGGGTTCGAATTTCCCTTGCGTTCTCGATGGGATTGATTTTTAGGATAATCTCTTAAAACTAGATCGCCAACCTGAAATTCTCTGTGTCTGACTTTCTTGTTGTAGCCTTTAGACATTCTCTTCTGATATACTCAGAGATGATCATACGCTGCTTGTCTGCACTCATCTAGTAGTTCCAGTTCTTGTAACCTAGACACTCTATAGTCATCATCAGTTACTAGACCATGCATTCTGATTCTTAGTGATGGGATTTCAACCTCAATAGGTAGTACTGCTTCAGACCCATAAACTAAAGCAAAAGGTGTAACCCTTGTAGGTGTTCTGATACTTGTTCTGTAGGCCCATAAAGCTGGATTAATCATGAGATGCCAGTCTCTGCCAGTTTTGTTTACTGTTCTATGCAAGATCTTTAATAGATTTTTTTTAGAAGCCTCTTCTTGGCCATTCCCTTGTGGATAGTAGATAGAAGACCAATGTTGGGTGATCTTGAACTTGCCACATAGATCATCTAGGTCTTTATTCCTAAATTGCCCACTGTTATTTGTGATTATGGAATGAGGTATCCCATATCTGCATATGATATAGTTCAATATGAACATAGAGATCTGTTTCCCCATTACTTGTGTTAGAAGGACTGCTTCTACCCATTTTGTAAAATAAGCTGTGGCTGTGATTATATGGGTATGTCCATTAGAAGAATGAGGATGAATCATCCCGATAAGATCAAATGCCCATTGATGGAAAGGCCATTGTGTGGTAAAGGGGATTAGATCCCTCCCTAGAACATGAATTAGGTTACCATGTACTTGACACTTTTGACAATTTTTAGCAAATTTGATAGCCTCTTTCTCCATTTTAGGCCAATAGTACCCAGCCCTAAGAAGTTTTCGAGCTAGTGTTAAACCGTTCAAGTGTGACCCACAAATACCATCATGGACTTCCTCTAACACACGTTGAGACTCTTCCCATTCTAAACATCTAAGCAGCGTACCATCTAGACCTTATTTGTATAGATCGTGACCAATGATGACATATCGGGAGGCATTACGGATAAGGTATTTCTTTTCATGGCGGTTGAAGGTATCAGGGATGATTTGGTCTTGGAGATAGGAAAATAGGTTTTTATATCGGGATGAATCATGACCTACAATAGTGCAGATCATGCGGGTTT
Organism: Chamaecyparis obtusa; assembly: GCA_027943335.1. NCBI lineage: Eukaryota > Viridiplantae > Streptophyta > Pinopsida > Cupressales > Cupressaceae > Chamaecyparis > Chamaecyparis obtusa. The sequence goes on along the minus strand of BSBK01006942.1, from coordinate 1,415,143 downwards.
CAAGGGAGTCAAATGTAGGATAAGATAGTGTTTCCACTAGAAACTCGTAGCGTAGCTCATGTTCAGGCTACTGTAATAAAGTAGATAGTGTTGCCATTGCATCGACAGCCTTGTTCTCCATTCTAGGAATTTGCTCAAATGTGATAGATATGAAATATTTCTTAAGATCATCTACCATTCTCTTGTAAGGAATGAGCTTTTCATCTTTAGTTTGGTACACATCATTGAGTTAATGAATAACAAGTTGAGAGTCTCCATGAATGTGTAGCTCTGTTACTCTCCATTCAATTGCTAGTTTCATACCATTCAAAAGGGCTTCATATTCTGCAATATTGTTCATGCAAGGGAACTTTAGTCTGAATGCTTTTGGGATGGAGTATCCTTGAGGAGTTATGAACAATATGCCTGCTCTAGATCCATTCTGTGTATAGGAGCCATCAAAGAACAATTGCCATTCTCTAGAAGATAGGTGCATAATAGAGGAGTCTGGAAATTCCATTTGCATTGGTGTGTCATCAAACATGGGTGCATTCGCTAGTTGATCAGCAATAAATTGACCTTTTATAGCTTTTCTTTCAACATATTCAATGTCAAATTCACTTAGAAGCATGACCCATTTAGCCAGTCTACTTGTGAGGGCAGCCTTGCTTAGTACATATTTTAGTGGATCAATTTTTGCTACTAGATGCGTGGTATGAGCTAACATATAGTGTCTCAGTTTCGTTGATGCAAAGATCACAGCGAGACAAGCTTTCTCAATCATAGAATAGTTCTTTTCATATGCCACCAATGTTTTGCTTATATAATAAATGGCTCTTTCCTTTTTCTCTTCATCATGTTGCACTAGCAATGCCCCTAGTGATGTGGCTGTTGCGGAGACATATAAGATCAATGGCTTCCCATGAATAGGAGGCATCAAGATAGGCAGATTTGATAGATACTTCTTGATATGGTTAAAGTTGTTCTCACATTCTTCATTCCATGCAAAGGTCACACCTTTATGTAATGTTTTTGTAAAAGGCTGTGATATGAATCTTCTGATAGATTGAACTCTTCCTTGCAACATCCTCATTTGACTGATATTTGTGGGAGGTTGCATCTCTATTATAGCCTTGACTTTATCCCAATCAACTTCAATGCCCTTCTTTGAAACTATGTATCCTAAGAGCTTTCCAGAAGTGACACCAAAAGCACACTTCTTAGGATTTAGTCAGAGACTAAACTTTTCCATTCTGTCTAGGATCATGCTCAAGTCCTTTAGATGTTTAGTTCTGATCATAGATTTTGCTAAAGTATCATCAACATAATCTTCCATAGTTCGATGCATCATGTCGTGGAAAATATATGTCATTGCTCTTTGATATGTAGCTCTAGCATTTTTAAGCCCAAATGGCATGACATTCTAGTAGAAGGTGCCCCATGCACATGTGAAAGTAGTTTTCTCTTGGTCCTTTGGAGCAATTTTTATTTGGTTATATCCAGAGAAACCATCCATTAAGGAATACATCTCGAAATCCGCAGTCATGTCCACTATCATGTCAATGTTAGGTAGTGGAAAGTCATCCTTAGGGCATGCTCTATTCACATCTCTAAAGTTTGTGCACACTCTGATTGACCCATCTGGTTTAGAAATAGGTACAATATTAGAGATCCACTCTGCATAGTCAATAACTCAGATGAATCCGATGTTCAGGAGCTTCTCTAATTCAGCTTTTACCAAGAGTGCAACGTGAGGATGCATCTTTCTCAATTTTTTCTTGAAAGGTTTGACATTTGGAGCAATAGATAAATGATGCATTATAAGAGTAGGATCCAATCTTGGCATATCTGAATATTTCCATGCGAAGTTGATCTTCTTCTCTATTAGGAATGTTGTGAATTTTTACTTCTCTTCTTCTCATAATGATTGTGCGACATGTACCAATTGTGGTTCCTCTGTTGTACCCAAATTGATGGATTGAGTGGGCTCAATTAGAACTGGAGATCTATCTTGTAAATGACTCGAAAGGACATCAAATATCTCATCCTTAGGTGCCTCAGAGAGGTTTTCACCTTTGGATACATCTTTTATTTTTACTTTTGTAGGTTCTGAGACTGCAACAAAGTGGTTTTCACCCTCAGAACTCTTTTTCTTTTTCTTCTTATTTTTGTTTTTCTGACTAAGATATTTGATGTCCGACTCGGTCATGTTGACGCTCGGTTCACTAATGGAAGTACTCATAGGCTCAACTGCATTGAGGTAGCAAGCAAGGGCATAGTCATTCGGGAAGGTATAAATACCATGGCTCAGATTCGTGGAGGTTTGATCAATAAGTTCTGGATATTTGATAGTCAAAGTAGGGAAAGATTGGGAGATAGTGTTTACGGATATGGATCTATCATCATTGGTCCTAACCTGACGCTCAAGTTCAAAGGTGATACTACAACTTAAGACATTCAATTCGTGAATAGGCTCAATGTCATCGTGGGAGTCCAATTCAGCCATAGGTGGATCAGACTTAATAGGTTCATCATTTTGCTCTAGACTTATATTAGTTTGAGGGGCATATTGTTGAATAACATCAACATGTTTCTCTATGATAAGCTCATCTTCATCTAGTTATGGAATGGCTCCCCATTCATAGTCATTTGATTCAGCTTCTGATTCAGGATCTCTAGGAAATCTTAGAACATGAGTAAAGTCAGGGTGAATACCCCAAGAAGGGTTATCGTCAGATTTTGATTTGTATTCATACTCATGAGAATCTATCTTAGAATCACTACCACTTCCCTCTTCTTGATTGTTTTTGAGATTAGTTGGTTCTTGTGTTGCAACTATCTCTTTATTGATAGTAGGTTCTTGTGTGTCTACTACATTAATTCTTTTGACAGGATCATATTTATCATCAAGAAGGTCTTTGATCTCTCTAGGCAATTTTTCATAGGGGATGAGTTCTGAACTATCTGAATCACTATCGAATGGTTCTATTTCTTCTTTCTTAAGAAGAGGCTCCCCTGGTGCAATTTTCTCCATGACATGAGAGCAATTACCTTTGAGGTGATAGGGTTTCTTCTTAAATCCTAAGCCAACTTTTTTTTTATTTTCTCTACCAGTATGTGGGAGAGGTACCTTAAGACCTTTTCCTCTGATACCTAGAGGTCCTTTACCTGAATATCCCATCTTAGCTATTAATTTATCTCCTAGACCATATGACTTGGAAGGGAGTTTGGAGACTGCAGAGTCATAGTTTGAACAACTTGAGATTCAGGTTCATCTTTGTATAGCCATGATAGCACAACCTCATCCTCTTCAAATTCTTGCTTGGATACTTGTTCTGCTACAAAATTCTTTTTATATGCTTCAAGAGGTTCTTTAAAGTCTGGTTTGGATTGTTTCAAAGATTGCCCATAAGATTTAGGTGAGATAGGGAGAGATGTCAAAGATAAGACTGGCTCGATAGTATATTCTCCCATACTATTTTCTTTGATATTAACCTCTTTTGCAAGATCTTCCATTTTAGATGTGGATGCTTCTTTAGTTGGTTCAATGGGAGATTCTCTGTTATTAGGTACAAGCTTGTCTGCACTTTCCTTCAAGGTGTTGCAAGTTGTATTCAAATTTGTGGGGATAGTAACCTCTACTCCTTCATAAGGAAATTTCAAACATTGATGGTATGTAGAAGGAATAGCTTGCATTTCATGTATCCATGGTCTCCCTAGAAGGACGTTGTAGGCCAAAGGTAGATCAAGCACTTGACAGATGGTATCTTTGATAATTGGACCCACTCTAATAGGTAAGACAATGGTGCCTTTAGAAGATCTTTCTTGTTCATCATAGGCCTTGATAGTTATTTTCTTTCTAGGATCAATAGCCAATCCTGAAAATCCCAATTGTGTGATCAAGCTATAAGAACAAATGTTTAGGCCAACGCCCCCATCTATCAACACACGTTTGACTCTACAGTTCTGGATCAAGACTTCTATATGCAGAGGCTGATTATGTGGGTGATTCAAGGAGTTGTCATCTTCCTCTGAAAAGGAGATATATTGTAGAGATGTAAGATGTCCAACCATGGTCTGGAACCTATCTAAATCAAGGTCATCAGGAACATTGGAATCGAGAAAAGCTTTATCGAGAATAGCTCTATGGGCTGGAGATATTCGAAGCAACTCAAACATGGAGATTTTCACATTAGTGTGTTAGAGTTGTTGAACAATGCTATAAGACATAGGCCTTGTATCCTTTGGATTGGAAGATTTGGAAGCAGCCTTCTATTTAGAAGCAGATGAAAGATTGAAGGGCACCTTAGGGATATTTGATGAATCTGGGATTTGTCCTTTCAGATGCATTTGAGCTTGTGATCGAGTAACTGCGTTAGCTGAGGAATGATTTCTATCTCTTCATACAATTGTGATGACATTGCAATTTTCAGAGAGACATGGTTCAACCATATTGATGACAACATTATTTCCAGGGTAGGCATAGTTGACTTTTGCCCCCATATTAGGCTGAGAAGTTGAAACTTCTTGACCATGTTTCAGAAATGGTTTTGTGAATGCTATATGATCATTATTGCTCGTGGGATTGTCAATTGTGATGTCTCCACTATTGATCAGATCTTGAATGGTATGCTTCAAGTGAAAGAAACTACTAGTTTTGTGACCTTTACTCCGATGGAAATCACAGAATTTGTTTTCCTTCCACCATATCAGTTTGGGGTCCTGAGTATTTGGTCGGATTGGTGGTAAAGAGATGATGTTATCAGCTAGTAGAGTTTTCATAGCTGATTCTAAAGACTCTCCTAGAGGAGTAAATTTTTGATGTTTATCCCATTTTTTGAATTATGGCTTCCTTTGAGATGGTTGAGAAGACTTTTGTTTTGAAGCTTTAATGACTTGAGTACCAAGAGTGAGATTGTAGGCTGGTGTCTTTGATGGGGCATAGATAGTGTCAACAACACCATCTGTGATGATGCCTTTGTTCTTGTTCCAATTTTTGTTCTTGTCTTTAGAACTGGATCCTGATTCGTACTTGTCTTTTTGAAGTGTGATTTCTCCTTTTTTTACAAGCACTTTTTCAATTTTCATAGCATTATCCACCATCTTATCAAAAGATGTATGATCTTGCATTTGTAAAGGATAATTGATTTCTGGAACAAGGTTGTTGATGAAGATTTCCAATTTTTCTGTTTCTAGAATAGATTTGGCATATAGAGAGAACTTCTTCCTCCATCTCTTGAGAAATGTTAGGAATGGTTCCCTTGGATATTGCTTGAGATTATAGATATCGATCATGGTGACTGGGTGCTGAATATTGTAGGAGTATTGTTGATAAAAAAATTTGATCAACTCCTCAAAAGTTTTGATAGTAGAAGGCAGTCTAGAGAACCACTGAATGGATGCTCCTCCTAGAGATCTAGGAAAAAGACGCATTAGATAGGTCGGTTCATGCATGAATTCCATTGATTGTGTACAGAATTCTCTGACATGATCTTGAGGATCAGAGTGTCCATCATACTTGTCATACTTTGGCATCTCCACTCTTTTTGGAAATGGTGGCATATACAAGTCTTTGTCAAATGGAAAAGGGCATAGAGCTTCCATGGAGAACTCTTTGGGTTCCTTTTCTTTCTTAAGGTTATTAAATTTGACTTGTAAAGCATATATCTATTTCATCATAGCTGTGAGTGGATTCTCTTCCTCATGTGTAATGATGTCTTTAACATTAAAGTTGGGAGGAAGTTTAGCTCCTTGATGAGATAATTGTAAAAAGTATGCTTCTTTATCTTCTTTCAAGAAATGCTTCATCATTCGTTTGAAGTTATCATCATTTTGATATTGAGCAATTTCTTCAGGTGTGGGTTCCTGATCTGCACCATGTTGAGATTGAGCTCTCTGAGAGCCAAATTTTGTCCTGGCTTGAGACATGGTAGGAGTTTGTGGACTCCCTCGATTAGATTGATGAGGGGTATGTTGAGTACCTCTGTGAGTTGATGGAGGAGGTATGTAACCAGATTTCAATCGATAGTTACCAAGACCGTCATCCTCGTAAAAACTAGAATTGATGAGTTGCTTAAGAGTTGGAGTTTGGAGAGTGGTGATATATTTCTTGTGAGAGGAAGCTCTAGTCTCCACCATTCACCTCAAGTGAAACAAAAGAATAAGATCCAAATAACCGAAGAATGAATTGAATCAAGATGATTAGATGACGCAACCTTGTCAAGGTTTGATTGATTTGAAGATTTGATTAGATGTGGATGAAGGATACTATGCCCTGGATGTATGGGTAGGTTCCCAAAAGATAGCGGACAAGATATCACAACACTTGGTCATTTTGATGATTGATTGAAGATTGATAGTTATGACAAGGTTTTGACACAGGATGATAAGAACTCAAATTGATTAAATAAAAGGCTGAATCAAATTCAAAAGGCCACTTTAGGAAAATGATTGGATTCTAAATAGCTACTGCTTTGTTCCTAACATTGTGATTTGTTCGACAGATTCTAAAATTAGGCTGAAAAAGCTAAATATCTGGCAATTTTGACAATTTTTTGACAACTTTCAAAAATTTCCCAAACGACACTCTGCAGACTCGTACGACAGTGGGTATGCTGTGAAACGATAGTTGCAAAACTCGTACGACAATTGCAAGCAAGATTTTGACTCTTAGAATTTTTTGGCATCAAAACTCGTACGACACTAGGTTGGTTATCATACGACAGTTGGGTAGCAATGAAACGACAGTTGAAAATCTCATACGACAGTTGGATAGCAATGAAATGACAGTTGGAAATCTCATACAATAGTTGCAAGATTTTGACTTTGAGACTTTGTTGGCATGAAAACTCGTACGACACTGGGTACTCAATCATATGACAGATGGGTTGTAATGAAATGACACTTGATGGAAACTCATATGACTTTCTGACCTCCTGAGATGACTTTTGACTCCAGAAAAGGATTTTACTTCAAATTTTGCAAATTTTGAGTTTCCAAATTTGAATTGTTTGCAAATTTCAATGTCTAGATTTAAGGATTGTAATAGATTTGTTCATTTTCAATAACCAGATAGATAAACAAGCACGCAAAATAGCAAGCAAGTGATTTCAAGCATGTCTGAAAATAATGAACAAGGGCAAAAGCAACCTTGCGCATGAACAATCAAGTGACTTATTCGTTCTAATCCTCAGAAGTGCTAATTGTGTATGTTCCAAAAATGTTTTGCAATAATGCACATATACCCTATAAAATGAAAATTTGGCCTCGCTAGGGTTTTTAGTAATGGTTTGACTCTGCAACTTTTATGATCCAAAGGGGTGAACTCCAATCCCGACGCACCAGGGTTTTGACACAGTCCGAGAACTTAATCTTCAGGAGCTGCTAGGGAGATCTGACAACCCAACAATGAACCATACCCGTGGAGATTTCTTCCACAAGGACATTTATATAGCGGCTGTCACTACCATGGCGAAAATGGATATTACCGCTTGAGGTTCCGTCAACGCAGTTTACCCTGTGAAGGGATTGTCCGCTACAGTTAACCCTCTCTAAAGGTGACTCACAATAGTGTACCACAAGGGGACTTGGCTCTAGAGCCAAGGTTTTGATGCCTCTTCACTTTTAACCCAAACAAAGCAAGCAAATTAATCTGACACGCTAAGATAAAGTTTTGCTTCACCAAGGTCTATGATGTCAACTCCATGTGATCTATCAACCTCTCCTGGGAAAGAATGTATCGATCAATAAGAGAAGACGCACTAACCAAGTTGAATGTGAAACGCACTGAGTATCCTCCCTACCTACAAGGATTCTATCATCAAGAAGGATTTCGTTCGAAATCCAATCTCTCAAGAATCACGAATAGTGTTCATAGGGCCTAATTACTATGCGAGCATAGATGTATGTTTCCAAAAGAAAATCTACCAAAAGTACCCAAAAAGCAGAAAGAGGACCACTTAACGCTTAAAGCGAATATGAGATGAGTCCACAAGGTGGAACACTTAACACCTCACACAAGCTGAAAATGAGTCCCCAACTTAGAAAACAAGTGAGTTCCTAAAAGCACAAAAGGGTTGCCAAGTGGAACACTTAACACTTCTATCCTATTGACCCCTCCCCTTTATGGCGTTGAGATTGCAACCACGGGGCGGAATGAGGGGCCGACGGATTAGTGAGTCCAATAACCCAAGATAGCAATCAAGATCAATCACAAGTATCTGAGACTACTTAATGAATCCTTAAGGGATCACAACCTAGTATCAATTATGCAAGTGTGTAGAACAAAAGCATGAAAAGAATCACCCAAGCTAGACACACGAGAGATTTATTTTAAGCCCCAAATCAAAATATTATCAGCACAAGTGGAATACCTGAGATCCTTGCAACACGTTTAGTAGTTTTTTACCTGATTTTGAGCAATTCTTGCACTTTTTCCAATCAAAACCAGAAAAAATCAATCAAAAATAGTAAATTTCAATTGTTAGGGTTAGCTGTTAGTCAAAATCCAAAAATCAAATCTGACAAACTGCCTGCAAAAATGAAACGACAATTGAAATTTGGTACCGAAACTCATATGATAGTGGGTCTCTTACCATACGATAGTCAAATCCTGATGCTAAAACTCATACGACAATGGGTCTCCTACCATACGATAGTTGAAACCTGATGCAAAAACTTGTACGACAGTGGGTCTCTTACCATACAACAGTGGGTGCCTGATGAAACGACACTCGGTCAACTATCATACGACAGTGGGTTCAAAATCATACGACTTTTGTCAGAAACTCGTACGAAGATTGTATGGACAAAAAAAAAAATCATATTTTTGCACAAAAACCGAGGAGAAAAAGATAGAAATTGATAGAATTGAATTGGAAACCTGTTTCAGGGCCCCACAGTGGGCGCCACAAATGTGTGTTTGAAAATTGTACCTGATCTGTAGACACAACACTTCAGTAAAACATTAGAGGTTAGCTATAATCAAAATTGTGAAAAATTGAAATCTAATTTAACCAAGTGATTTACTACCTTCTAGTAGGTGCGAGATTAATGTTCTCAGATTGTTATCGAGATCAGTGACCTAGACGACACCTAAATGAAGGATTTGAATGCAAAACTGATCTAGATATGAATGCAATTAAGCTATTTTTTTTGAATTTTCTATGCAATAAGATGATAAATGATATGAAATCTATGATAATATGAAAATTGATCTAACAATGATACGAATCTATGCTAAATGATATGAAATATGAATCTAAATGAATGCAAAACAAGATTGATCTCACAAAGGTGTCGATTCGCAAGAGCTTTGATCTTCCCAATTCCAATTCTCCAGTGTGATTGTGCAAATTTGTGGATGAATTATGAAGAGCTGAGCCTTGGTTTTATAGAAATCCAGGACTTTGGAGGTGCATGAGAAAAAGCCATAAATCACTCAAATAACTCAGCTTGATTTTTGAGTTATTTTTAAATAACAGATAATTAAGTCACAAAAATCATGCAAAAGCACAGTTCAACTCGAATTAGAAGTTTAGATCAACTTTAAAACTCAAAAAGATGTTGAGTTTCAAAAAGCTAACAACTTGCATTGATTTTCCAATTTTGAGTTTAACTGGTCCTTGAATGTGCACATGGATAATTATGATTTAATAAATAAATAAAGTGATTTATTCTCAACTTAACTGATTTTTGAAAATAAATAATTGATTTATGGGTTAATCAATTATTTAATCAAACTTTTATTAAAAACTATATTATTAAATAATGACAACTTGCTTTAATTAATTAAATAAGAATTTAATCAATTATTCATAGGATATTGGATTTATTGTCAAAATTAAATAATACAATTAATAATAGATAGAATTAAATTTAATTAAACAATTAAGTGGCAAGATATTAAATCTAATTAATTAAATATGAAAATATTCAATTAATCAAACTTAGGATAAATGTGATTTATCACCAAATAATCATTAAATTAAAGATAATTAAGATAATTAGGAATATTGCTAGGAATATTCCCTGATGTAGAATTTAAGATAATCAATTAGGATTCGATGATGTGCAGATGTGCCTTAGGTTAGGACTTTGATGTCAATTTCGTTCGAATTGTTGATATAGGAGATTAATGAACTTATAGCCCATTTTTTGGGTATTACACCCCCGAGCGGTTGTGCCAAGCTAAATTTTGATGGAGCTAGTAGAGGCAACCCGAGAGAAAGCGACATTGGCACAATCATTAGGAATGATAAGGGAGAGGTTATGAGAGGCATTGCGAGGAACTTGGGCTTCACCAAAAACAATGTGGCAAAAATCTCAACTATGGAAATAGGACTTTCTTGGTGTACTAGCAATGGCATAGGCAAAGTTATCATCGAAGGAGACTCTCAGATTATCCTTAAGGGGGTCTCAAAATTAGAATTTTGTAGTTGGCAGTTGGCTAGTTGGCTCCCTAGAGTGAAAGATCATATGTAGAATCTTGATGTCTTTCATTTTCAACATGTGTACAAAGAAGGAAATAAAGTGGCAGACAAGTTGGCAAACTTGGGAATCGATAAAGGGTCAGATTGGGAATTTGGATGGGACGATCTGATCTCAGAAGATTTACAAAAATTATTAGATGTGGATCTAGATTCCCTCGCAAGGACGGGAATAGGATAGAGGTAGCGATTTGATGGAATGGGTAGGAGAGATGGGAGTTATTTGCCAGCATGCGTGACCACTATAGAGTCCTCTCTCAATTTTGTAGTGGTGTTTTTGGATGAGTCCTGTGAGCCAGTCCTTAGCTGCAGTTAGACCTAGTCGTATATTCTTCATAGAGTCCATCTACGATAGTGTTCATATTCTATTTATTCATTTCCTGGGCTTGAGTTCCTGAGTGCATTTGAAGGAACCATGTCTTCACCATCAAGCAATAACAAATAGTGAGTTTCATGGGCATTAGCTATAGGTGCAAATAGGAGGAGGCATTGATGGAGACATCAGAAGAGAAACTAAAGTGGATACTCAAACATGCCAACGAACAAGAGAAGGCAACCATGTTAGGTTTGCTGGGGGTCAAATACTAGGTATGAGACCACATTCACAATGGGAAGCTTGTATTTGACCTTTTACAGCCCATTATCCAAGTTCTGGGCCATCCGATGACTGCAAATGGCATGATCCAAAGAATGATTGTTGAGGAGATATATTTATAGGTGACTCGCGCTTTGGACTTGATAGACACTAGCCTCTCTAGTGGTGGTATATTGGGTCTTTTTTGTCTGCAAGATGAAGGTAAGAAGAACATTATGAAGAAGGCTTGGGCATTGTATAAGATGTGCATTGTGAAAGAGTATGATATGAGCAAGTTTGAGGCCTTCTGTTAGGCTAATGATAAGCTCTTCACAACAGAGGTAGTAGCTAGGCTAATTTCAATTGGAAAAGGGATTGGATATCTTTATCATTGAGTCGGGTAGCCTAGATTGATTTATATCTTGTTTTGTAAATGGAGATATCTCCTATATCATATGTAAGTTCTTTTTGTGGCAATATAAAGGGCACTACCTCCTAGGCAGAGCTTGATTAAAAAAAAAAATACTTTATTGAAACTAGACTCATAATAAAAATGCTCTTTTGTTTTGATCCATAAATTATCACATAAAAGATTTTATGCTTCAATTTCTTAGCACTCCACGATGTCTTCTCATTCTAATAAATGTACATTTATGATTTTGCTCTTTTTAATTTTATATTAAAATGTTCATTAATGATCAATTCCAATTATCTTCCTAATGTCTTATATATCATGAGGTTTTATTTTCTCATTCAATAGTTAACATGGTATTGAAACTTCTATAGTATTCACCTTGAAGTATTGGTATCGCTTACATATTTTATTTTTATATCATGTCTTTCTAACTATTAAACCCTAGATAAATTTTAATAGTGTGATTTTTATTTCATTTGAGATACATCATCTACTCTTGATGAGTAGTTGAATTTTTTTATTGTAAGAAATATTTCTACAAATATCCATAATATAAATATATCAATTCATTAAATCAATAATATCTAATCACCATGCAACATTTTCCTTCTCATCTATCTATAATATTAAAATAGTTCACATAGTGAACATTGCCATAAGATTTAAATCCCCCCTCCAACACTCTCACCATTACTCACATTACGATAATTATTGTATTATATGAAATTACATGCTCATATTCAAACAACTAAAATATATTACATAGACAATGTAATTAACACTAGGTGGGTCCTTCACTACCATGAAAATAAAGTACTTACCTCCTCGTCATGAGGTTAATTTTGTACCACTCGCTTATTTCAAATCTAAGATTATTTCATAGTCAATAGAAATCATTAGTACAATATAGAATTATATACAAAGTAACATGAATTTATTATTATCATATAATTCAAAGCATTTCATTCCACTTAATCTTGAACCGTATGCCAGAGACCCTTACTTTACCCTTTTAAATATTTATCCATTCTAGGTTAATAATTCATATCAACTAAAGCATGTTATCTTTTCTATTTTCACCATAATGTATAAAAAATTCAAGAGCATGGTTATACTATTCCATGTGAGAACATAATAATAATTAAGATATAATCATAAACCAAATGCCTATATTATCAGCTGAAGTAATATACCGAGAGGCAACCTCAAAATATAGGGTTGTTTGTGTTCATCTATGGGTGGTGCATCACATCCTCCCCCCCTAAGATTAAACTTCCCCCTGGAAGTTAGTTATGAGGTGAGCCATCTACCTTGGAGCACATCAATAAAGTGAATGGATCAAACTTACCTCTTAGCATGTATTATGTAAATTACAATGTTATCAACTTGCATGTCATGATAAAATAAGTATCCACAAGGCATTTTCTCACAATCAAGAGAGAACATGAAATTATCCTTAGTTTATCATATGTACGATATATGGAATTGAAACAACATGGAACCTATAGCTTACATTTACTTACAATATAAGGTAATTATTTCACTGAAGTTTGTTTTAGTCACAATCATGTTTTTCTTTCTATATTTTTGTACAACTCACTCAATAATTGAATTGCATTAAATGTCATAGATACCACAATATAAGATTGAACATTAATAAAGAGAAGCACTTCCATCACATCAAACTGATCATACTTAAGTATCAAATTGAGTTCCTCTCCACAAAAAAAATTCACTTTGTCTCTCACATGTTAATCCAAATAAGACATAGCCATCACATATAGGTCCATAATAGTACTCACTTAATCATGATAGTGGTCTCACACAAAATGGGATGAGGATTCATAGTGTCCAAAAGTCTCCCCCGAGAATCCATACCACTTAAATAACTATCATTAGGTCCTCCCCGAGGTACCTAAAAAAAATATCATTATATGATCTAGGGGAAATGGATAGTAATTGTCCCATACCGGTCTCATTTACCCCTACATAGAAATTCCCTAGGCCATCTACTCCCCCCATACAACCTGTCAGGGACCCCTCATACATATGACAGTTTACATATGTCACATCACAATACACAAGCTAGCAATAGAACACATTCATTAAAGCCTCAAAACTAGAAACTTAAGTTTAAATCAAATAAATAATGAAAAGATACAAATGATGATAAAATTTTAACGGTGACCACAAGGAAATAATTTAAAAATTTTAAATGATAAATCATAATAACAAGTCCTTGAGGCAAAAGGGACAATTTTATAAAGCATTTAATTGATAAATTGAATAAATTCAAGACTGCTAGCTCCAACAATTCAAGATCAAATAAATAATCAGAATAAAAAAAATCTAGTATCATATAAGCTTTTACAACACAATCACTTTGTGACTTCAATCAAGTCACCCAAGGGGGAGGAGGGGAATAAGGTGGTCTCAACCACACTAAGCTCATAGATAAATCTCAATATCATCATATCCAAGTCTCACACAACTTGAGATAATCATATAGTAAATGTATCATCAATGATAGCTCTGCTCATACTTCAAGGGTACACTTAGGTCCATCCTCACCCATGGGTACACATATCAAGGAATAGGTTTTCACTATGAACCAAAAAATGTGGCTCTACATGTGGGGGAGTCTATAGGGACTAACATCCATCAAAGTATTACACTCAATTAAGGGCCTCTATCTCCCAACATGGCATGCATCTCATATAGAAGAAATAAATCTACTATGGAGCTATGACCAATATAATATTTGATTGTAAGGCTCCAATGTGGTCCTCTATCACTCAACCCCTGATTACATGGTGTGCCTCTCATATAACCTACACTATGGGGCTACTACCAACATAACATAATACAAAACATTACTAGTAGTATACATTTTCAAACAAAAACACTTCATCATCACACCACGTTACAATAACACATTCATAATTTTTGTTAGATATACACAACTTTCACGAAGGGCACACTTAGGTAGATCTTCCATGGCATCCACCTCTCCCTTATCCAAGTTGGATAGAATATATATCACCCACTTGGGATACAACACATTTAATGATCTCATCACATGTCACTACACATACACATTTACGAAATTCACTATACAAAGTTACATGACACATATACATGCCTTCTTGTAGCTCAACAAAGTTAATTTTCATAAGAGTAAGTTCATATCAAATTTGTTTTGTATTTTCTTGTTTGATGATTCACATGATTTTTTATTTTTCATGAATTTGAATTAACATAAATTACATCATGATTTTAATTTGTGATACAAAGTGATTAAACCCAAAAGATCCTAGAGTGAAAACCTAGGCTCTGATTGAAAATGTAATGCCCAACTTTTACAGACTAGACTGGACATCACACAACCTATTTTATCTACTCAAACATAGGAAATAGCATCACAATTTTTATATATATAAAAGAACATGCTACATATATCAACACACATCTAGCTAGAACAATAAACTTTCTAACAACATTCAAAGAATGAACAATACTGGCAATTGCATACCTGAGACTCTCTTCATGTTCCATATGTTTTTTCTATCATCCCAATTACTTGTGCCTGCATACAAGGCTACCAAACTAGGTGCATAATATAAGATCCGTTAAAAGTTAGATACATGATCATGAAGATAATTCCCTCGTCAACATGTTAAATAGATAATTAAAGAAGTATTTACATCATATTAATGAAAGATGAAAGGAATGTATGAGCCATGAAGAAAGAGTAAGACATTATTAATTTAATTCTTCAAGGACAAGTTACCTGAGTCTTTTCAAGGAATCCATTAAATAGATCCCTAATAGTTCCATTCCCATTAAAGTAAATTTACTATGTAGTTACTCAATAAGCTTCTTACCAAATACCCTAAAGTTTCATTCAAATCAAATTTCCTAAATTGATGTATGATTATAATTAGATGAATTCCAATGGAAAGATAATAACAAAGAACATGATATCCTCCCATCCAAATGGCATCATGAGACCCCTAAGGTCCTAGTTAACCCTTGATCAAGTAGAATCCCCCCTTTTTTTACACCATTATGATCAATGGTGAACTTCCTTTCCATGTCACTAAAAGAAAACTGATAGACAGATTATTCTTAAGGGGTCCTAAACACTCTAGAAAAGTTAATTTAAGTCATGTTTATGTTAATAATTTCTATAATGTTTATACAACTCTTCAAATTAATAGACTTAGTTTAACTATGTTTCATCCCAATACTACACAATCTAAATAACCAGTAAGATAGTATAAAATCGAGGTATAGAGATCCTTCATTTATTGCATTTTCATTTTGAATGTAAAATTAATATCTAATAATCATATTATGATAGTAAGACTTCTTAACACTATAACGATGTCTAGAAGAAACATTAACATGACCTATAACATTGATTCTAAAAGACTATGCAATTTTTACATGAGGTCCCCGATGTGGGTCAAAATTTGTACTAAGAAAGTTACATCCCAAGAAACTTCAAAACTAGAGCTACACAATTAACCTACCATATAATTCATTTCCTTGAATAAATGATCTATAAGGCAATCAAGTTCTCAAACCCCTCTCTTTCTAACTCATAGGAAAATTATATTACATTATTTATTTGATAAATCTATATTTAAAATTGTAAACATCAACTAGTAATGATGATTAAACCATGATAAATTAAGAATAAATAAAATTAGGTGAAATTTCTTGTGAAAATTTCAACTAAAAATTTCATATATGTTGAATCGTGTGAACATTCTCCCACAATATAAAATCCTATAGTTCTCAATGAAATAACATACTAATCATTTTACAAAATTTTAACAATGCAATGATGAAAAGTGTTCTAGATTTCTAGGTAATGCTCATGATAAGGGTCATTACAATTTAGCCAATAAAAGCCACAAGATTTTTTTTTATAATTACTAATATGTAACCCTAATCAACTCCTTAATTGATCTTTTTTTTTTTCAAATAATAAATTATTTAAAAGGAAACAATACAACATAAGTTACTAATATCAGTATGCGTAGATGACATTTGAGATTTGATTTAACTTGGATTTTTAAGAAGTATATGTATCATAGCATAAAATACGAAGTGAATAATACCCCAATGTAGTCTATTTCACAAAATAAGGAAGATATTTCCATTTGCAAGATCAACTTAAATGAAAGAATTCTCTTTCCACATTAAGACTCTAAAATCATGTTTTATTATAACCAATATTTATGGACTTATCAGTTTATTTATGGTATTTTGATATTTATTATCTAAATCTTGTGTATGACTTAACAAGATCAAGTATTAAGATCTTACTAAAAAATTTAACTAAGAAATAATTAGAAGGAAACAAAAATAAGGTGGTAGTTGTCAAAGTTCTTGCCTAGTTCCAGTAGCACATGCAAAAGGCATGGAGGTTGAAGGCATTAAACACACAAGTATTAAAGAACCAAATAATTTTCTAGTGTCCTCCTGGTCTATGCCATTATGAAAGTTTGAAAAGGGGTATGAACTTGTATGTAAATTTATGTCTAATATTATAGTTGTATAGCTTAAGTATAAATACAGGGAGAAGGAAAACTATAGACTCCTTGCCTAACTTGCTTACAAAATGCATTAAAGATGTTAATGGAATGTAATACTCATGATTATGGAATTATAGGAAGTCTACCTGATGTAATTCTTCAGGTTGATTGTGAGAGAGGTGTTGACACTTCTTCCAGAAATGCACATCTTTTTTTTAAAGGGCTTTAGAAACTTCTAGAACATGATGAACAAATAATACTATAATAGAATCTACACAAGTCTTGCATGATATATAAATCATACCTGAATCAGTAAGGGCACAAGTGCCAAGATGAAGAGAATAGGGAGGAATAGATGATATTTTTCTCAGAGAATCTTTAGCTTCTACATAGTGAAGGGTGCACTATCTGTGGGACTGAGTGGACAATTTAAAGGTTAGAGAATTCCCTTGGCCTTTACATGAGACCTCCTGCCATAAAGTCTGGAACCCATATCACTTGTTAGGCTGGGGAACATAGGAACAATTTACCAATCAATGCTAATAGGTTAGGCAGCCCCAACATATATATATATATATATATATATATATATATATATATATATATATATATATATATATATATATATATATATATATATATATATATATATATATATATATATATATAGCTATTGACTCCCCTAATCTTCTACAGGAAAGCTGGGCTAGACTTGATTCAAGGAGGCCCTATCCATATCTAGGCTTGCCAAACAAAGGGCCATTGTTTCTCTCTCATTGTATCTTGGGTCCTTCTGCTTAGTCGCACAATAGAAGGTGAAGGTAGATGGTGTGGTGCTTGACTACCGGCCTGAAGGACTCAACCATCTATAGCTATAGATGTAGCTGGAACAAACAAAAACTCTACAAACATGATACGTTCAGTCATCATTTGAGTCTGATCTGATTTCAGGGTGAGGAGGAAGGGGCCAAATTGGTATGATTCAACAATCTCTACTAGCATCATCCTTGAACTGTTTGGTAGAATCATAAAAGAGATGTTGCCTCTTTCCACACAATGATTTTCCACAAATTTCTCCTCTCCCCGATCAAACTATCGAGAACCTTTCATGTCATGTTCTCTTTCCTCCAAAACCATAATGAGGGGTCATCTTCGTATTCTGACAGCTATCGTAGATATGCAAACCATAAATCTTGAGGGGCCATAAGGCACCATCATCATTTGACCAATTCCATCCTATTAACTACTACAAGCCCTTGCCTCAGGCATCCCTATTAATTGGTGCAGTATATCCCATCTGTAGTTAGAAGAAAGTAAAATTCTTAAAAAAAAGAAATCCCCATCCACTAACCTTCCTTCCTTATTTATGGATGAGTCAGAGAGTAGCTACTACGATGTTGTCTCCTTTATAACTAATGGCTTTTCCACAAGACCAAAGGTCTTGGTAGTTGAACATATTATTTGAAATTTAAGTTGCATGGAAAACATGATTAGAAATGATAGGGGAACTCATTAATTAATTGAATCCATTGTAATGTGCTCACCTATACTCTAGTTTTCTATTCACTTCTCCAGACTATTGCATTAAGAATACTAGACTAACGTTACCTTAGGTACAACATATAGGTAAGAGGGGCTCATCTCAACAAGAATTGAATGTATCATTACAAATCTTAAACTAAATACTTTATTTTCTCAATATGATCTTTGTTGCCTTATTTTCTATGTTTGATATCTAATGTCCAAAATTTAAAAAAAAAACAATAAAGAGTTATACATATATATTCTAAAGTTGTAGGCCTACTTTCCATTCTTTTAAGTTGGTAATCAGAAACACACAAATGTGTCATCAGATATTGAACTTACTTAAGAATGTAATAAGAATTCTCCTTGAATATATTTCCACACTTAGTTGGTGCCCAAAAATGATGGATTCACTTTTGGCCAACTAACAGGTACACACTGATACCTCTGCAATTCTGACTTAATCTAGCCAAGGCTGGTAGGCCTAATTTCACTTTGAACTATTTAATTCTCTATGTCGCACAACTGTGTGCATAACAAACAAAGTTCCTCCAAAGGTGGTGAATGATCCTTTGAGGAAAGAAACTAATCTCCTAAAAATTTGTATTCTATAATACTTGACTAAATGGATTATACTAAATAATTAAAAGTAATGCTTTTGAAATAATGATTTAATACTCTACAAACCACAAAGTATGAACCAAATGACAATTTCCAAAGTATAATTAGATCAGTGCCTTCTAAATACTTGGGCTATAGAGTCATAAAAATTTCAATCCTACCTACAATCAGAGATGGTTTTAAGGTAACTCACTCCTTTAAAGCGAGACTATCACCCTACAAGCTTCTATTGAAAAAAAAATTTAAAACAACTTATACAATAGGTCCTATGGTTTTTAACCCAACTTAAGAGCCCAAAAGGAAACAGTAACAGGTTCTCAGACCATGCTACCATTATTCAAATTGTACAAATTAGTCATAAATGAATGCATCAAATAAAAAACATAGTAGGATACCTTGGTTCATAGAGTAATCTGAAAGACAAATTGAAAACATATAACTAATAGCCACAAATAAAAAGAAGAGCACTTATCTTTATTAATGTTTGAAAAAATAGTACATTAGAGTTCATATTGCAGTTGTGATCAAATTCTATTCTATGAAAATATTTCTTGTATTGTATTGTCTCTCTTTACACTTTAAATTATGTATATATACATGTTTGAGTGGCTTTCACAACTCTTTAGGGTGAAAAGACACACCCTTATTACAAATTATTTTGAAAAAATGATAAACTAACTAAAAAATAACTACCTAACTTTCGGATTTGGGCTTGGTTGAAAAACCAAAACACCTTGTGGAAAGCTAATATTTCTATTGGAGATAGGAAATTGGATTTCCTGAACTGGGTCTTTTTTAGATTTTTAAAATTCGACCATCTTCTACCTCTGTCGACATCATCTTTGCAGCAGGTCGAAATTCCAACATTTTCTGAAGGCTTTGATCATAGAATTTTGATTGTTCTTGTCACAGAGCTTCCTTCCATAATATCTCAATTTTTTAATTGAAAATTAATGTAATATTTTATCCCATTTCATGTAATCCATCATTAATTATTGGGCATGGAGTTTAAGAGGCCATTTTTTAGGGTTTTATCACTATATAGGACTCTAAATTTTCCCCAAAATTTAGAGCTCCAACAGACTCTTTCTGGGGACGTATGCTCCATGTGAGCATAGCAAGATTTCAGCTATCTCTAGAGAAGCAGACCAAGTATCCATACTAATCTAATGCAAAGTAAAATTGGGTGGCCCTAAGCACCCCAAAATTGAACATTGATCCTTTCCTCTATCAAACACTTGATTTTGATCACATAACACTTTTAACCTTGCTGCATTACACAGTTCATCCTTATAGACAATTCTCACCACTTCATCAATACGATCTTTGGCACCCAATCTATATTTAGCCCTTGAGAAATCATCAGGTCCGTTGTAATCCTTACTGAATAGAAGATTTTGGTTAATCATACAAACCTCTAGGTTAGTCTTCCTTTTTCAGATACCTTCTTGTTCACAATCTGTCCCATCTCTATATTTTGGATATTTTTTCTCCTCACCAAAAGGCTTTGAGAATAGCTTATCTTCAAGAAGTACAAACTCTCTCTCACCAAGAGTTTGATCAGCTGGGACATTTCTAAAATTTTTAGAACTATGCTTCAACGCATTCTCTTCATCATGTCTAGCTGATTCCATCTCATCTTCATATGTTTGGTGTACCTCTGGCTCAAAGGATGAACTCCAAGGTATCTCACCCTCTAAATGCACTTCATGAGTTTCATCAAATTTAAAATTAGGACTTTTATCTTCATTATGATGCTGATGGATTCCACTGTATAAAGCATCCTCTTCAAACAATGGATTCGATAACATAGAGAAATCAGACATATCTTCATCTACTTCCTCTTCAAAGAATGGATTCAGGAACATGGAGAATTCAGACATACATTCATGAGAATTTTCATTTGGATCATCAAGTTTTTCATCAACAAGACTAACATCTGCATTGACATTATCTCTTGAAACTTCCTCATGTTCATGCAGTTCTATTTCATCTCCACAATTTGATTTCTCTTGAATATGGGCTAATCCGTCTACCTCCTTACCATGGTGGATTGAGAAAAAATTTGGACCATTCTTCTTAGTGTGTCTTTGGTATTCTATGTCTAATAAAGCTGAAATTTCTCTTGTATTGGAAAGACTTTCTTCCTCATCATCATGGTCATTGATACATGTTTCCATACACATCTCATCATGTACAATTTCTTCTTCAATCTGATCCAAGTTTTTATCCTCCATGTCATCACAAGTATTATTATGGTTAACATTTTCCTCAGACTGTCCATCAAAATATGAAACCTCACTTGACTCATATGTTATTTCAGTTTTGCACTCTTTTTCCTCTTCAACTAGTTCATTATTCATAAGTTTAAGAAAGGTAAGGAACTAATGATCATATAAAAGACCTAGTTCACGCATGTTGTTTAAAAGATTAGAAGACGAAGGTCTACATTTTGAAGGTATTTCGTGATAAATATGAAACATCCTTAGGAAGAATTGTATTGCAGATTCTTCCTCTTGTTTCTCTAAGTTCAAAAATGTGTCCAAAGGGGATATATAATTTGGGTCTTCTTCATCATCACTGAGATTTCCATCAAACATAAGGCCTTGTTCAATTTGATCATAAGCCTCCTCTTCTCTATCTTCACTATCTTCTTCTAATATCTTAACAAGAATCTTTAGATCATGGTCATCTAGTGAGATTCTCAAGTTTTTGACCTTTCTCATTAATTCTTTTTGTGCATGCATAATTTTTACAGGTATCCTCCAATAAATATCTGCCATCCTCAAGAATAAGTGTGCACAAGACTCCCCTTCAAATCTCTCCAAACTAAAAAATGCATCAAGTAGAGACATACTATGATCCTCCCCCATGATGAAACTTTCGTCTTCACACTTTTCATAACACATGTTATCTTCATTGCTTGCATTATGAAATTCATATAGAAACCATTGTTCAAATTCTTTCCAAGATGAAATACTTTGTGTAGGTAATGATTCATATGCCTCTCTTGCATTATTTTCTAATGTCCTGACAAATATTTTCATTGCCTGATCTTTTGCACAAATCTCATAGTTCTTTATAAATGCATAAAATGCATCCAAATGTTCAACTACTGATTCATCCCATCCTCCATGGAACTTTGGTACAAGTTGCGAAAACTTATGGAGCAACTTAAAAGGAATACAATGGAATCTCCTGAGATCCAATGGCCTGATACCATTTGGAATAAATGGTTTTCTCTGAAATTGTTGTTTATTCTGATACATTCTGAATATCTAAATTGGTAGTAACTTGTTTCTTTATACATTAGGTTCTTTTCAATAGAGTCATCACCTCTTTCAAAGAGGAAAACTTTACTTATCTCCTTTTGGGTCTTCTTCCTCAGTAGAGTCACCGATTGAAATTCTTTATTGAATAGAGTCACCACCTCATTCGAGGAATGTCTTTCTTATAGGTTCTTTCTTCCAGTAGAGTGTGTTTTCAAACAAACTAATATAATTACTTTCTGATTCTGATCTATGAAATCTGAAATTCTAGGTAACTTCAGAATATAGATTGTGAGCAACTCTCTCTAGTAGAGTCACCAAATTGTTGGTGCCCAAAAATGATGGATTCACTTTTGGCCAACTAACAGGTACACACTGATACCTCTGCAATTTTGACTTAATCTAGCCAAGGCTGGTAGGCCTAATTTCACTTTGAACTATTTAATTCTCTATGTCGCACAACTGCGTACATAACAAACAAAGTTCCTCCAAAGGTGGTGAATGATCCTTTGAGGAAAGAAACTAATCTCCTAAAAATCTTTATTCTATAATACTTGACTAAATGGATTATACTAAATAATTAAAAGTAATGCTTTTGAAATAATGATTTAATAATCTACAAACCACAAAGTATGAACCAAATGATAATTTCCAAATTATAATTAGATCAGTGCCTTCTAAATACTTGGGCTATAGAGTCATAAAAATTTCAATCCTACCTACAATCATAGATGGTTTTAAGATAACTCCTTTAAAGCAAGACCATCACCCTACAAGCTTCTATTGAAATTTTTTTTTAAAACAACTTATACAATAGGTCCTATGGTTTTTAACCCAACTTAAGAGCCTGAAAGTAAACAGTAACAGGTTCTCAGACCATGCTACCATTATTCAAATTGTACAAATTATTCATAAATGAATGCATCAAATAGAAAAACATAGTAGGATACCCTGGTTCATAGAGTAATCTGAAAGACTAATTGAAAATATATAACTAATAACCACAAATAAAAAGAAGAGCACTTATCTTTATTAATGTTTGAAAAAATAGTACATTAGAGTTCATATTGCAGTTGTGATCAAATTCTATTCTATGAAAATATTTCTTGTATTGTATTGTCTCTCTTTACACTTTACATTATGTATATATACATGTTTGAGTGGCTTTCACACCTCTTTAGGGTGAAAAGACACACCCTTATTACAAATTGTTTTGAAAAAATGATAAACTAACTAAAAAATAACTACCTAACTTTCGGATTTGGGCTTGGTTGAAAAACCAAAACACCTTGTGGAAAGCTAAGATTTTTATTGGAGATAGGAAATTTGATTTCCTGAACTGGGTGTTTTTTAGATTTTTAAAATTTGACCATCTTCTACCTCTGTCGACATCATCTTTGCAGCAGGTCGAAATTCCAACATTTTATGAAGGCTTTGATCATAGAATTTTGATTGTTCTTGTCACAGAGCTTCCTTCCATAATATCTCAATTTTTTAATTGAAAATTAATGTAATATTTTATCCCATTTCATGTAATCCATCATTAATTATTGGGCATGGAGTTTAAGAGGCCATTTTTTAGGGTTTTATCACTATATAGGACTCTAAATTTTCCCCAAAATTTAGAGCTCCAACACACTCAATAGACAAGAAATTATATTAAATCATAAATAGTGATAAGGTTTAATACTTTATTGAAACTAGACTCATAATAAAAATGCTCTTTTGTTTTGATCCATAAATTATCACATCAGTGATTTTGTGCTTAAATTTCTTAGAACTCCGCGATGTCTTTGCATTCTAATAAATGTACATTTATGATTTTGCTCTGTTTAATTTTATATTAAAATGTTCATTAATGATCAATTCCAATTATCTTCCTAATGTCTTATATATCATGAGGTTTTATTTTCTCATGCAATAGTTAACATGGTATTGAAACTTCTATAGTATTCACCTTGAAGTATTGATATCCCTTACATGTTTTATTTTTAGATCACGTCTTTCTAACTATTAAACCCTCTAAATTTTAATAGAGTGTGGTTTTTCTTTCATTTGAGATACATCATCTACTCTTGATGAGTACTTGAATTTTTTTATTGTAAGAAATATTTCTACAACTATCCACAATATAAATGTATCAATTCATTAAATCAATAATATCTAATCACCATGCATCATTTCCCTTCTCATCTATCTATAATATTAAAATAGTTCACATAGTTAACGTTGTCATAAGATTTAAATCCCCCCTTCGACACTCTCACCATTACTCACATTACGATAATTATTGTATTATATGAAATTACATGATCATATTCAAACAACTAAATATATTACATAGATAATGTAATTAACACTAGGTGGGTCCTTCACTACCATGAAAATAAAGTACTTACCTCCTTGTCATGAGGTTAATTTTGTACCACTCGCTTCTTTCAAATCTAAGATTATTTCATAGTCAATAGAAACCATTAGTAAAATATAGCATTATATACAAAGTAACATGAATTTATGATCATCATATAATTCAAAGCATTGCATTCCACTTAATCTTGAACTGTGTTTCAGAGACCCTTACTTTACCCTTTTAAATATTTATCCATTCTAGGTTAATAATTCATATCAACTAAAGCATGTTATGTTTTCAATTTTCACCATAATGTATAGAAAATTTCAAGAGCATGGTTATACTATTTTGATGCAAGAGCATCCTGGGTGTAAGAGCAATCTTGCATCACCCAAAAATATTTCTATTTTTGTATTCAATAAGGGCTATCTTGTACAGAGCTGCTATTTATGGAAACTTGCTTTTTTTAGTAAGTTGGCCATACAATCTCAAAATGTTCTGATTTTAAATGTGGAGGTTCATCTCAGTCATATCAGCCTGCTAGTAAAGTTTCATGGCTAGATCAAGTCTAGTTTTGAAGATATTGAAGATTTTCGATATTGGCAGCAGGGTACAAAAACTTTGAACTCAGTTTTGAAGGCTTTAGAGGCCTCGGATGAGGTCAAGAATTTGGGTGACAGGCACTTGCGTGAGTCAAGCCTATAGAGCGCTTGCGCAAGTGAAGCCTATAGAGCGCTTTGTGGCCTTTTCAAAATGGGGTTATAATAGTCAATCAGGTCAACTAGTGATGACTTATGGTCTCCAGAAGTCGGGCCACCTAAAATGGTGGAAAATAATTTTCCTTCAAAATTTTTGTTTGGGTTTCAAAAGTTATTTTGAGCTGACTTTGATGTAATAAATTGAAAAATAAAATAATTCTAAGTTTGGTCGGCCCTAAGGGCTAAATTTCTAGAACCTTCTCGGGTGGTGGAAAATGCCTATATAAAGAAGGCCTGTAGTGTTGTCTAGGACAGTTCTGGTAGTAGATCTGGGTATTGATTCGAGGCTTTGTCCTATAGAATATTTTAAGGGAATGCCCATGTGGCTTTGCATATTACAATTTTGAAAGTTTTTAATTCCACATTTGTGGAGATAATAAGAAGCCAATTTTCTATTTTTGCATATTGTTTTTGTTTCTCTGTTTCTGTTATGTGTTTGTGGTGTTAAGGGGAGCACCCTTCATCATATTCCATGTGAGAACATAATAATAATTAAGATCTAATCATAAACCAAATGTCTATATTATCATCTCAAGTAATATACCCAGAGGCAACCTAAAAATATAGGGTTGTTTGTGTTCATCTATGGGCGGGGCATCATAGATATAATAAAAAAATACATCACATGGGAAGTCAGAAATGGTAGAAGTGCCTCCTTTTGGGTGGACTCTTGGGAGGGACATGAACCTCTCTATAGATACCCCATCTTTGATGACATCAGATTGGAAACTTTGCATATTTGAAGGAGAAATATTTTCAACTATGGTGAATAGATAAATGAAAATTGGATCCCAAAGTGGAAGTGGAGCTCTATGGAAATGTTTAATTTTCCTGGGAATTAAAAAAAGCTATTTTATCTATCCTTAGCAAAATAATTTTATCCCCTTAAAATGAAGAAGACACCATTAGATGGTGATTCTCAGCCTCTAGGGATCACAAGGTTAAGTTGGGATACAAAGTGAAAGAAGCATTAGTGACAAAATAAGCTTATCCAAGAAAGGTACCATGGGGAAATTTTTTCTTACCCAAAGTTAGGTTCTTTGTGTGGATGACAATTC
This sequence comes from Chamaecyparis obtusa, assembly GCA_027943335.1. Classification (NCBI taxonomy): domain Eukaryota; kingdom Viridiplantae; phylum Streptophyta; class Pinopsida; order Cupressales; family Cupressaceae; genus Chamaecyparis; species Chamaecyparis obtusa. The sequence continues at coordinate 1,388,562 of BSBK01006942.1, read as the reverse complement.
AAAGGAGAATCCTAACTCAAGATAGGCTGAGTTATTGGGAATACATGGACCTAAGAGATGCATCATATGAAAGTCAACAGAAGTAAATATAGGTCACCTTCTCCTCTCTTGCCCCTTTTCAAAAACATGTTGGAAACACTTCAGGGAAAATTTGAATTTACAATGCCTCTTTCCACAAGAACTCAATGCTTGTTTCATTGTGTGGCCTAGGAAAGACATAAAGAGAATTTTTTTCTATATTTGTACCATCCTCCTATCCACCATAGTTTGGGTAATATAGAAAGAATGAAATACAAGAATCATCTAGGATAAGTACATGACCAATTAATTGCTAATAAGAAGGAAAGAGAACCAAGTAACCAAACTTACTAATAATAAAATAAAAAACATGAAGCTAATAGATAACACCTTCACAAGTTAGGATGATGAGCTATCAAAAACTTATTTGTGCCTTAGATTTCCCTCATTTATGAGGCTAGCAGGGATGTCCCTACTATTATCCCATGACTAGGATTAAAATGGATGACCTTGAAAGGCAGTTGGGCCAATGCCAATTTTGATGGAGCTGTGAGGATTAAACTAGGTCCAAGCAAAGCTAGATTCTTAGAAAGGGGTCATAGTGGCATCAATTTTTCTAAGAAATTTAAGCATTTGGGAATATCCACTTGTAGAAAAAAATGGTCAATTCCTAGGGCTCCCCTTTTTTATATGTCGTCTAGGTCACACATTTGACTTTTATTATTCATCAACATTGTGTAATTCTAAATTAATTAAATAGTGAAAACTATTTAATTAATCACTAACATTCATCCTCTAATTGCATCATATCCTATCAATTTTCCCTTGTCCACCTATCTGAATAAATAATTATGTCAATTATTTAATCTATCTCTTAGGGGAAAATAACCATTCATTGATCTCCTTGTCCTAAGGTCTCATGCCTTGGTAAATAAATTATATTTATTTACCCCCTTTATCCCCTTTTCCCATAATCAATTAATTTTATTAAATTAATAATTTTCCCCTCATTTCTAACTCATGTGATACTCCTAATTTAGCTTCCATCCCATTTTTCATTCCTTACACTTTCCCCTAATTCAATCCTCCTAATTTATCTTGTGACATAATTCCACTTTTCACTCTTATGACATGTTCCCTTAATTTCTCCCTACACCTTCCCCTAATTTCTCCTTCCCAATCCACTAGCCAATTTGTTACAACTTTGTCAAAAATTATCAATTTACTAAATGCACTAATCAATTTATCATTAAATTAGTCATTTGCTAATTTTGAGTTTTCAAATATGATTATAATTGTTGATTGAACTTTGATCTCATCCGTTAGTTAAAATTTTGAAAATCTAGAAATTTCCCTATTTGGCCTCATTCTTGCAACTATGATTTTAAAGCATTCTCTCCCTCATTTTTTCTATAGTTGCTTTTATTTTGTGCACTTATTCACTTAAAAGAAACATAGTATATTAGAGAAGAAAGAAAAAGAAACAAGGCTTCATCGAAGGAACATTGATGTTTTGGTTTGATTCATTTCATGTATTTATGCTTTGTTTTGATGGTATTATTGGTGTGATTAGGATAGTTTTCATGATTTTATGGATTTCATGCTTAGCTTTGATCATGTATGGTACTAACCCCCATTTTCCTAGTTGACATTCTATTGAGCTTGATGTGAAACATGCTTGAAATCTAATGAAATTTTAGAGTTTTTATGTGTTTGCAGGTGTGGATCTATTTTTGGTAGATTTACCCTAATCTCCTACTTATTTGAGGATATTTTTGTGCACTTGTTACTAGAAAATATGCACTTTGGAATCTTTATTTCACACTTGGGCCTGAATTAGTGCACTTGGTCTCTATCTCTACGCACTTGGGCCCATTTTGTGCATTTCATTATCTCTTTTGACTTTTATTTTAAATGAAAAGTTATTAGTTGTTAAGTTTTTAAAAATAATGACATAAAATGAATCACAAATTTCATACCATATAATTTAAGGATAAAATGGATACAAATTCTCATCTAGTTTAAGTAATAGGTTCAATGTACAATAACTCGCATCTAGTTTAACTAGGAGGCATAAATGAACAAAAATATTTTAGATAGTTTAACAAGGATGATCAAATGAACAAAAAATTCTCATAAGAAGCTTAATTAATTCAATTGCATTGAAACTTTGGTGTTTTAAATCAAATTTCATAGCAATTATGCATTCTATCTTTGTTATTATGTATTTGGGTGTGTTTTTGTGCACTTGGCCATTCCTAATATGCACTTGATTGACTATTTGCGCACTTGGTACAATTTTCTATGCATTTGGGTGCAATTCTACACACTTGGGCTAATAAAAACATGGTTTTGTTTGAAAGCATTATTACTTAATTTTTTCATTTTTTGATAGAATAGTGGGTTTTTTGTGTTACTGATGATATGTGAAATACTTTGGCAATCATGGGATGGAGATATTTTGTTAAAAATACTAACAAGTTTCTTGGAGGACATTTGATGAAGGAATTGTGTTCTCAAAACATCATGTGTTTATTTTTATTAGTTTAGAGAAGATTTTATTTCTAAAGGTTAATGAACTCTATATGAAGTGTTTGGTACACTTTCACATTTTAGGGTGGACCTAATGCTACATGAGGTATTCTCTCCCCTTGCCTTTAGTATATTGGTTGTAAGAGAAAATAAATAAGGACACCCAAAAAAAAAATAAAAAAAAATTGATGGAGGGTTCAGACCTGTGAGCTACCAACTAGTGAAGGCCACCATGAAGATGATTTAGGAACCCGATACGGGCTCACTCATGCTTGAAACCTCTTCGGCTAAGAGCCAAGGACTGAGGAGCATCCATGCTTCCAAATTCACCTAGGGCACGATCCCAGCCTCATCCCTTATGATGTCGGAGCCTTGCAATCGACAAGACTTGATCCCTGGTGGGATTATTATGAGCCATTCAACTTCACCAGTAGTCCAAGGGCCCATTGACAATTTTCATTTTTTAGAGGGCATCCCTTGTGGGAAAAATTACTCATCCAAGGGAATAAACCAAGCAGTGACATGATTAAGCCAAACTTCATTCGAGATGCTATAGAGAAAGGTTATTGTGACTAAATTCATAATAAATAATAAGTTTCATCAATATTCTTCCTCTATATCTATGCACTAATACATTTGGTGCCAAATTCTGATGACTAACCATCGGACAACCGAAAACAAACTGTCACAACTAGCCATCAGAGTTTTTGCATCGTAAAGTGTGATGGTCAGGGATGCTATCACAATTCTCATGGTCCTAGCATTGGAAATAGCCTCTCATCCTCCAATCAATGAGTGATCATTACCAACATATACTTCTTTTAGAAGCACTGAGATGTCATCGCAATTGTGACGATCATGTCAACAAAAATTTGATGGGGATGTCATTATGAGTACAACATTTCTGTCAGACAGTATCATTGGTTTACATCACAATTGTGATAGTTATCAATAATTTAAAAAAGAAAATTAACCACAGATATTCATGTCTATACAATCATATGTAATCAAGTATAATATATCAATAAATTTGTGTTACATATGGAAGCCCAAACAATGCATGTGGATTGTTTGACAAAGTGCTTTAAAGAGATGTCATTCATGGAATGTTATGATTTCAACATATGTAGACTCATTATTTGTTGAAAAGGCTTTAGAAACATGAGAATCTTCCCTTTCTGTGCCAAAATGAAAGCTTTGAAATAGGTTGTTTACATCCATTAAAGCATAGTAGCTAGGGGATTTTTGTGAGATATTATAGTTAGATATTATAGTTGGAAATACTTGGGTAGACATGCATGCAAAATGTATGTTAGAATACAAGAGGAAGCTTCAAGCTTCATAGAAGATATGCTCTCTCAATCTTAGAGAAATTTAGATAATATAACCTAGCAGAGACATGGATATATATTATAGTTGGAAATACTCTAGTGGATTGATTTTATACTCTACAACAAGAATTATGGATTTTTATTGACCAAGGCATACATGTTTTTAAAAATAACTATAGATTTTTGTCAATTGAGGTACATATTCTCTAAAAAATTGAAGTCTATACAACCCAATGATGCAAACTCAGTTGTGAAGTCTCTACCACAAACATAGAGGCATCTGTTATTTCTAAAATTTCCAACCTACATTTATAATAACTGTGAAAAACTTCAAGCTTCAACCTAAGACACCACCAAAACTCTATTATTTGAAACAATAAATACCCCAGTTGTATTCAAGTTGGCAAAAATCCAATTTGAATTTTTTTTTCATTAAGGATCATTGTGCCATATGTCTATGCAAAGTTTCTCTCACGTGGCATGAAAACCAAATCTTAAAAAGTAGGGTTTAGGGTTTCAAATGTATGAAGCATAGTAGAATCATACATAGATTGCAATGACATGGAAAAATGATAGCGTAAAAGGAGTTCAATTACACAATGTTAAATCAGAATAATCATAAAAAGATTTGAATTCCCAATGTCTAAATCTAGAAGATTTTGTTTTAATCCATTGTGAACTTCAATGCATTGCCTATGGTTATATAAACATTCTCTTCAGATGTATACAAGTCTAAAATTTAAATTTATCACTAATAGGGTGGGATGTTAGAAATCAAAAATTGTTTCAATAAATAAAACAACTAAAGAGTAAAATAAAATAAAATTATAGATTGGCACTAAGAAAAATAATGATTTTGTTGAACAGAAGTCAAAAGAATGCAAAAGTAAAGAAGAATAAGAGATCTAAATTTATAATGAAATTTCATTGTAAAAAAGAAAAAGAAAATTCTTCAAATCAGTCGAATTTGGATAGATTTCAAATGTGATACAAGCTGTTGTAGAGGTAAGTTGTGGATGATTCCAAATTTGACTGATTTGAAGCATTTTATTTTTGGATACCAGATGCTTGTGGATAATTCCATATTTTGGGGAGAAGCTTCTATCTCTGAAGCTAGGAATCTTAAAAATGTTCTAAAAAAATATAGCAATGCTACTGGTCAAACCATCAACTGGAATAAAAGCTTTATCTATTTCATCAATACTCTAGATTACAGACAGATAAAAATCAAAAGAATTATGGGGTGTAAAATTGGCCAGCTCCTTGCTACCTACTTAGGACTTCCCCTTGGTCTCAATCCCCCTGAGGTTTTCTGGAGTACTATAGTTGATAAACTTCATAGAAAGCTTGTTGGATGGAAAGGGGCTCTTCTTAGTCAGGCAAGAAAATTCCAACTATTGAAATCCCCCCTTTAGAGTATCCTCATTTATGCCTTGAGTCTCTTTAGGATCCCAAGCAAATATGCTGAAGCTATTGAAAAAATTCAAATAAATTTCCTATGGTCTAGAGTTGAAAAAAATAAGAGACTTTCCCTTATATCTTGGGAAAAAGTTTGCATGCCTAAACTTAAAGTGGGTCTTGGAATAAGAAGGATTAGGAACTTGAACGATTCCCTTCTAGCTAAAATTAGATGGAGGGTATATAGATCGAAGGGGGAATGGAGTACAATATGGAATAATAAATAAAAGGAACATACCTTCTCTCCATGATTTTTTGGCTAGTGATGATAACCCTATTGGATCGTACATTTGGAAGAATGTCATCAAGGCTAAAAATACTATTAGGGGAGGGGTCAAATGGAAAATCAAAAAAGGGGACAATGTTGACTTTTGGGAAGACATATGGTTTGGTGAATCTCCTCTTGTGGAGAACCCCCTCTGGGGTCACTATGCAGAAAGTTGTAAACTCATAATTGGTCCTAAAGTTGCTGACTATTGGGTGAACAGTCAATGGATAGTCCTCACTACTATTGATCCTACCTTTCACTCTTTGAATGTTATCCTCAATGATATTATTTTATATGATGAGGAAGATACTTTGTTATGGAAACTTACCCCTAGTGGTAACTTCTCTATGGGATCGGCCTATAATCTAAACTATGTCAACTATGAGGCTCCCTTATGGGCCAAAGCCTAGATAAAAGGCCTTACTCCCTAAATTAATATCTTCTTTTGGATGATACTCCAAAATAAAATCCTTACTCTTGATAATCTCAAGATAAGGGGTTTGTGTTTGCCTAACATGTGTTTTTTGTGCAGGAAAGAAGAAGAAATTGTCAATCACTTATTCATTCAATGCTCCTTTGCTCATGAAATTTGGTCTCTTTTGCTAAAATCCTTTAATCTTGAGTGGGTCCTCCCCTCTGATATTTAGAGTATTTTTAGTTCATGGGATATTATAATCGGGAACAAGGCTATGAAAAAGATATGGAAAATTGCTTTACCTCATTTTAGTTGGGCCATCTAGAAAGAGCAGAATGATATAATCTTTCAGAGACATGACTAATCTCCCCAAGATATTATATGAAAAAACTAAAAGTATGATAATTGAGAACTATAAAATCATTGAATCTAATTCCAATACTAGGGAGGATGGGGAAATTTCTATCTTAAAGAAATGGAGAATTCAAGTTAAAAGTGAAGACCGAAACAATCCCAAGAATGAAGCTATCTAGGAAAATCCCCCTATTAGGTGGATGAAGGTGAACTTTGATGGCACCTCTAAGGGAAATCCTGGTATTATTGGTTGTGGTGTTGTGATCTGTGATGAAAAATTTATATGCAAAGTGATGAGAGACATCCCAATGGGAATCTAGAATAACCACGTGGCGGAGGCTATGTCAGCCTACCAAGGCCTTCTCTTAGACAAAGAGTTTAACTGTAATAACCTTTGGTTAGAGGGGGAATCCTTGAACATAATTAAATTTCTTAATAAGGTTTCTCCTCCCTCTTGGTCGATTGACAACATCATAAAAAATGCATAGGATATCATAAGTACTATGAATAATTGCATCATCACCCATGTCTATCATGAAGCTAATGGAGCTATTGATTGGGCTGCCAACTACACATGCAAAAATGACAATATCACCTCATGGAAGAATGAAGAAAACATTCTGTACAAAATGGAATCTATTATAATAAAGTAAAGAATCTACGAAACTCAAAGGAATGAAAATCAGTTGATAAATGATGGGAATAAAAATGAGTTTTTTAAGGATTGATAATGAAGATGCCATTTCCATCATAGCCACTTGGTATGATCATGCCACTTTTCATAGATTTTGGGTGATTGCAAAGAAGGCTATATACACTAAGAAGTTAGAGGGTCATTCATTAAAGATCATTATGTAGAGAAATAACCAGTCTGAGATTATGGGTGGTAGAAAGAAATATTTTGAGCCGGCTAGCTGTATTGAGTGGAGTCAAAAAGAGAATGTCTGCAAAATTCTCAAAAAAGGTGACTTCATTGTTTACATGGAGAGGCTTCAAGGTTATGATCTGGCTATCACAAATTTTTTCACTAAGAACTGAAAGAATGGGAAAATATATTTTAATGATCAATGGGTTAAAATTATAGAAGATTTGATTGTTGTAGCTATGGGGTTACCTATGGATGACATGAAATTCTATTGGGACATGAGTTATTCTAATAGAGCCTATGAAAGATTTCCAGAAGATGAGAAAGAGGAGGCTAGACTGGTTAAAGGGGTTGGTGGGTACTTTTTCCCTAGTAACATTAGTCACCCTTGGCATTTTATCTTGTATGCTACCATTAGTTACTTGACTTTGGATGGTAGGTTTTCTAGGGCCTATGAGCACCACTTTGTTATTCCGATTCACTTTAGGCATGATGATAAAATTAGTATTCCTTACTACCTCATGAGCTCCATGAATAACATGATGAAGGAATTTCAAAATGATCCTAAAGGAGACCATGCCTCTCATTAGGGATTAATGGTTCTTATCTATAATCTACTAAAATTGAAAAAAATTGAAAGACCCCTTCTTAAGGGAAATACCCCTAGTGATGAGGATATCGAGGATGAGGATTCGGGAGAAAAATTTAAAGAAGACACTGAGGATGAATCAAAGATTGTTGGTCATAGTGTCAAAGGGAAAGGGTATATGAAGGGGAGCACTTCTAAAAAATTTAAGAAAAAGATTGAGATCTTTGACTTTGAGCTTGACCTTGTAGACATCAAAACTAAGGAGGACACTAATCCTAGAAGGAATAAGAGAAAAATTCCCCTCATTAATGAGAAAAAACTTGTAGATAAAAAGGGTAATAGAAAAAAATCAATAAGGGCCTTTTTTTTTTCCTCTGATGAGGAGGAAATGTTCATTGAAAGCCCGGTGAAGAGCAAGAAAAAGAAAACTGTCACTAAAAAGATCAAGAAAAAAGAGGAGAATGGAGACTATATTCAGAATGACCAACAAGGTATGGAGGAGGATAATAAGAATATCACTGACAATGTGGTTGAAGATACTATTCCTCATAGCAAGTAGACTGACAGTGTGGACACTATCTAGGTGAGTGACAAACCTATCAACAAGAATGATGGTATTATTATAGGATAGGATCAAAAGGACAACATCCTTTCTTTTGGTCAATTTTTGGCAACCATAGCTCAAGATAATGAAGTTATGAAGTTTGACCTCAAAGAACATGGTAAGATTGTGAACATGATTAAGAAGGCTACCTTTGGTGATAAACCCTTGGCCCCTGCTTGAACAACTAGATGGAAGCTATTCATAAAGGGGGAGGCCTTTGGGGAGCTTGGTGGTATGATTCTTCCTTTGGAAGAAAAACTAAACAACATTAGCAAGGATTCTGAAAACAAATGACATGAAGACAAAATTAATGCTCTTGAGAACAAAGTGAAAAAGTTGGAAACTGCTCTTAAGAAGATTAGTGATCAGAGTTTCCACATCTTGAAAGCTTCAGTGAAATACAACAAGATCCTAGTGGAGAAGCTTGAGACCAATAGGGGTGAGGAAATTAAGGAGACCAAAGAGAGCATGGGGTTTGTAATTATAACTCATGCTAGTACCAAGAAAAAAGATGTGGACTTGGAAGATTTGAAAGTCTCTGTGGGAAACATGGATCTTTTAGTCATTTAGGCTAAAGAGCTAATGGATACAAGCTAGCTGCTACCTTTTCCCTTTTTGCTATCTGGTTCCTATGTTCTATCTTTCTCTATTTTTATTTGTAGGTCCAAGGGCCCCTATTTTTTGTGTGTCTAGTTATACCTTTTGGTTTGATCAGTAATGCCTATCTTCTGATATTTTTGTACAAGGTTTCGAGACCTTTCAAATCTTGTTTTTACCTAATCATAACATACAAAATCATGTCATTTGAGATTTAAATCATGAAGAGATGTCACAAACATAACTTCAAAAAAATTTCAAAGAATGAAAGAAAGACACTGCATACCTTAGTGAAAAAAGGGACTAGATGCAGAGGTCTGACCCACTCCAAGGACCTCCAATTCCTGCAGTCATTCTATACAACTCACAAATTGATTGGTATCCCAAAATATGATACAACTGCACAATAGTATTGGTATCCACTGGTTATTATTTCCTCATTCTAATGATGGATTGTAGAGTGTGATCTGAAACATTATGCAAAAATTTCAAAAATATTTGTTTTGCAGCACCCCTATTAATAGTGTTAATGTTTATTTTTTTGTTTTAAATTCTAGTTATAAAAAGTTCAAACCTGAAAGGAAAACTATTATTAAGGAAAATATTTAAAAAAGAAGATTTAAATATAAATTTGAAGCTTAACACTAGATATTATAGACTACCTCGTTGCAAAATAATAAATCCTAAATCTCATCAGTTAACAACTAGTGGTAAATCCCAATAGATAATAAATTGCAACAACATGTTAATAAAAAAATTAATTCAAAAACATTTTCTTGAATTCACAAACATTTTTTTGAGTTCAAAGACACTAGTTTGTTCTCAAAATATTGATTCACAAACCTTTTGTTGAATTCAAAGACACTAGTTTTTTATAGGGATATTTTAAATATTTTTTGATCAATTAATCAAAAATATGAGATGGATAGTGAGACACACTTTGCATAATCAATGTAGATCATCCGCTTGTGAGTATACTTGGAGTATTTCTTAACACATACATTTCAAGAAACAAAACCGCCTAACACAAAAAAAAATAAATGACTTTTCTTTTTTTCACCACAACCTTCGCTTGAAGCTAAAGAAAGCTCAAGTTAAGACTTTTAATATACTTCTTGTCAGTTTAAGTTGAACTATTGAGGATAGAAATCCAATTAACCTTGAAGAGATTTGTCCAATGTCTGATTATATTGTTGTTAATAATAATTTTCTTAAGCCTAATGATATTGAGATCCTAGTGAAGGCCAACTTGAATCCTTGTGTTATTAAAAGAGTTAGGACAAACTCTTACCCAAGAGCTCCATCATTAGAACCTCCTAGCCTCTAAAATAGGTTTATTTGTTGCAGCAAGTGTCATTTCCCACATTTGAATTTTTGGAACTTTGTACTTAGTTTATATGTTGACTTTACAATTGTGATAATAAGTGATCAAGGATTGGAGTGATTGATTTCATTATTGAGAAAAGTGTGTTATCTTATTGAGCTTCACTTTGTTTCAAGAATAGTTTAATATTCTCTACTTAATAGGGCCAACCATGTGAAGGTGGAAGATCATATGGCCCCTCTTCCCCATTTAACATCACTCTATAGATCCCTATAGTTTTGTTTTCTATTAGTGTCATACACTTAGTCATTATCTAGGTAATGTTGGTCGGTCATCACTGTGACCGAGTCATCATGTATAGGCTGAGTCATATAATTTATATTTACCGAGTAGTAGTCACTGCCGAGTAAACCTATGGTCATCGAGTACTTTTGTATTAGCTGAGTAAGTTTTTGCCGAGTTATGTAAAGAAGACAATGTTGAGCACTAGAGTATAAGGAATAGTGAATGCCAACTACAAGAGATATCAATTGCCGAGCAAGCCAGAATTGACATATGTGTTTGTTATGACACAATCATTGAGGTAAAACATTTTGGCCGACATTCATATTTTGATAACCATTTTTTGAGGAAATCACAGAGGTGATTATGCTTCTATTTTGTAATCATTAATCCGTATGCAACACTTGGGGCCAATCAGAATTAGGGAAAGGTTACGCGAAAAATGAGTTAATCTAGATCATAGATCTTAAATCTTGGAGGAACTTTGTTGTTTATATAAGATAAGATCTAAACCCTAATGTGTATGTGGATGTGAAAGAGAAGAGAGAATATTTTCAGACCAGTGAATTATTCTGATAGAGTTCAGTGACCGAGTGAAACTGAGTAAAGTAGTGAAGGACAAAAAAAAGATAAACTTGATAGATAAGATCAAATCAATACTGGATGGAGAAGATCTATAATCAACATACAGTGCAGATCGAAGGATTAGGTACTGAGACATTCTAACAAGTGTATTAGGGTAAATCTCTTAACATAGTGGTTTTAATTGACCTTATGTAATCTCTTAACTGAGTGCTTACTTAGTGTAAGTTTTAAATCCTTTTGCAAGGTAGATTGTATAAGTCTTTTAGCTCTTAACAAGGAAGACCCCTCATAGGGTAGATCATATTTTGTGATCAAATTTGTAGCCCTAACAGGAAAACTTTATATTGGAGTAGTGAAGATTTGTGGGTGTCATCCCCACCCTAGTTTTACCTTTCAAGGGTTTCTGGGTAACCAAAATTACTGTGTTATGAGTACTTTCATGAATGATTCTTAGTTTATTAGTTTCATTACATTGGTAAAATTTTGTGATAATTATATGCAAGTTTTTAGTAATGTAAAATGGATTAATAGGTGATATATGATTCACCCCACCCTCTTAGCATCACTTTCCCCAATAGATTTCCAACAATTGGTATCAGAGCACTAGGGTTTCTTACATAAAGTCTAACCAATTGAAGAAAAAGATCTTGAGATGGAGGTCTATAAGTTGGGAAAAATTATAGAGAATCAGAATATTGATGATCAACTTGTATTACAACACCTTGAAGCAGCCAAATGAGAACTGAAGAAATCCTTAAGCAGAAGAAGAGAAATTGATATTCAACAAAATGAATCACAATATCAAGAAGAAGATACTACTGGACTATTTGATAATGGGAACTCTGCAGAAGGTGACAAAGCCATAAAAGAGCTACTAGAGAAAAATAACATACTAAATGAGGACATTAGAAACCTGAAGAGAGAACGAGAAAGTCAATCTATCAGACTCCGTAAAGTAGTTGAACAGAAAAAGAAAGCTGAAGATGACAAGACAATGGTAGAAGAAGACAAAAGACAAATATCAATGAGACTTGATGAAAGGACAAGTGACATGCAAAGGCTGACTAATAATCAACTAGACATGGTAAATCAACTGCTATTAGTTAATCAAAAAATAATCAACCAAGGAATGAACTAAGATCTGAAAAGGAAACAAATGAAAGGATGAAAAAACTTAATGAAGCTGTAAGATACTTTGAAGAACTATTAAGGTCACCTAGAAGATATAGTGATAGATCTGGACTTGGACTAAATGAGAAATCATCATCCACTGAGGAAGGAGAATCATCAAAAGGTGGAGAGAAAAGGAATGATAAACCAAAGAATAACAAGCCTACATGCCATCACTGTGGAAAGTCAGGACATACAGCTAACATCTACAGAAGAAAACATGGTAAGTTTGATCCTAAACCTAAATTTAATGGACAATGTTTTAACTGTAAGAAATTTGGACATCAGACACAAGAATGCAAGTCTAAGGTCAGCAATCCACCTATCCCACCAAAATTTCAAGGACATTGTTTCAACTATCAGAAGTATGGACATAGAGCATTTGAATGCAGATCCAAACCTAAATGGTCATCAAATGAATAGATTAAGTCACTTATGAAGAGTAACTCATATAACTGGGATTATAACACTTGGTACAATTGTCATTACTATAGAAAATATGGGCACATTAGAGAAAATTGTCTGAAGACTCATCTCAGAGGGAAATCTAAAAGTTGGATGAATGGAACTATGGTATGCTACAAATGTAACAAGATAGTTCATCTAAAGAAGGACTATAGATCACCCATACCGAGCAATGATCAAAGAAAGGATGAAGATATCATTTAGAAACTGAGAAATCAGATGAAAAAAACATGGAAGAAGAAAGAAGAAGGAAGCACTACTGAAGCCAGTGCACCTGTGGTCACCCAATCCGATGGATTAGGTGATCACACTACTTTGAACTAAGAAAAGTAGGTATGTATGGAACTGAGTCTTACAAAGTTTTATCTTATATCAGTTCCTAACATATGTTGAGAAAAAGTCCATATCTGCATAGATAGAAATGCATTAGGACATATTTGAGAAAAGTAGAATAATTCATTTTTGATGTTGAGCATCAGTGTTTGAGTCAGAAGTGACTGAGTTATCAATGTATGCCAAGCACCTATGGTAGATGAGATGTGATGTACACCGATTTGTATCTAAATAGTTGTATTGACTGAGCTTGTGTTAGCTAAGCTTAACATAAGAGTACCAAGATAGCTGTATTCCACCTAGAATGTGTACGAAACATTTATCAAGCCCTAATCCAACCATTTGAAGTCTATAAAGTAGGATGTTACTGCTCATTTCATTTCACTAGTGAATTGAGAATTTCTTTAAGTGATTCAAGAGCATGTAATCTATTTTTTTAGAGCTTAAGGGTGATTTCAAATTCTTCATAGGGTGCTGTCAAAAAATCATCTGTTGAACACTTGAGAAAAGGTACCATACCGAGTAAAATATTTTTGAGAATTTTTGTTGTTGAAAAAAATGGAATCATCTTCATTTCTTACAATGAAAAAATAAGGAAAGGAGGTTTTCAATGTCTAATTGGTAAGGAACGAAGTGTGTAAGCCGTAAAAGTTTCAGGCCGTTCCGGAGAGCGCGATCAAGGGAGATCTTAATGGACCTCTGTCATCAGCTCAAGAAAATGTTTTAATGGTAAACAACATTAGGTCGTGTTACATGTGCAGAATTGGAGAGATTGGCAACTATGAAATCAAGGAAGCATGTGAAAAATTGTTCAGCAATGAGGTGTTGAAGTCAGAACACCAAAAGGTTTTTGAACAAGGGTTAGTTCATGCCCTAGATTTTCTATAAAATTTTAAAGTGGACTGGATTAAAATTGTACTGAGTAGAGTACATGACATGCAATGTGGCTAGAGGATGGACCAATTCAGATAACAAAATACATAATTCACCGGGTAACTAGATACCCTAAAATCTCTGGTAAGAGAATAATGAAATGTTTAAGCAAGGAGGAGATTCAGGCAGACACTCAGGCAGTCTAGAATAAGTGTGGAATGACAATCTCCACTATCACTGATCTAGAGATTGATTTTGTAGTGAGAGTAATTGCTCAAAAATTTTATTAGTCAAGTCGGTTGGATAGCATCCCATGTATGGTAGTGGACCAAGCTTGAAAAATCATCAAGAAGGGCCATACCTATGACCTTGCCAAGCTTTAACTGACTCAACTTGCTGAGAACCTTACATCTATCTAGAAAGGAAAGAATTCTATGTGTAAGTTCGGTTCCCTACTCATCTATCTATTCTTTTACATTCATAAGTGTTTTCCTACTGTTGGTGGAGTAATTTGGGATAAGAATAAGCCAATCACAATTCAAATTAATGAGTTTGTAAGTCAGATAGGAGAGAATTTTGAGGGTGTAATGGAAAACTACTTTGTTGAATTCAAGAAGAAAATGAGGAAGAGAAGTAGGATTCTTGTATCTTTAGTTGAGAAGTACAATTAGGACAACTGTTTCTTAGTAGATACTAACTTCACATATGCACAAGCTATTTTACCGAGGGTATCATGGATAATGCCATTACCTTATGAGGCTAATATTGATGAGACCATAATATTAATCACATCCTTGTTAGCTAAGGAAATTGATCAGAAGGCTCCCTACTTTGGAACATATGAGGATGCTAAGTCTAAGATAAACATGGGATTGAAGTATGCTACCATGGAGAGAAAGAGGAAAAAGATAGTAAAGAACCTAGTAAAAATGATAGGGGAGAGAGAGGTAGATGCACCTCTTGAATTGGTACAAGGACTAGGAGAAGAAAAAGAAAGTGAAACTAGTGAAAGTGAAGAAGAGGAGAAAGTAGTGGAGAAGAAAGGCAAGAAGGTAGTAGTTGTCGAGCCTATGAGCAAGATAGTATAAAAACCTAAGGTTATTTAATCTTCACCTATTCTTAGGCCAAGAACAAGGGAAGCCACTACAACTATAGCTGCTGAGCCACAAAAGAAAACCCCTGTATCAGGAAAAAGGAAAATTGTTCAGCCTAGGGCCATGCCGAGCTAGTCAAGGAAGAAGCCTAGGAGGAAACTTATTTTGGAGAAAGATGATGAGGAAAAAGAGAGTAATGAGGAGGTAAAGAAGAATAAGTTACAAGTACAGAGTAAAAAACCAAATGTGGATGAAATATGCCACACCATCAAGAACTCTATTGGACTTGAAGGTTTGAAAAAAATAAGATTTGAGAGCATGAGTATAGGAGATAAGGAGAAAATTGAAGAAGATATACTTGAGATGCTCTGCATTTTCAAGATGCTACCAATACAAATGGGGAAGTTGATCCCTAATGAGTTATATGAGAGAGTTGCACATAAATGGGAATTTTCCCTAATGACCGAGAAGTAGATAAGGGAGAGCACATTAGCTCAAGTTGCACCAGAACTATCCCTTGCTAGTATTCAAGAAGTTATAGAACAATATAGGAATAGATTTGATCCTAAGCAAAGATCTTACTCTATCCTTCAACAAAAGGTTGAGAATGTTGTTCAAGAAAGTCTTAGGACTTGGAATATTGTTTTTGGTTTGTTAATTGATAAAAGTGCACAATAGGAAGCTAGCACATCTAAGGGTGCCAAGTTAGATAATAAAGAATATGCAAATGATCCAAAAATTTAGGAGAAAGAAGCTCCCAAGGAAGATAAATGTTAGGAGTTACCTGAGGTAACTATTTTTGACATCACCGAGGATACCTTAGTGAAGAATCAGGTATTGACTGAGGAAGACATACAAGCTGAGGAAGCACAAGCTACATCTTTGTCAGGTAGTAACACTGTGCTACTACAAGTCATGGATTATCCAAAAATTGATGCTACATCAACTGTCAACACCACCCTTGTCAATCCTCAAGTTGTTACAATTGACATGCTAGCCGGTATTAACACTATCAAGGAATTGGATCAGTCGACAACAACACTTCAATCTACATCTATCGAGGAGTCATAGAAGGAAAAAGCAGATCAGTCTACACTAGTGATTGTAAATCCTCATGTGGAGGATAAGGGAAAAGAATAAAAGGAAAAATATATTGACATCTAAGAGCCTAAGGAGCAAGAGGCAATAAAATCTCTTGTACAGATGTCAAGTGGAAGTACACCAAAGAAGAAGGCACATAAAAAGATGGTGAAAAATTCTCCACCTGAGGTGACAATCGATGAAGTTATTATGATTCCAAAATGGGACACATATAACTTATCATATGAATAGATACAGATATTGCAAGATCTACTAAAGAGGAAAAGCAGGCAAGAAGAATTGAGAAGGGAACATCAGCAAAAGCAAGTTCTACATGAGATAAAAGGTATATTTATCGATGCTTTTGACATGACTGATGTTAATGAATCTGACCCCATACTGGAACAACTTGTTCACATAGTCAAGAAAGTGACAAATGAAGAAAGCAAAGAAAATGATAATTTTTTGCAGTGGTCAGAAAGGAAATTTGAGACAAAGTTATTGAATAAGGTCTCTACCGAGATAGCAATGAAGCAGGTAGAACTTTCTACTGAAATATCAGAATCAGAAGGAGTTGTACTAAATGCAAAATCTTTGTACATGAAACTGTGCAATGTAGAAAAATTTACCAAGGATAAATAGGTACTGGTAGATAAGCTACAATGAAAAATAAAGCCTATTGGTCAATCATTGGGTTTGGATGCTAGTTCCAGTTCCAAACACTATGCTAAGCTTCTACATAGTCAAGGGAGGATAGCTGAGTTAATGGCCAATGATGGTAAGATAAGGGCTCATCTACTCTCTATTCAAAAAATGTTGACACCTCACCTAGAGGTCATTCAAAGTGAGTTAGAAAAGGCTAAGGAACTAATACAAAAATATCCTCATCTTTCTACTACCGAGAGCCAAGTCAACCTAGCTACTGAGCTAGAAGTACAATCAGAGGTTCTAAAAGTTGCTACATCTAGTTGGGAATCTACATTGGATATGGTTATGATGCTTCACAAACCATTTTTGGAAAAATATGGCAAGCTCCCTACTAATGAAGAAATCATAAGTGCCAAAAACAAGGGGGAAACAAGTAAATGACATATCATGGCACATAGGAAGGTAACAAAATCAAAGAGTAGAAGTAGAAATAGAATGGTATGATATACTCAGCTTTGTATATGTATATATCTTAGGGCGAGTATCATGTTAATACTAAGTACTCTATGTAAATGTATTGTAAATGTCATGACAAAGTGTTTTTGCCACTAATGTCAAAGGGGGAGATTGTAGATCCCTATAGTTTTGTTGTCTATTGGTGTCATACACCTAGTCATTATCTAGGCATTATTGGTCGGTCATCACTATGACTAATTCATCATGTATAGGCCGAGTCATATATGTAATACCCAAAAATTGGCATCTTGTGATCCTAACCAATTTTGTTTCATTTAGTCTCATTCCTTCAAATTTCTACATCATCAAAGTCATATTGTACTAGGTAATTCTATCTCCTAGTTGACTTTAATTGACCTAGTGTCAAATGCAGAAAACCTTAAAATTGCATTAATCATGATGGGCTTCTAAATAGCCATCTTTCTCAGTACTTTTTATCCTCTTTCTAGAACAATTGGTTTCACATAGACATGAATTTATGGTTTTTAAGCATATGAACTTATTGTTTTTATGTACATGTTATATATATATGTGTGAACATAAGATGAAAATGTGGATACTCTTAAAGACATAATATCTGCTTGAATTCATGGACAGGAATGGTAAATATAGTAGCTATACATGTTAATTAATGTTTCCTTGCCTAAGCTATGTTTTGAGTAGTTACCTCCTATAGCCATAGGACTTGCAAGAGTGTTAATTAAGGTTTACACCTTTTCCTAATATTAATGATGCATATATATATTTATATGGCTGGATGTGTGCACATTGATTGTTTTGCAGGTGTTGACTATGGACATTTAAAGAGCAACATAGTGGCGTTGGAGTGATCAAAGCCAACCATGGATTGTAGAATCTTCGCAAGAAAAGAAAGTTGATAGATGTTTTCTATTACATGTGGGCGTAGATTTAGTTTCCTTAATGCACTATATTTCTAGGATTATTCATGGTCAATAATGTTTCTATTTTGAAACTTTATGAGTTGTAACTGATCCTTATTTATGAAGTGATCATAGACTTAGGAGATAGTTGTAGCTTTCTTTTAAATAATCGACTCTTGTGACTCTGTTGGAGTCAGTCTAACAAACTAGTTTTATAATAGAACTCTTGCATGCTATTTTCAATCAAGTGTAATCATTTTGTTATGAATGTATAGAATGTTTAGTTCAAGTTTGTATCTTTCATCTTGATTGTAAGTTCTCATTCACTTATTCAAGGGGGCCCACTTGATGAGTGAATTGTTCTTTTAGCGTAGAGTTCATTTTCTTGTTATTTTTAAGTAGTTAGAACTCTGTTGTTCCTGCAGCTACTGATAATAGAATTAGTAGCCTGTTCCTATAGCACAGTCGGTTGGAGTAGTTCCTAGCCACAATTCCCTTCTTTAATTAGAATACATTTGTTTACCAGTTTTAGTATAGTTTCCTGAAGCATAAGCATTTGAATTCTATAGATAGTTTTAGAATGAGAAGGTTTGAAGCATATACTTTGCAAATGCCATTCCAAGTTTATGTCCCTGGTCGATAATTAAATGAAACCAAATAATCCATTTAGAAATCATTTGAGGTGTCCAATCCTGAAATAGGCAGTCCATTGCTCTAGGTTTTTGATACCATTATTTGGCCAAGCAAATCACACGCTATATTTAATTCCTAAATATTGACATTTATTAGCTAAATAAACCCTATGATCAATTAATTTAATTACAAAGTCCTAGCACTTTAATTAAATTAATTCCACCCCTTTTAGCTAAAACACATCAAGAGGAATTAAATAATATTTAGTTCTTTAAATGGATATCCTTATTTGAATTTAATTATTCAAGAAATTGGAAAAGTCACCCATGAGGCCATATTTCATTTAATTAATTAAATATTCTCTGGAAAATGTTTCACCTCCCCCGAAGGAGATGAAGGGTCGACTGTTTCTTTGCAAGAAACTCTTCAATCTCCACTCAGGATTTTCTATAATAGAACCCTCTCATTCCTCATTTAGGGGGTGATATTTGAGTATCAAAAATTTGGTGAATTATTGTCTCATACTTTTTCATTCAAAGCTATTTTCATATTGCATATTAGAATAATTTCCATTTCTTAGAATAATGATGCATTTGTTCTTAATTTAGTTTCTTTTATTGCTATTAGATTCATTTTCTTACATGCTTTTAGATTAATATTACACTCTCATTTTAGCATAAATCTTAATTACATCTTAGCTCAAAATCCTTCATTCTAGACTAGTCTATGGTTGTTGGACTCTCGATTCTGAGAGTTGCTCAAAACCCTACCTAGATAGAAGGCTACAGGTCGATTCATACAAGTGTCCGAAATGAGTAATTTAATATTCATTTTCATATGTGGCCAATGAGTAATGACTATGTTGAAGTCTATGGATGAATAAGAGGTCAAAATTTAGCTATAAACATTCTGGCGCCCACTGTGGGGTAGAAAATTCATTTCTGGCCTCATCCTCAAATTTTTTTCTGTCAAAATTTAATACTCTGTCTGTACGGCCATACATCTATGTACAAAATTTTGTGTGAGGTTTCTCACTATATCGCATGAAGTTGTGCCTTCATTATAACTTTCTCACATGACAAAAGTGCTTTCTCACATGGAGCCATGCATTTGCTCATGCGAAACTTGCCATCAGAGTTTTGAAGTTTTTTAGTTTTTGTACTTTCCTATTGTTGTTTTCTGACAATTACTATTTGTTGTGATTTTTCATATCTCTATTTCTTTGACACATCATAATAGTGGGCTACAATATGTTTGATGAAGACTTCAAAACACAACTATGCATACTTATTGATGGTTTTCTTGTAAGATGTTTGACAAAGTTATCTTAAAAACATTATGTCTGTTTACTGCTTTATTCACATAGTTTAATTAGGGCCTTGTGAAGATTTCTTAAGGGTCTTGATAGCAGGATAGGGTAATAGGCTCTTCATTACATGGAAGTGATGCCCATGGATAAATCCAAGATTTGGATTTTGCTAGCATGATAGATACCTGGGGAAGAAAGGAAAGGTAACAAATCTTTAGCACATCCATTTGTTAGGGGATTATGCTCTTCTCTCTTTGAGGGAATCAGAAACCCAAAATCTTGTGGATTGTTTGAAGAGGAGTTATCTCAGTAATAGACATGTTTGGTGTGTTTGAGTAAGTTGAAGAGGTAGAGTATTATTCTCTTCTCTCTTTGAGAGAATCAGAAACTCTGACCCTTGAATCCAAGCCAAGTTCGTGTCACCTTTAGAGGGCCTGCCAGAAGTTGAACCTTTGGGAATGACCCAAGTGAGTAAACACCTTTTTTTGATGATTTGACCTCACTATAATAAAGTAGCTTTGTTGAGTCTAAAGACTCCAAAGCCATGTTAATTTATTTCTCTTTATTCATGACTATCATCTTGAGAAAGCTGTCTGTTGTATTGAGAGGCGCCACTCCTAGCCTTGCTTGCAGGGGTGTATAAATTTTAGATGTTGGTGTGGCTGAGAGGCCCTAGCCCTATATTAGGGGCATCAAATTTTAGTGTGAACAAAAGCCTATTAAACACTCTCTTAGTTAGTTTCCTACCCGGTTCACCTCTGAAAGCAGACATAATCTTTGCGTAGGGAGGGGGAAGAATCTCTCCCCTAGATTCTCACCATAGGCATGTACCTGGATGTTTGAAGGTGGTATATGATATTGGACCCTCCTTCAAGGGTAACCTTTGGACATATATTATTGATTCTTTGGAAACACCAAAAACACGGGCACCCTCTAGGGGGTGACACGACTGTGTGAGGTGAACGCATGCACATAAGTTGTGAGGCACAGATTTTGTCTTCTCTACCATTTTTTTTGTAGGGATAACTGAGTCTTAAACTATCCAACATGATCAAACTTGTCAAGACTCCCATGATTCTTCCGAGTTGCTTTGTCCTTGGTCGAGCTATTTTTGACTACTGATTGCTTCACTATTGCTTGTTAAGTCCAAACTCTATGCTTGTAAACAATTGATTTCAAACATTCAAACTAAGATTTTCTGATTCAAAACCATCCTAAATCAGTCCAAAAACTAGACATTCTGCTAGAGAATAACTCACGCTGTGTCTCAAAATGCAATTCTGTCTCAAAAACTGTGTCAAACTGTCAAAATTTGGTCTTTTCCCGTGTGAGATTTTAGTTTCCTATGCATTTTCTCGCATGAGACAGCATATCTTCATGTGCAGCTTAGCATTTCCACATGCGAGACTGCATTTCTTCATGCAAGACCATAACCTGATTTTCAAAACAACGAGCTTATTCCCATCAGTCGATCAATTTTCTATTGGATCTAGTTCTTTTCTAGGGTCTATCTACCTATTCTCCTATTGTCCACTACCTAAAACTGGATGTCTCAGGTTGAGAACCAAATGATTACTACTTAAACTCATTTTGTCTCACTGTTATCTATCATTTCCTACTATGCTCTTGTACCTTGCGACGCGATAGTCACATCTTGGCTTTTCTAACCTTACTCTTGACAATTTGTGTTGGGTGCATCTCACTTTTATTACTTTTTCTATCCCAGAGACAAAGTTTTGAGACAAATCCTAAGTCATCTCTCATCACTTAATCTTTATCTATGACTATTACAACTAGAGGTGGGAACGTATTCCCCTTACGTGGTACTGGACAAGGTAGAGGTAGACCTTGCAACCGAGGAATAGGTCATTCTGAACCTGTCACACAATCTGAGTGTTGTGGGGGATCCTCATGTTCCTCCTCACCAGGTGCCTCAAAAGAGAGTCTATATCGATCCTCATCTCCTATCAGTTGACCTAGCGTCAGATGTTCATTTTGCATAGACATTATTCTGAATCAAAATCCCATGTTCTAGGAGTGTTATAATTCATTGTTTCAAAGTCAGCTTGACTTATTGTTTCAAGAACAACATAACCCATTGTTTCAAGACCAACAAAACTCTGAAAGGTCACCATTTGAAACTATAATACCCCAAAATTGGGCTATAGGTTCATTAACCTCTTACATCTTCAAATCGAACAAAATTGACATCAAAGTCCTAACCTAAGGCACATCTGCACATCAAGTTATCAAAACACTAATTGATTATCTTAATTCTACATCAGGCAATATTCCTTGAAATATTCCTTATTTATCCTAATTATCATTGATTTAATAATTATTTGGTGATAAATCCTATTTTCCTAAAGTTTGATTAATTGAATATTCTGAATATTTAATTAATCAGATTTAATTCTGCCACTTAATTATTTAATTAAGTTTAATTATATTTATTCCTAAATTGTATTATTTAATTTTGACAATAAATCAAAAATCTCGTGACTAATTGATTAAATTCTTATTCAATTAATTAATGTCAATTGTCCATATTTAATGATATAGTTTTTGAATAAAAGTTTGATTTAATAATTGATTAACCCATAAATCAATTTTTTTAATTCAAAAATTAGTTAAGTTGAAGATAAATCACTTTATTTATTTATTTAATTAATTCATAATTATCTATACACATTTGAAGAAGCAGTTAAACTTTAAATCAGAAAATATATTCAAGTTGTTATCTTTTGGAAACTCAACATCTATTTTGAGTTGAAAGCTGATCTAAACTTTTGATTTGAGTCAAAAAGCTATTTTTGCATGATTTTATGAGTTTATTTATTCTTAATTTCTTGTTGACTGAAAAATCAACCTGAGTTTATCAAGAGTGATTTATGGCTTTTCTCAATGCATCCTAAAGCCCTGGATTTCTATAAAAACAAGTCTCAACTCTTCATCTCACATCTCTCTCAAATTGCACAATTACTCTAGCAAAATTACATATGAAGAATCAAGCTTTTGTGACAGGAAACTTTGTGAGATCAATTCATAGTTTTCATAGCTTTTGCATAGTTTTTCATATCAACTCATATCATTGTTAGATTAAATCTGTATATCGTTTCAAATCATTTTAGATTAGTTTCATATCAAGTTTTTTAGCTAATTGCATTCAAAATCCAAAAAAAAAGAAGATTAATTTGCATTCATATAGTCACTCATCTTTTGCATTCAAATCCTTCGTTTAGGTGTTGCATTGTCACTGATCTTAGTCTAATATGAGAATACCATACTCGTACCTACTAGAAGGTAGTAAATCGCCTGGTTAGCTTAGTTTCATTTATCTGTAGATTTTGATTTTGCTAACCTCTAATGTTTTACTGAAGTGTTGTGTCTCCAGCTAGGTACAATTTTCACACACACATTTCTAGCGCCCAACGTGGGGCCCTGAAATGGGTTTCCATTTCTATTCTAATATTTTCTATCAATTTTTTGTCATTTTCTGGCCAAAACTATGATTTTTATTTTCTATCCGTATATTTTTCATACGAGTTTTGTCTAAAAGTCATACCAGGACCCCCTGACTGTCGTACAATAGTTGAGATTTTTGAGACTCATACCGAAACTTACAAATTGTCATTCGGGAGCTACTATGTCATGTGGGTAGACACCCACTATCGTTTGAGTTTCCAAATTATCATACGGGAGGTAACTGGTTGTCGTACGAGTTTTACCATCATAATTCAATTGTCATTTCAAATTTTTAGGAAGTTTTCCAAATTTGATTTTTGGATTTGGATTAACAACTAACCCTAACAATTGAGATCTTTTGCTTCTGATTGGTATTTGCTAATTTTGATTGGAAAAGTGCAACAAAATTACTAAAATAGGTAAATTATACTAAGCGTGTTGCAAGGAACTCACATATTCTATTCAATCTAATAACACTTCAATTTTGGATATAAAACAAACTCTCATGTGCCAAGCTTGTGTGCCTTTCCAGCTTTCATAATTCACACTTCAGTTTTGGGCTATAAAACAAACATAGATTTGCTTTTTGCATATCTGTTACACATAGTAAATAGGCCCTATGAACACTATTTGCAGATGATCTAGAGAGAGTGGGCTTCATTCTATTGTTCATGCATGTGAAGCTCTTCTTGATGATAGATCCCCTTGTAGGTAGGGAGGATACTATGATTGTCTCACATTCTACTTCGTTTGGTCTGTTGGTAGTCTTTCTAGTTTTGGTGTCATTTTTTGAAATTTTGGATTTTTGGCCTTTGTCCCTCCTTTTTGTGGTTTGATCTTCAAGTTTTTCTGGCCCCAGAGGATTCAGGTTTCATTTTTGGTGAAAACCCTAGGTTTCAGGTCTCATTGCCTTGGAAAAATCCAAAGAAGCCCTAAAATTATTCATCTAAGTCTATTTGGTCGTTACCTTTTTCAATCACTTAAAGGATCTCTTAAAGCATGTGTGCTTTTGTCTTCCCAGTTAGTCATTCAATCTCCAAATTGATTTGGAATATTCTTTTTTTATTGGTGATTACCCAAAACCTCTTGTTGCATGATCTCCTTGGGTCGAAAGAATATTCCTTATTCTTAAACGACTGAACAGTTCCCTTTTGTCGCTAAGTCTCTGAATAATCATTGTGCAATCTAGCGACTATTAAGATAAATATTTTCAGAGGTTACTATAGTCACTAGATCTCTGGATAAGATAAATTGAAATTCTCATATCTAGAGTCGCTGAATCTCTAAATAGTTTAGTCGGAGGGTCTCAAGAAGAAGTTTGAAAAGTCAACTAGCTTCAGTGACTAAGAGGTTTGCTATTGTCACTAGATCTCATGATGGCACTTTGTTGCTAGGTCTCAAGATAAATTCAAGGAAGAAATATTTTGTAGAGACTAAAGTGGTGACTATAGTCACCAAGTCTCTAGATCGTGAAAAATAAAAAAAATCAAAGGGTTGCTTGATCTCTAGATGATTTCAAAAGGTCTTAATTCTTTTAGTGACTATGATTTTCTTCTTTTGTCGCCAGGTCTCCAAATAAAGTGAAAGTTATTATTTAACTAAAATTTTTATAGTCACCAAATCTCCATAACTATTCAAAAGGAACCAAATTTTTTAGTGATTGCAAGAAAGTCTCATAGTCGCTAGATCTTTAGAAAATTAAATTTGATTACCTATCATTTTCTCGAGCACGACTAGTAAATTGAAGTCCTGAGCGTGCCAAGTAATGATGGAGGTGACATGGTTACAAATTTTAGATCTTTTACAGATTTTTGCATTCAATTTTGCAAAATATATACAGTTGGTCATCATTCATTCAAATTACCAAGCATTTACAGAGCCTAGGCGAGAGAATTTTAATGGTCTTTTAGAGAAATTTTGAAGTTTCAATGCGTCTAGAATTCACAAAAAATTTGGAGCCAAGATAAGTCGACAGATAGGAGGTGAACCTTCAACTAGTAAAGGTACTAAGGAGAAAGCTAAGGAGAGATTCTCAAATGAATTCCTCACCTTGTTGCCAGGCTCATCACAAAAAAAAAGGTTAGCGATGAATGTTTTGCTAATGAACTTGCTCAGTGTAGAGATGCTAGGACACCAGATGTTACTGGTATGTGCTTGTTCAAATATTTTTATAAAAATGTTGCGAGTCCAGTTCCTATTTCAAACCCTTGGACATCAGGGTTAGCAAAATTGATGGTTCCCAAAGTTTATTTAGACATAGATGTCCTAATTGTTTTATCCCGCAACTATGATCCCTTATCTAGAACAATTAGGAAAGCTGATGGGTCTCCTCTGGTCACCCTTAATAGAAGTTCATTTATGAGGGCTTTCAGTATTCAGGTCCCTATGGCTACCAAAATCAATTTAAAGGCCTTGGCCAACAGATATATTAGAGAGACTGCTATGGTTACAAAAGAGGTTCAAACTCATATTTCTCAGGAGAGCAGGAAATACATTGCACCCATAGTTGGATCAAACCCACATTATTTCAAAGATTTAAAATACTATATAAAATACATTGCATATGGATTGTGTAAGGTATTGGGAATTGATTGTGGAGAAAGAATCACTTCAGAATTTTTGATGATAGTGTTGGATTCCCAAAGTCTTCATGTGACAAAGGGATATGATTACATAGGGTTTGTGATCAATAAGATGCATGAGGGTTTGCAGGCCCTAAAAGATTTTCCATCTGGTCTCGCACCATGATTTATGCATTATTCTCTATTAATGCATTTGGTTTTATTTTTCAATTATAACATTATGAACATGGATTGTCTAGAGCGACAGATGATGTATAAAGGGCAGAAAAACCCAGTATAGTTTTGGATAAGGGCTTGGAGTCCTACTTCAAGGGGTGAGTTATGTGCTTTTGAAAATTGGATAGTTGGGCCTATCCTCCAAAGTATGGGAATTGAGATATCAAGATCGTCTACTAAAGTTTTGCAGCTGGTGAGGCCCCTATAGTTTGTCGATAAATGGAATAAGGGCCATAATTGGGGAGATATATACTATGAAAAATAATACACTTTGATTACAGTGTATGGATGCCCCCATCCCCCTCACATGCTACCATTCTTTGTCCCACCAATGGTGGCATTTTTGGAGTTCATTTGGCAATTGATGTTGACTGAAAGGGAGCATTTGGCTTCACATAGGAAGGGAACTCTTACTCCAAGGCACTTTAGAGTGCACAGTATCACAATAGGCAAGAATGCCTTGAGAAAATTTGATGAATGGTTGGGACAATTCAGAATGCATGCTGCTTCCCACAGGTATGTAGATACAGAAGGGTTTATGGTTGCTGTTAGGAAATACTACATGCCCACCATTCCTTTTAATAGAAGACATGAAGAGTTTCCCGAAGAGGATGTAATTAAAAATTTAATAGAGGATGATGAAGTGGCGAGGAGAGCCTCTGAGATAAATGAATTGTATTCAATGGAGAAGAGATTGAGATAGAAGGGACAAGCATTTGGTGGTTTCTTCCATGAATTGCCTTGTCTCCAAAGGCTTGATAAAATGATGTCTCAGTTCAACACCTTGATGAGGACATTTGAAGACCAGATTTATGAAATGGACAAGAGGAAGAAGGTCTATGTTGAATCTAAATGTGATGAAGATAGTGAAGGTAGTTGTTCTATGCATAGCATTCCCCATCTAGAAAAAATAATGGCAGAGAGGCATCAGGTTGAAGAAAATACCATTGATCTTGCAGAACTTCATAGTTCTCAAGATATAAGTGAGCCACCTCCAAAGAAGCAAAGATTATTGGTTGGTGAGTCATCTTAGGTGAAGAAAATAGATAGAATAGGAGCCCTTTTCCCTAGAACTAGTAATCATCATAAGCAATTAAGGAAGAAAATAAGAGAAGAAAAGAGATAACAGAAGCTTGAAACTAAAGTTGTTGAGTTTCCCTTGGCTCTAACAAGTTGCATCTAGTGTGCAGATCAATGAGGAGGGCCAAGTGCCAAAGGAGGTAGTACAACAATTGAGAGAGTATGACCTTGAGACTGAGAGTTTCACCCCAAATGAGGCTAGACAACTGGTAAAGAAGAGAAACATGCTACTTGTGCCTGGGTGGAACTTATATTCTGATTTCATTATTTATCAAATTAAGAGGCAGGAAGACATAACTCTGTCTTTGGAAACCCAAGTGGGGGACATTGTTAGAGGCTTTGGTTATAGCCCAAGAAATCAGGCATTAGCCTTGTGGAGTCTTTAACCCAAAGACAAAAAGCCTTCAATTTTGAATGTGAAAGAGCATATGGAAGGAGATAAGATTGTGTGGTCCATCCACAACACAGGGGATGTTGAGATTTCTCAAGTATTGACTCATTTTGCTAAGATGAATGAAGATAAAACAAAATAGCTTTAGAAAGGTTTGGCTCCCTCTTGGAGGATTACCGTGCATTATTGAGGGATAGGGATCTCCGAATAATAAAGGAGAAAGCACTACAAAAGTCTCTGGATGATTTAGAACTTCAAGTTATGAATACTCCTTTAGTGGCCCTTGTACCTCCTGAGCAACTTGCATTAAATGAGGCACAAGGAATGATAGAAGAAGAGGTTGCTACAAAATTAGAAAAAATAAATATGGAGAAGAATGAGGCTATCTTGCAGGCCTTATTAAAAATTTTGCAGCATAGAATTGATGTGATCAAAGATAAATTTGATTTGGTTTTTAATGCTTACAACAAGTTGCTTGAATTGTAGTTGGAGTTGATAATTATGTTTAGATTTTGAATGGATACTACACAACCTGGTCTATTAGAGAACCACTTTTTGAGAGATTGGCATTTGCTCAATCTTTGAGAAATGATATTCCAGAAATAGTTTTGCGAGTTGGTGAGGAGATAGATAGAATTAAAGCCATATTACCACTATTTAAGGGTAAGGAAAATCTAATTGAGGTGAAGATAGCCATGCTTAGCTCCAATTCCAAAAAGTTTGTTCCTTCTATCAGGAATGCGAATGGAGCCATAAAGAGCCTTGATCAATGGAGATCAGATTTTGATCTTATTTTGCCTAGAAAGGAGGCCTTTTTAAGTGAAAGCAATGAAGTTGATATGGAAAGATTCAACAAAACTCTGGATGAGGCTATTAAGGCAGAAATAGAGTCACCAAATTTTCAACAGATGTCAAAATAATCATAAATGCTAGGTGTGGAAGACAGAAGGCACAATTACAACTTGTTCAGGATTTTAAATGGCCAACAGAGGAAGAAGTAGCTACGTGGGATGAGTTAACAAAGCCCAAGAAAATCAAATCCATCGTAGTTGACTTAGATATCTTGGATGAAGAATGAGGACATCTAGAGCACCTGACACTTGATCTTAGAGCATAGAGATGATAAGCTATCATTTAAGAATGGTGTAGGTTAGCCTGAAATGGTAGTCACCATATCTCATTAAAACTTAAGAAGCTGTCATGAATACTTGCAGACAAAGGTGTCGATTATCAACGATCTAGGATGCAGAAAAAGCCAAGATAGTTTTGTCTTTGTACCGCCTGAGGGCTGATTGTATTTTGTCTTTTATTGTTTTGTCTTTTTATGCTCTTTAGGGTTAGAGTTTTCAACCATCCAAAGCTTGTTGCATTCTCATTAAATAAGGGAATTCCAAGATGGTTGAGAATATATATATGGAGCTATAATCTCATTTTAAAAGAGGGGGGATGGAAGATAATAGAAAAACAATTACAATTGCTACAGAACAGACTTTTGAGCTTTGTGTCTGAATTTCTGAGCCCAAGTTTTCTTATGTAAATTGAAAATCTTCTCTAATATAAATATACTACAATTCTTGTCTCTTATTGTTACTGTCTTTGCATTTTTGTACTTACTTTTGTATGTTTTATATGTAAGGCATTTAAAATATACTAGTTGTTAAGCAATTTCTATAATTGGTTATGAGTTTCTCTCAAGGAGAGAATTAAAATCCTGTTGTCAATTTCAGAGAGTAAGTACACCTGTTGGGATTTTGATAGTAATAATATTAGATAGATAGAATAGTTTGCAAGGCATCTTATTTGGATTGCAGGTTGTATGTAAGGCATACTATCATATTTCATTAAAAGGATTTGTGGATTTGCATTAAGGACTCTTTTGCCCTTAGGATTTAGGCACTGGTTTGGAGTGTGCTTTTCTTAATTGTTATCTTTTGCAATCCTTAGAAGAAATCAAAATTCATTTCATTACCAGTACTCTTAGTTTCAAGAATTTTTATAATGTTTTGATAGAGCTATATCCAAGTGGTATAAGTTCATACTTTGTGATTCCTTAAAGAAAGAATCAAAAGGTTACCCTTCCTTGAGTTTAACTCATAAAAAGAAGAAGGATGAATGTCCTTATACCATTGCTCCATGCTTTTACACTTATGATTTCCATCATAGTACTCTATATTAGGATATTATGGGCTATCTACAGAGTGATAATGTTTTATTGAATTAACTTGAAGAATTAAAAGCATAGCAGTGAAGAATTAATCCACCCAATATAAAAGCTTACTTGAGGTATAGTAACTTGTTCATAGGTAATACCTGCCTAAGTCCTGTGGAGCTCAAAGAAGAAGGAGGATTTTATCCAATCCTCATCAATTAGGCTTTTCTTGCAAACTTGGAGTCTCAAGCCCATACATATGCCAATTTTGGTCCTACAAGAAAAATCCCTAACAAATTGGCGACTCTGCTGGGGAATAGTTAAAATATTCTACAAAGTTAATAGTGATTTAGGTTTCAAGTTGAGTTTGACTCCTGGCCTACTCATTCCATACTTGTCAATCACCATTGAAGATCAGAGTTATCCCTTCATCTTCCTATATATTGTCCCTTTAAGAGCTTTGCCTATATTTTCTCTCAAGAATAAGTTTCTCCAAATTCCCAAAATAAATTGGGTGGAAACTCTTTACAACATCTCTGTACCAGTGTTCCATAAGGAAATTGCCTATTTCATAATGACCCATAAGAATACAAGATCTTGGAGAAAAGAACATCCAAAAGAAAATTTAGAGGGAGAACTTCCAACCACCTCAAGACAAAATCAAATAAGGAAGGAAAGAAATAGTAATGACATGTCTTTTACATGCAAACAAAAAGGAAATATAAGGATAGAAGATCCAGTTCGAACAAACCAAGAAGGAAATACATCAGAGTATGATGAAGCAGTTGATTTGGGTTTAAATCAGTATGAGGATTAATATTCACCCTGTAAGAAAGATGGGGGGGGAGAGCACAACCTCATAGGAAAGGAATCCTTGGAAACAATAGAAGATCAAGAAGCCAAAGTAGGAATAGGCAAGTCTTCATTCCTCATTTCCCCTTGATTCCTCTCTACAAGGTCGCCAAGTACTCAGTGATCATCAAGAAGAAATTATTCCCCAAAAATCTTCATTAGAAACAACCCTCCTAGATTCTGAAGAATTTTTTGAAGAAGTGTTTGAACTGGAAATAAATATCCAAGAGCAAGCTACACTAAGGCAAAAAAGAGCGAAAGAAAAGGAAGAAAAGATTAGACATGCTATGATAAGAGCTAAACAATTAAAGAGGAAATTATTGTATTTTGAAGCCATAAATTATGTTCCTATAACAGAACAAACAAAAGAACAACCTATTGTCCAAGAGACACATGAAATAAGAAACCCTAGGGATAAGGGTAAACAGAAGATTGTAGGAATTTCAATTAATGAACCAAATCCTATCAAGAAAGTTTTAGATCAAGCAACAAGATTAGATGTTGATCTTGAGAAGGCCAAAAGAGAACAATAATTATTGGCTAAAGAATTAGAGAAGGTAGAGCTAGAGGCTACTATGGCTGAGATGAAAAGAAAGATTGAGCTCCTTAGAAAATCTTTAGGACCTACCAATAAAGTATCCACCTCATTAGGACAAGGTGAAAATGTTTGAAATGCTGCCAAGACTATAGGTATGACCAAAACTTCCACTATTTCAAATATCCAAACATCCACATCTTTAAGTGTTGGCCCATCTTAGATAGGATCCATCCATGAGAGACATAAACAATTGGTTTTTATTGGAATCCCTGGGTATCCTAATCCTATCCCTGATGAGATTAGGAAGAAGCTTCCAAAATTTACTGGAAGTAATGCAGTCACTTATGAGGAGCACTTAAAGAGTTTCATTGATGTGATAGATGACTACAACATTGATCCTGATGATGTAATTATGAAGCTTTTTGTTCAATCTTTGACTAAAGATGCTAGGGATTGGTTTAGAAATCTACCTCATGCTAGTATAGGTTCATGGGAATAGTTCAAGCATTTTTTCAAAGAACAATATGGTGATAAGACCAATGAATGTTTCATGCTCAATGAGTTCAATAACATCAAGAAAAATCAGAATGAAGGTGTTGTTGAGTTTAATGTTAGATTTCAAAAGGCCATGCATAAATTGTTGCAAGTCATCAAATTGGATGATAAGATATGTTTGGTTACTTATCTAAATGCTTTTGATTAAAAAATGGGGTATCTTTTGAGAGACAAAAACCCTAGGAACCTTGCAGAGGCTTAAAAATTGGCCATTAACATAGAACGCAATAGAAGAATATCAGGGAAGTTGGGAAGAAGGGATGATTATAAACCTCCAGTCCCAAATAGAAAAGAATCAGGGAAATCTGATACAAAACCAAAAGATGATGATAGTTTGAAACAAATCTTAAAAGAAATAAAAGATTTGAAGCCTGGTGAAAGTAGAAACAATAGAGTGCAAGGAAATGATAGGCCATCCTTCAATAACTTTAACAAGTTACCAAGAATGCAGAACTATCCTTACAACACTCAGTGGAAGGATGGAAAACTAGTGCTTCCTGAAAGAAGGGATAAAATAAATGATAAAACTCCTGACCCATTACATAAAAGCTCAGTAAAAATGAATGATGATGTTCCATGGTGTATTTTTTGTTAGTCATCTCATGACCCTTATTATTGTGTAATTGCTCAAAATATCTTGGAAGATGGAGAATAAGAAAGTAATGATGAAGAGTCTTATGATAACCAAGGATGTGCCATGACCTCCTCATATATGTATGATGAGATGGAATCCACAGAGGAGGAAGAGGGTCAAGATGTATCTAGCTCACAATCTAGGAATGAGGTCTACCATCAATAAGTTTTTTCTAATGAAGAAGATAGTCAGTTGGATAGAGTCCTGTGTAACACCTTAAGAGATGATGGATCAGTTATCTTGAGAAGGCCCTCTGATGAGGAAATTGCACAAATCATGGCAGACATGGTTACCCAAGCCAAGGGTAACTATAATTTAAGAAATAGGGTGGTGGGTGATTCAAGTCAAAAGCCATCTGGTATATTCATCAAGAAGTCAGATAGGGATGTAAAACAGGCTCAAGATAAACATAAGGCTACAGAAGTTGTTAGTAAGACTAAGATAAAAAAGAATGTCACCTTTGCTACTCCCAATATGACTTATAGAGTAAAGGCTAAACCTCTTGAGGAAATTGTCACTTCTTCCCAAAAGGAAGTAAAAAACCAAAACAAAGATCAGCCTGGCTTTATAGAACATGAAGAAAACAAGGGGGTTACTATCATAAAACAACATATAGTTGACCCCAAGTATATCTTGGTTGACGTGGGAAAGTTATTATCACAAATCACTGTCAAAGTCCCTTTGTTAGAAATGATGAGGATTGAGGAGCACAAAGAGAAATCTTTAAGTTGGGTAAATGGAGTTGCTCCGGATGATACCCAAAGTGACACTAAGGCTGATAAGTTAGTTGCTTCTATAAACAACTCAAGTGAAAGTCAGTTTGGGGAAATTACCTCTAAAATTCCTCAAATTTATTTGGATACAAATTTTGTCAGTACAACATCATGGATAGTTGATCCATTTTTCCTATCTTTAATTGTAAATGGGAAGCATTTAAAAAATTGCATAATTGATTCAGTTGCTTCTAATATTGTTATGCCTGCAGAAGTGATGAAATATTTGGGATTAAAAGTGGATACACCCCATGGAAGATGTCAGGCAATGGATTCAAGAGAAGTACTAGTTCTTGGTACTATCAAAGCACTGCCTTATAGGTTGACAACTTACCCAAATTGATTGTTAACCATGAGTGTCTTGGTGGTTGACATCCCACCACAATATGGGATGTTGTTATCTAGAAAATGGAGTGCTCAAATGGGAGAAAGTATCCAATGTGATTTATCTTTTGCTACTTTTAACATTGATGGAAATAATGTTAAAGTGTCTAGAGAAAGAAGGACCCCTCACATGATTGAAGTAGATGATACTGATGATTTAAATTGTTGTGTGGATGTTGACATGGAGAATTTTAGAGTTGAAAAACTTGTTCCACAAGAGGAAGATGTAGACCCATTGCTTAAAGAGTTGGAGAAAGAACAAAATGGGTTATGGTAGATGTACTTTGATGGGGCATATTCAAAGGAGGGCTTAGGAGCTGGAGTCCTATTCATATCTCCATCGGGTACCACTTTCAAGTACTCTTTCCTACTCACTTTCCAATGTACAAATAATACTGCCAAGTATGAGGCATTGTCTTTAGGATTGAGTATTGCCATAAAACATGGTATAAAGTGTTTAAAGGTTTATGGAGACTCTGAGCTTGTGGTAGCACAAGTTAGGTCCAAATATGTTGTTAATAATGATAGGTTAAAATTGTATAAACATGCTATTTGGGACCAGATTGAATTTTTTAACGCTTTTAATATCCGTTGGGTAGAAAGATCTAAAAACATAAGGGATGATTTTTTAGCTAATGTTTCCTTAAAAGGAGATGATATAACTTTGACTGGGATGACTATAGTAAAAGTCAAGAGTAGGCCAGTTATTCTAGACAATATTTACAATTGGCAAGTCTTTGAGGATGATCAGGACATCCTAAAATTTATCCAGTGCCTTGACACTTCTGAAGATCAACTCATAGACTGTAACGCTTTGGTTGAGGAAATTGATGGTAAAGATATGGTCCTAGGCAATGAAGTGATCCAGTTAAGTACAAACCATATTTCCAGAGGTTTAACTAAAATAAAAGCATTATACGGGAGTCAGAATGATCATATGCTAAAAACTAGTAATGCTAAAGTTGAAGATCTAGAAGAGGTGAACTTGGGATCACAAAATACCCCACAAATGGTTTACATTGGGAAAGGGCTAGATCCTCAAATAAGAAATAATTTGATCAAATTATTAAGAAAACATAAGCATGTGTTTGCATGGTCATATGATGACCTGAAAGCTTATAGAGAGGACTTATTCCAACATGAGATCCCATTGAAGTAGGATGTTAAACCTTTTAGATAGAAACAGAGACCTATTAACCCATTGTTGGCTCCTAAAATGCAGCATGAATTGGTCAAGTTAAGTGATGCGGGGATCATTCAACCCATAAGGCGCTCAACATGGGTATCTAACCTAGTTCCCATTAAAAAGAAAAATGGTGATATTAGGCTCTGTGTGGATTTTAGAAACCTAAATGTTGCATCATTAAAAGATAACTATTCTTTGCCCAATATGGAAGCAATGTTGCACAAAGTCACTGGATGTGAATTACTATCTATGATAGATGGTTTCTCTAGGTATAACCAAGTGTTGGTGAAGGAATTTAAGCAATTCAAAACAACATTCACAATACCTTGGGGAACTTGTGTTTGTTAGGATGCCATTTGGCCTTAGGAATGTTGGAGCAACTTTCCAAAGAGCCATGGATGTTGCTTTCAAAGAATATATTGATTTGTTTATGGTTGTGTACTAGGATGACATGAATACCTATTCCAAAAGAGCTGAGGATCATTGTTCACATCTTGAAAATATTTTTAATAAAGCTTTAGAATATGGTGTCTCCTTGAATCCAAAAAAGTGTAATTTTGCAATCAAAGAAGGAAAATTGCTGGGACACATTGTATCAAAAGAAGGAATAAGAATTGATCCAGAGAGAGTGGAAGCAATCAAGAAGGTCACTACACCCAAAAATCTCAATGGTGTGCAATCCTTTTTGGGAAAAATCAATTTTGTTAGGAGGTTCATTGCCAACTTTGCCGAAATTGTAAAACCAATAGTTAAGTTACTCAAAAAGGATGTTAAATTCCAATGGACTGCTAAAGCTCAAAGTGCCTTTGATAAAATTAAAAAAGTTGTTCAAGAAGCACCTGTATTGAAATCTGCTGATTACAGCAAGCCTTTCTCACTATTTTATTTTGCATCATTTCACACTATTGCTATTGTACTGTTACAGAAGGATGAAGAAAATTTTGAGCATCCAATTGCATTTTTAGTAAGTCTTTGTAGGCTGCTGAATTAAATTATGAAATGATGGAAAAGTAGGCATATGCACTGGTAAAAGCTGTAAAATCTTTCAGACCTTATCTAGTTTATGCTAAGGTTATTGCATATGTTCCATATACAGCAGTCAAAGATTTCCTCACACAGGCAGAGGTTACTGGTAAAAGATGCAAATGGATCATCAAGATTCAAGAATTCAATTTGGAAATCCATATCACCAAATTAGTGAGAGGATTAGGTCTGGAAAAACTAATGACTGAAGAGAACATGGATTTGATCCAAATTAACAATGAACAAGCATCAGACATGATAATAACAAGTATTGAGATGCAGCCATATTATGATGATATTGTATATTTCATTAAGAATGCCAAATGTCTAGAGCATATGACTAACAATCAAAATAAAGCTTTAAGATTACAAGCTTAGAAGTACACATTGATACAAGGAGATTTGTATTGGAAAAATAGAGATGGAATTTTGCTATTTTGCCTTGACAAATATCAGGCAGGAAAGATCTTGAGTGAAATACATGCTGGTATTTGTGGGGGGCACTATTTAGCAAAGACTACTACTCACAAGATTTTAAGAGCTAGCTATTTTTGGCCTACACTGTTTAAAGATTCTTTCCAGTTTGTTAAGAAATGTGAGGCTTGTCAGAAGTTTTCCTCCAAATTAAAGTATTCAGGAGCATTATTGTTGAATCCAATAACTGCAGAGGCACCTTTTTCCATGTGGGGAATGGATTTCATAGATGAGTTTGCTGAGAAATCTAGTGGTGGACATAGTTGGATCCTTGTTGCTATAGATTACTTCACAAAGTGGATAGAAGCTATCCCTACCAAGAAGGTAACAAGTAAAATAATGATTGATTTCTTACTAGACAATATCTTGACTAGATTTGGTGTCCCCATGAAGTTGATCATTGATAATGAAATGTATTTTAGGTCAAATGAATTCAAGAACTTTTGTAAAGATAATGGAATCATGACATCTTATTCATCTCCCTATCACCCCCAGGAAAATGGACAGGTTGAGTCTAGTAACAAAAGCATTTTGACAATTCTGAAGAAGACATTGGAGAAAAATAAGAGAGCTCAGAATTCAAAGTTGAAGCTTTCCCTATGGGTAGATAGGATTATAGTAAAGAAAGCTACTAGGAAGTCTCCATTTGAACTTGTGTATGGTTTTCAGTCAAGGTTACCCGTAAATAATTTACTTCCTATTTATAAGTTTATTCAAAATGAGGGAATGGATATATCAGAGCCAATGCAAGACAAAATCATGCAACTAACTAGATTAGATGAAATAAGAAGGGAAATTCAAAGGAGCAATATCAAGTTGCAATAGAAAATGAAGTACCTCTTTGACAAGAGAGTAACTACTAGGAAATTTAAAATAGATGACCTAGTGCTTCAATGGAATGTGAGAGCAGAGGACAAAGGAAAGCATAAGAAGATTGAATCACTATGGCTTGGTCCCTACATAATTCATGAAGGTTTTGGGAAAGATTCCTACCTATTAAAAAATATGGATGGAGGGATTTTTGAGTTGCTTGTGCATGGGAAATTCTTAAAGCCCTTTTTCAACTAAAGTTATGATCTTTTATGCACATGTAAGTTCCTTGTAAATTTGTACAGTTTTTGTGTTTTCTTTACTATTTTAGGTTAGGCATTTTTTGGTCTACTTTCCTAGAGATCTATGGTTCTTGCTTAAACTTTCATTTAAACATCCTTAGATAGAGCCACTATTGGTAGTCTTTCCAGTTTTGGTGTCATTTTTTGAAATTTTGGATTTTTGGCCTTTGTCCCTCCTTTTTGTGGTTTGATCTTCAAGTTTTTCTGGCCCCAGAGGCTTCAAGTTTCATTTTTGGTGAAAACCCCAGGTTTGAAGTCTCATTGCCTTGGAAAAATCCAAAGAAGCCCTAAAATTGTTCATCTAAGTCTATTTGGCTGTTACCTTTTTCAATCACTTAAAGGATCTCTTAAAGCATGTGCACTTTTGTCTTCCCGGTTAGTCATTCAATATCCAAATTGATTTGGAATATTCTTTTTTTATTGGTGATTACCCAAAACCTCTTGTCGCATGATCTCCTTGGATCGAAAGAATATTCCTTGTTCTTAAACGACTTAACGATTCCCTTTTGTCACTAAGTCTCTGAATTATCATTGTGCGATCTAGCAACTATTAAGATAAATATTTGTAGAGGTTACTATAGTCGCTAGATCTCTGGATAAGATAAATTGAATTTCTCATATCTACATTTGCTGAATCTCTAAATAGTTTAGTTAGAGGGTCTCAAGAAGAAATTTGAAAAGTCAACTAGCTTCAGCGACTAAGAGATTTGCTGTTGTCGCCAAATCTCATGATGGCACTTTTTCGCTAGGTCTCAAGATAAATTCAAGGAAGAAATATTTTATAGTGACTAAAGTGGTGACTATGGTTGCCAAGTCTCTAGATTGTGAAAAATTAAAAAAATCAAAGGGTCACTTGATCTCTAGATGATTTCAAAAGATCTTAATTCTTTTAGTGACTATGATTTTCTTCTTTGGTCACCAGGTCTCCAGATAGAGTGAAAGCTGTTATTTAACTAAAAATTTTTACAGTCTCCAGATCTCCATAACTATTCAAAAGGCACTAGGTTTTTCAGTGATTGCGAGAAAGTCTCATAGTCGCTAGATCTTTAGAAAATTAAATTTGATTACCTGTCATTTTCTCAAGCACGGCTAGTAAATTGAAGTCCTGAGCATGCCAAGTAATGGTGGAGGTGACATGGTTACAATTTTCCAATCTTTTATGGATTTTTACATTCAATTCTGTGAAATATATATAGTCAATCACCATTCTTTCAAATTACCAGGCATTTGCAGAGCCCAGGTGAGAGAATTTTTATGGTCTTTTAGTGCAATTTTGACATTTCAGTGCATCCAAAATTCATAGAAAGGTTTGAATTTGGAGCTAGGATGAGTCGAAAGATAGGAGGTGAACCTTCAACTAGTAAAGGTACTAAGGAGAAAGCTAAGGAGAGCTTATTATATGAATTCGTCACCTTGTTGTCGGGCTCATCACAAAACAAAAAGGTTAGTGATGAATGTTTTGCTGATGAACTTGCTCAATGTAGAGATGCTAGGACACCAGACATTACTGGTATGTGCCTATTCAAATATTTTTATAAAAATGCTAAGAGTTCGGTTCCTGTTTCGAACCCTTGGACATCAGGGTGAGCAAAATTGATAGTTCCCAAAGTTTATTTAGACATAGATGTCCTAATTGTTTTATCCCACAACTATGATCCCTTATTTAGAACAATTAGAAAAGTTGATGGGTCTCCACTGGTCACCCTTGATAGAAGTTCATTTATGAGGGATTTTGGTATTCAGGTCTCTATGGATACCAAAATCAATTTACATGCCTTGGCCAACAGATATATTAGAGAGACTATTGTGGTTACAAAAGAGGTTCAAACTCATATTCCTTGGGAGAGTAGGAAATACATTGCACCAATAGCTAGATCAAACCCATATTATTTCAAACATTTAAAATTCTACATAAAGTACATTGCATATGGATTGTGTAAGGTATTGGGAATTGATGGCGGAGAAAGAATCACTCCAACATTTTTGATCATAGTGCTGGATTCCCAGAGTCTTCATGTGACAAAGGGGTATGATTACATAGGGTTTTTGATCAACAAGATGCATGAGGGTTTGCAGACCCTAAAAGCTTTTCCTTCTAGTCCCGCACCATGATTTATGCATTATTCTCTGTTAATGCATTTGATTTTATTTTTCAATTATAACATTATAAACATGGATCATCTAGAGCCATAGATGATGTATAGAGGGTAGCAAAACCTGGTACAATTTTGGATAAGGGCTTGGAGTCCTTCTACTTCAAGGGGTGAGTTCTGTACTTTTGAAAATTGGATAGTTTGGCCTATCCTCCAAAGTATGGGAATTGAGATATCAAGATTCTCTACTAAAGTTTTGTAGCTAGTGAGGCCCATACAGTTTATTGATAAATGGAATAAGGGCCATAATTGGGGAGATATATACTATGAAAAAGAATACACTTTGATTAGAGTGTATGGATGCCCCCAGCCCCCTCACATGCTACCATTCTTTGTCCCACCAAGGGTGGCATTTTTAGAGTTCATTTGGCAATTGATGTTGACTAAAAGGGAGAATTTGGCTTCACATAGGAAGAGAACTCTTACTCCAAGGCACTTTAGAGTGCACAGTATCACAATAGGCAAGAATGCCTTGAGAAAAGTTGATGAATGGTTGGGACAATTTAGAATGCATGCTGCTTCCCATAGGTATGTAGATATAGAAGGGTTTATGGTTGCTGTTAGGAAATACTACATGCCCTCCATTCCTTTTAATAGAAGACATGAGGAGTTTCCTGAAGAGGATGTAATAAGAAATATAATAAAGGATGATGAAGTGGCAAGGAGAGACTGCTAGATAAATGAATTGTATTCAATGGAGAAGAGATTGAGACAGAAGGGACTAGCATTTAGTGGTTTCTTCCCTGAATTGCCTTATCTTCAAAGGCTTGAGAAAATGATGTCTCAGTTCAACACCTTGATGAGGACATTTGAAGATCAGATTGATCAAACAGACAAGAGGAAGAAGGTCTATTCTGATTCTAAATGTGATGAAGATAGTGAAGGTAGTTATTCTATGCATAGTATTCCCCCTCCAGAAATAATAATGGTAGAGAGGCATCAGGTTGAAGAAAATACCATTGATCTTGCAGAACTTCATAGTTCTCAGGATATAAGTGAGCCACCTCCAAAGAAGAAAAGATTATTGGTTGGTGAGTCATCTCAAGTGAAGAAAATAGATAGAATAGGAAACCTTTTCCCTAGAACTGGTATTCATCATGACCAATCAAGGGAAAAAATAAGAGAAGAAAAGAGAAAATAGAAGCTTGAAATTGAAGTTATTGAGTTGCACTTGGCTCTATGCCAAGATGAGAGAATGATCGAGAAGGATGCCATTTTGAAGGATCATAGTTTCATAGAGTCAGAAGAATTCAAAAGTTTCTTGATTTGGCATAAACAACAACAAGTTGCATCTAGTGTGCAGATCACTGAGGAGGGCCAATTGCTAGAGGAGGTGGTACAACAAATGAGAGAGTATGACCTTGAGACTGAGAGTTTCACCCCAGATGAGGCCAGATAACTGGTAAAGAAGAGAAAAATGCTACTTGTGCCTGGGTGGAACTTATATTTTGATTTCATTATTTATCAAATTAAGAGGCAGGAAGACATAACTCTATCTTCAAAAACCCAAGTGGGGGACATTGTTAGAGGCTTTGGTTATAGCCCAAGAAATTAGGAATTATCCTTGTGGAGTCTTTATCCCAAAGACAAAAAGCCTTCAATTTTGAATGTGAAAGAGGAGATGGAAGGAGATAAGATTGTGTGGTCCATCCACAACACATGGGATCTTGAGATTTCTCAAGTGTTGAATCATTCTGCTAAGCTGAATGAAGATAAAACAAAATAGCTTTCAGAAAGGTATGGCTCCCTCTTGGAGGATTACAATGCATTATTTAGGGATAGGGATCTCTGAATAATAAGGGAGAAAGCACTACAAAAATCTCTTGATGATTTAGAACTTCAAGTTATGAATACTCCTGTAGTGGCCCCTGTACCTCCTGAGAAACTTGCATTAAATGAGGCACAAGGAATGACAGAAGAAGAGGGTGCTACAAAATTATAAAAAATAAATATGGAGAAGAATGAGGCTATCTTGTAGGCCCTATTAAAAATTTTGCAGCATATAATTGATGTGATCA
Organism: Chamaecyparis obtusa; assembly: GCA_027943335.1. Lineage (NCBI taxonomy): Eukaryota > Viridiplantae > Streptophyta > Pinopsida > Cupressales > Cupressaceae > Chamaecyparis > Chamaecyparis obtusa. The sequence goes on along the minus strand of BSBK01006942.1, from coordinate 1,346,753 downwards.
AAGATAAATCTAGTTTGGTTTTTAATGCTTACAGTAAGTTGCCTGAATTTCAATTGGAGGTTGATAATTATGTTTAGATTTTGAATGGATACTACACAACCTGGTCTGTTAGAGAACCACTTTTTGAGAGATTGGCATTTTCTCAATCTTTGAGAAATGATATTCTAGAAATAGTTCTGCCAGTTGGTGAGGAGATAGATAGAATTAAATCCATATTATTACTATTTAAGGGTAAGGCAAATCTAATTGAGGCTAAAATAGCCATGCTCTGCTCCAATTTCAACAACTTTGTTCCTTCTATCAAGAATGTAGATGGGTCCATAAAGAGCCTTGATCAATGGAGATCAAATTTTGATCTTATTCTTCCTAGAAAGGAGGCCTTTTTAAATGAAAGCAATGAAGTTGATATGGAAAGATTCAACAAAACTTTGGATGAGTCTATTAAGGCAAAAATAGAGCTCACCAAATTTTCAATAGATGTCAAAACAATCACAGATGCCAGGTGGGGAAGATAGAAGGCACAATTACAACATGTTTAGGATTTTAAATGGTCAACAAAGGAAAAAGTAGCTGCGTGGGATGAGTTAACAAAGCCTAGGAAAATAAAATCCACCATAGTTGACTTAGATATCTTGGATGAAGAATGAGGAGGACATCTACAGCACCTGACACCTGATCTTAGAGAATAGGAATGATAAGCTATCATTTAAGAATGGTGTAGGTTAGCCTGAAATGGAGGTCACCATATCTCATTAAAACTTAAGAAGCTATCATGAATACTTGCAGACAAAGGTGTCAGTTATCAGTGATCCAAGATGCAGAAAAATCCAAGATAGTTTTTTCTTTCCACCACCTGAGGGCTGATTTAATTTTTTCTTTTATTGTTTTGTCTTTTTATGCTCTTTAGGGTTAGGGTTTTCAACCATCCAAAGCTTGTTGCATTCCCATTAAATAAGGGAATTCCAAGATGGTTGAGAATATATATATGGGACCTGTAATCTCATTTTAAAAGAGGGGGGATGGAAGATAATAGAAAAACAATTACAATTGCTACAGAACAGACTTTTGAGCTTTGTGTCAGTATTTCTAAGCACAATTTTTCTTATGTAAATTGCAAATCTTCTCTAATATAAATATACTGTAATTCTTATCTCTTATTGTTAATGTCTCTCCATTTTTGTACTTATTTTTGTATGTTTTATATGTAAGGCATTTAAAATATACTGGTTGTTAAGCAATTTCTGTAATTGGTTATGAGTTTCTCTCAAGGAGAGAATTAAAATCTTATTGTCAATTTCAGAGAGTAAGTACACCTTTTGGGATTTTGATAGTAATAATATTAGATAGACAGAATAGTTTGCAAGGCATCTTATTTGGATTGTAGGTTGTATGTAAGGCATAATGTCATATTTCATTAAAAGGATTTGTGGATTTGCATTAAGGACTCTTTTGCCCTTAGGATTTAGGCACTGGTTTGGAGTGTATTTTTCTTAATTCTTATCTTTTGAAATCCTTAGAAGAAATCAAAATTCATTTCGTTACCAGTACTCTTATTTTCAAGAATTTTGCTGATGTTTTGAAAGAGCTATATCCAAGTGGTATAATTTCATAGTTAGTGATCCCTTAAAGAAAGAATCAAAAGGTTACCCTTCCTTGAGTTTAACTCATAAAAAGAAGAAGGATGAATGTCCTTATACCACTACTCCGTGCTTTTACACTTATGATTTCCATCATAGTACTCTGTATTAGGATATTATGGGCTGTCTGTAGAGTGATAATGTTTTATTGAATTAACTTGAATAATTAAAAGCATAGCAGTGAAGAATTAATCCACCAAATATAAAAGCTTACTTGAGGAATAGTAACTTGTTCATAGGTAATACTTGCCTGAGTCCTGTGGAGCTCAAAGAAGAAGGAGGATTTTATCCAATCCTCATCAATTAGGATTTTCTTGCAAACTTGGAGTCTCAAGCCCATACATCTACCAAGTTTGGTCCTACAAGAAAAATCCCTAACATGGTCCTCAACATTTGATCGATACGTCTTCAGAGAGATCGATAGACATAATTATTGACATCACAAATCTTGGTGAGATAATTTTGGTCTTAGCGTGTCAGATTAATCTATCTATTGTATTTGGGTAAAATTGATAATGCTAGAGGATTATGTTCTACTCCCTTTTGGGTAGTATCAGAAACTCAAATCCTTGGATCTGGACCAAATCCCCATGTGGTATCTTTTGTGAGTCACCTTTAGAGAGGGTTAACCATAGTGGACATTCCCTTTATTGGGTCAACCATGTGGATGGAACCTCAAGCGGTAATAGCCATTTTCATTGTGGTAGCAACATCCTCTATATAAATGTCTTTGTGGAAGAAATATTCACAAGTGTGGTCTCTTGATGGGCTGTCAGATCTCCCTAGCAGCTCCTGATTGATTAAATTCTTAGACTGTGTCAAAACCCCGATGCGCTTGGATTGGAGTTCACCCTCTTGAGATAGCAAAATTTGTAGAGTCAAACCATTACTAAAAATTTTAGTGAGGCCAAATTTTTCATTTTTTAGGACTATGTGCATTATTGAAATTTTTTTTGAGAACATACACATTCCTAGGAATTAGCAAAATAAGTCACTTGATTTTTCATGCCTAGGGTTGCTTTGTCCCTGTTCATTATTTTCAGACATGCTTGAAATCACTTTCTTGTTGCTCTCCTTACTTGTTTATCTACTTGGATATTGAAAATGAACAATCCCGAAATGAACTTCAAATTTGGACATAAAACCTTGCAAACAAATTGATTCTAAAAATTGAGAAATTGAAAATCTGATGCAAAATTCTTTTCTGGAGTCAAAAGTCATCTCACAGGATTAGAAAGTCATACGAGTTTTTCCCCTTTGTTGTATCAGAACCCCTAGATTTTTATCTGAGAGCTTGTATATTGTCGTATGATTTTTGTCAGAAATCACAAGCAAAAATAAAAAAACCTGTTATCAACTATCGTACGAGCATTGCAATTGTCGTACGAGTCTTGTCAATTGTCATGTTAGAGCCTACCCAAAATCGTATGAGCTTGGAGAAAGTTGTATGAGAAATTTGAAAAATTGCCAGAAACTTGCCAAAATTGCCAGGAATCCAGTTTTTACAGCCTATTTCTAGATTCTATCAAAAAAATCATTGTGTCAGGAATAGAGTAGTAACTAGAAAGAATCCAATCATTTTCTTGAAGTGGTCTCTTAAGTCTGATCTAGCCTTCTGATCTATCAATTTGAGTCTTTTTCATCTTGTGTCAAAAACCTTGTCAACATTGTCTTCAATTCAATCTTCATCAAAATGGCTAAGTGTTGTGAGCTCGTGTCTGCCATCTTTTGGGTATCTACCCATACTACTAGGGCATAGTATCCTTCATTTACATCCAATCTAATCTTCAATCAATCCAATCTTGATAAGGTTGTGTCATTCGATCTTCTTGAATCAAGTCATTCTCTAGTTGTCTTCATCTTGCTCTTTTTCTTCACCCAAGGTTAATGGTGGAAACTAGAGCTTCATCACAACAAAAACAAGGAGAAAAACCCACATTCTCTTCAGTTGCATCTTCTATGATTGCTGAGACATTTCATCAACCTTTCAACACAACTAAATTTGTAGAAGATGCTCTTGGAAATATTTACTTGATAGGTGGTTACGTCACCCCTCCTGCATCAATCCACATAGGTCCTCAAGCAACAACTCATCAATCAATTCCTGGTAGTTCTCTTAAGAACACTATGTCTCAAGGAGGAGGCACAAGCCAAGGTTCCCAAGGACATCAATCACAACATGGTGTGGATCAAGAACCCACACCTACTGAAATTGCTCAATATCAAAATGATGATAACTTCAAGAAAATGATGAGGCATTTCTTGAAAGAATAAAAGGATACATACTTCCTAGAGTTAGCTCGCCATGGAGCTAAACTTCCTCCAAACTTTAATGTTGAAGATATCATCACACATGATGAAGAAACTCCTATCACATCCATGATGAAGCAGATGCATGCCATGCAAGTTAAGCTCAACAAACTTGAAAAAGAAAAGGAACCTAAGGAGTTCTCCATGGAGGCTCTATGCCCTTTTCCATTTGATAAAGACTTGTACATGCCACCATTCCCAAAAAGAGTGGAGATGCCTAAATATGATAAGTATGATGGAAACTCTGATCCTCAAGATCATGTCAAAGAATTCTATACTCAATCTATGGAGTTCATGCATGAACCCACCTACCTAATGCATATTTTCCCTCAATCTTTGGGAGGGTTAGCTATTCATTGGTTCTCAAAAATGCCTCCAACAATCAAAAATTTTGAGGAGTTAATCAAACTATTATATCAATAATACTCCTACAACATCTGGCATCCAGTCACTATGATCAACATTTGCAATCTAAAATAAAACTTAGGAGAACCATTCTTGAATTTTCTCAAACGATGGAGGAAAAAGCTTTCTCTATATGCTACACCTATTCCAGAAATTGAGAAGCTAGAAATTTTCATCAACAACCTTGTTCCAGAACTCAACTACCATTTGCAAATGCAAAATCATACATCCTTTAATAAAATGGTAGAAAATGCAATCAAAATTGAGAAAGTATTTGTACAAAAAGGAGACATATCACTTCAAAAGGACAAGTATGAATCTGGATCCAATTCTAAAGACAAAGGCAAAAAATGGAACAAGAATAAAGGCATTGTCACCAATGGCATTGTTGATACTATCTGTGCCCCATCTAAGGCACCCTCTTTCAATCTCACTATTGGCACCCAAGATATCAAAGCCTTAGAAGAAAAAGCAACAGAGTCTAACAAGAATTCATCTGACTATAAACCTTGGGCTACAGATCCTAAATTCAAGTTTACTCCTCTTGGAGAGTCTTTGGAATCTGCCATGAAAACTCTATTGGCCAACAACATCATCACCTTGCCTGAGATAAAGTTATTTGATCCTGAACCTAAACTAAAATGGTGGAGAGAGAATGATTTTTGTGACTTCCATCGCAATAAGGGTCATAAAACCAATAACTGCATGTGCTTGAAACACATCATACAAGACAAAATTGATAATGGAGAAATTGTAATTGACAATCATAAAAGCAATAATGATCATATAGCATTCATGGAACCATTTCTGAAGCATGGTCAAGGAGATTCATCTTCTAGCCTAATGTGGGTGCTAAGGTCAATTATGCTTACTTTGGAAATAATGTTGTCATAAATATGGTTGAACCATGCCTATCTAAGCATTGCAATGTCATCACAATTGTAAGAAAAGATAGAGACAATCAATCAACAAATGCAGTTACTCGATCACAAGCTCAGGTGCATCAAGGACAAAATTTTGATTCGTCAAATGTCCCTAAGATGCCTTTCAATCTTTCACTACTTCTAAATAGAAGGCTACCTCTAAATCATTGAATCCTAAAGACCCAAGGCCAACATCATATATTATTGTCCAAAAACTTCAGCATACAAATAAAAAAATCTCCATGTTTGAGTTGCTTTGGATATCTCCAGCTCATAGATCCATTCTAGACAAAGCTCTACTCGGATCCAATGTTCCTGACAACCTTTATTTAGACAAATTCTAGACTATGGTTGGTCATCTGAAATCTCCATAGTATATCTCCTTTTCAAAGGAAGATGATAATTCCTTGAGTCATCCACATAACTATCCCTTGCACATTGAAGTCTTGATCCAAAATCATCGTGTCAAATGTGTTGATAGATGGAGGCATTGGTCTCAACATTTGTTCTTATAGCTTGATTACACAACTTGGACTATCAGAAGCTTCCATGGATCCTAAAAATAATATAACTATCAAGGCATATGATGAACAAGAAAGATCTTCCAAAGGAACAATTGTACTACCAATCAGAACAGGTCCAGTTATCAGAGATATCACATGTCAAGTTCTTGATCTACCTTTGGATTACAACATCCTCCTAGGGAGACCTTGGATACATGAAATGCAAGCTATTCCTTCCACATACCATCAATGTGTGAAATTCCCTTATGAAGGATTAGAGGTGACGATTCCAGCTGACCTATCTACAACTTACAATGCATTGAAAGAAAGTGCTGATAAAATTGTTCCTAATAACAAAGAATCTTCCACTTAGCAGCTAGACATTGCGTCAACATCCAAGATAGAAGAAATTGCTAAAGAGGTCAAAATCAAAGACAATGGCATGGGAGAATACACAATGGAACCCATTTTATCTCTCACATCTCTCCCATTGTCCCCAAAATCTTATGGACAACCTTTTGACAAAGTGAAACCCACAACTAAAGAATCCTAGGTCATATTCAATGGAAGCTTTGTCACAAAGAAAGTATCTAAAAAAGAGTTTGAAGAAGAAGAAGCTATGCTTGCATGGTTATACAAGGATGAGTCTCAATCCCAATCAGTCCATAAATGTGACTCCACTTCAAGAAAAATTCCTCAAAATTCATATGGACCAGGAGACAAATTGATCAAAAAAATGGGATATACTAGAAAAGGACCTCTAGGACTGCAAGGTAAAAGTCTTCTATCACCTCTTGATCATCATGGCCAAAAAAACAAAAATAAAATAGGTCTAGGGTATCAGAAGAAGCCTTTCTATCTTAGTAAAAACTCTCCATATGTCTTAGAACAAATTGAACCATCAACCATAATTCAACTAGAGGAAGAAACACAACAATCTGATAGTGATGATTCTGACACCACTGATGAGCTCATTCCTTATGAGTGTTTGCCGAAAGAAATACTAGACATCCTCAAAGATGAAGAGAAAACTAAGGAGAACATTAATGTAGTGGATACACATGAACCTACTATGAAACAAAAGACAATTGCACCACAAGAACCAGCTGATCTTGAAGAAAACCAAATAGACAAGGAGGAAGGTGGTAGTTATTCTGAGACAAATTCTCATGAGTATGAATTCAAATCAGAATCTAAGGGAAACCCTTCTTGGGGTATCCATCCTAACCTTACATGCGTTCTCAAATTTCCTAGAGGCATAGATGAGGAATCAAATGACTATGAATGGGGAATCATTCTAGAGGAAGATGAGCTTATCACATAAAAACATATTGATGTTATTCACCAATATGCACCCAAACCCAACATGAGTATAGAGAGAAATGATGAAGTTAACGAGTCTGATCCATCTATGGTTGAAATGGATTCCCACAATGACGTTGAGCCTATTCATGAATTGAACATTTTGAGTTGTAATATCACCTTCAAACTCAAGAGTCAGGTTAGGACCGATGATGAAAGATCCATATTCATAAACACTATTTACAAATCCTTCCCCACTTTGGCTATCCAACATCTTGAACTTCTTGACCAAACCTCCACAAATCAGAGCTAAGGTATCTATATGTTTCCAAATGACTATGCCCTTGCTTGCTACCTTAATGTAGTTGAGCCTATGATGACTTCCATTAGTGAACCGAGCATTAGCATGATGGAGTCGGACATCAATTATCTTAGTCAAAAGAATAAGAGTAAAAATAAAAAGAAAAGGAGTTCTGAGGGTGAAAACCACTTTGTGGCAGTCTTAGAACCTACAAAAGTAAAAATAAATGACATATCTGAAGGTGAAAACCTCTCTGAGGCACCTAAGGATGAGATATTTGATGTCCTTTTGAGTCATTTCTAGGACATATCTCCAATAATAATTGAGCCCACTCAATCTATCAACTTGGGAACAATAGAAGAGCCATAGTTGATTCATGTAGCACAATCCTTATTAGAAGAAGAAAAGAAAAAATTTACCACATTCCTAACAGAAAAGAAAATCAACTTTGCATGGAAATATTTCGATTTGCCAGGGTTGGATCCTGATCTTATAATGCACCATTTATCTATAGCTCCAAGGGTCAAACCTGTTAAGAAGAAATTGAGAAAGATGCATCCACATGTTGCACTCTTGGTCAAAGCTGAATTAGAGAAACTACTAAAATCTGAATTCATCCATGTTATTGATTATGTTGAATGGATCTCAAATATTTTACCTTTATCAAAACCAAACAAATCTATAAGAGTATGTAAAGATTTTAGAGATGTAAACAAATCATGCCCTAAGGATGATTTTCCACTACCTAACATTGATATCATAGTGGACATGACTGTGGGTTTCGAGATGTATTCTTTAATGGATAGTTTTTCTGGATACAACCAAATAAAAATTTCTCCAGAGGATGAAGAGAAAACTACTTTCACATGTGTGTGGGGTACCTTTTGTTGGAATGTCATGCCATTTGGTTTGAAGAACATAGGTGCTACATATCAGAGAGATATGACGTCTATTTTTCATGACATGATGTATCGAACTATGGAGGATTATGTTGATGATACTTTAGAAAAATCTATGATAAGATCTAAACATTTGAATGATTTGAGAAAAATATTAGACAGAATAGAGAAATTTAGTCTCAGACTGAACCCTAAAAAGTGTTCTTTTGGTGTCACTTCTGGAAAGCTTCTAGGCTACATTGTTTCAAAGAAGGGCATTGAAGTAGATCCTACTAAAGTCAAAGCTATCATGGAGATGCAACCTCCCAAGAATATCAGTCAAATGAGAACATTACAAGGGAGAGTACAATCTATTAGATGCTTGATATCTCAGCTAGCAAACATATCACAACCTTTCACAAAGACATTATACAAAGGTGTGACTTTTGCATGGAACAAGGAATGTGAAAATAACTTTAATCATATCAAGAAATATCTATCAAATCCTCCTATTTTGATGCCTCCTATACAAGGGAAGCCATTGATCTTATATGTTTGCACCACAGATACATCACTGGGAGCATTGCTAGCACAACGTGATGAGAACAAGAAGGAAAGAGTTATATACTATATCAGTACAACATTGGTAGCATATGAGAAGAACTATTCAATGATTGAGAAAGCTTGTCTAGTTGTGATCTTTGCATCATAGAAAATGAGACACTACATGTTAGCTCATACCACACATTGGTAGCTAAGATTGATCCACTAAAGTACCTACTAAGCAAAGCTGCCCTCACAGGTAGATTTGCTAAATGGGTAATGCTAATAAGTGAATTCGACATTAAATATGTTGAAAGGAAAGCTATCAAAGGCCAAGTTATTTCTGATCAACTGGCTGATGCACCTTTGTTTGATGATACACCAATGCAAATGGAATTCCCAGATTCCTCTATAATGAATCTTTCTTCTAGAGCATGGAATTTATTCTTTGACAGCTCCTATACACAGAATGGATCTAGAGCATGCATATTTTCATCACATCTCAAGGATAATCAATCCCTAAAGCATTCAGAATCAAGTTTCCTTACACAAACAATATTGCTGAATATGAAGCTCTTCTTAACGGCATGAAAATAGCAATTGAGTGGAGAATGACAGAACTACACATTCATGGAGACTCACAACTTGTAATATACCAAGTCAATGATGTGTATCAAATGAAAGATGGAAAGATGATCCCATACAAGAGAATGGTAGATGATCTAAAGAAATATTTCATATTTATCACCTTTGAACAAATTCCTAGAATAGAGAATAAAGATGTCGATGCTATGGAAACGCTATCTACTTTATTACAATAGCCCAAACATGAGCTACGCTACGAGTTCCTAGTGGAAGCACTATCTTATCCTGCATATGATTCCCCCAAAACCCGCATGATCTGCACTATTTTTGGTCATGATTCATCCTGATACAAAAACCTGTTCTCCTATCTCGAAGACCAAATCATTCCCGATACCTTCAACCTCCATGAGAAATGATACCTTATTTGAAATGCATCCCGATATGTCATCATTGGTAACGATCTATACAAATGAGGTCTAGATGGTACACTCCTTAGATGTTTAGAATAGGAAGAGTCTCAACGTGCATTAGAGGAAGTCCATGAAGGTATATGTGGATCACATTCCAACAGTTTAACACTAGCTCGAAAACTTATTAGGTCTGGGTACTATTGGCCTGAAATGGAAAAAGAGGCTATCAAGTTTGCAAAGAATTGTCAAAAGTGTCAAGTACATGGTAACTTAATTCATGCACTAGGGAGAGATCTAATTCCCTTTACTACACAATGCCCTTTTCACCAATGGGCATTTGATCTTATAGGAGCCATACATCCTCATTCTTCTAATGGGCATACCCATATTATTACAGCTATAGACTATTTCACAAAATGGGTAGAAGCAGTCCCTTTGACTCAAGAAAATGGCAAGAAAATATCAATTTTCATCCTGAACTACATCATATGTCAGCATGGTATTCCACATTCTATAGTCATAGATAATGGTGGACAATTCAAGAACATAGACTTAGATGATTTATGTGCTAAATTCAAGATTACACAACATTGGTCATCTATCTACTATCCTCAAGTGAATGGACAAGAAGAGTCTTCAAATAAGAATTTATTGAAAATCTTGCATCGTATAGTTAATAAAATAGGAAGAGACTGGCATCTCATGATAAATCTAGCTCTCTGGGACTACATAACAAGTATTAGAATGCTTACTGGGGCTACACCATTCACTTTAGTTTATGGGTCTGAAGTGGTACTACCTATTGAGGTTGAAATCTCATCACTAAGAATCAGAATGCATGGTTTAGTAAATGATAATGACTACATAGTGTCTAGGTTGCAAGAACTTGAACTACTAGATGAGCGCAGACAAGTAGCATATGATCATCTCAGAGTATATCAGAAGAGAATGTCTAGAGGTTACAACAAGAAAGTTAGACACAAAATTTTAGGTTGGCGATCTAGTCTTGAGAGAAAATCCTAAAAATCAATCACATAGGGAACGCAAGGGGAAGTTTGAACCCAACTGGCTGGGTCCCTTTGTTATCACTGCTACTTTTGGCTGTGGATCCTATCAACTCTCAATGAATGAAGGGGAACAACTTTGAGAACCAATCAACATTCTCCATATGAAGAAATTCTACACCTAAGGCATTCAGTGTTAAAAAATGTCCTGAAAAAATTATAAAAATTGGAAAAAGTCCTAAAAAATGAACATCTTGGTGAAAACCTACTTATAGGCACATTGATGATTCACAAAAAGATCAAAAAATATCAAAAGTACAAAAAAATTGAAAAAATGAAAAATACAAAAAAAAAATGAGAAAAAGAAAAAGTGCCTTGGTGAAAACTTGGAAACATGCGCCTTGGTAGAAAAAATAGAATCTCTACCAAGATGGTGAAAACCCAGAAAATGGGTGCCACTTGTTCAAAATGCTCCATCTATCAGTGCAATCTTGGTCTTTTTCCAGCTCTCAATCTTTCTTTAGTTTGTACATACCTCCTGGTTTGTTTTTGTATTCCTATTTTCAATAAAGTTAGTCTGTACACCAATTAGATCAAACGTCTGTATCCTATCAATGTTTCAAACTTTGGGGCAATCAATGTCATATCCTATGGTCTCTAGTATACCTCAGACGAGTCATATCCAGTCAAAGTCCTTTGAAGCTACATACGAGTTAGTCTGCCTGTCTCCTCTCTAGAAAGGATTTTGCATCTACAACAACACAATCAAACATCAACACAAACTAAAAAAAATACATGCTTCACATGCTTTTATCTCCTTGTATGCTTACTGATTCACATTGAGATTTTTGACTATTGTGTCCCTTCGAGCTCTTTGATGATGTCCTTTATGGGATTTAGAGAGTAATGACTGGGGGTATAATCTTTTATTTGTCTTCTTCTTTGAGTGAAAATCTAACAACTTTGGAAATTCTGGAACGAAATGGTGTCCGTCTATAAGAGCCTTCATCTCGTATTGGATGGCCATGAGTACCTCGACCATTGATACCTAGAAAATTCAAGGAAGTTTGATCTAACTATTGTCCTTTTGAGTGAGTTCTTACTCCTACTGTGAAGCATGATCTTACCTAAGGATGTGAACAATAAAGGGTCATTGTGAGTAACTCACATTGGAGACAAGAATGAATTCTGAAAACTGTTTGGCATGTTTGTTTTGCAAGGCATATTCAGGTCATCACAATGTTTGTGTTCTAATGCTTATATAAATTTCTATATCAAAATAGATATGATATTTAGGTCATCCTAGCATTTGTGCCCTGGTGCTTATATCTAATCTGACATTTTGAAAACAAAATCAGTATTCATATGTCCATGGTTGTCTAACCAGTGGGCGTTGTATTGATTCTTGTGCATATAAATCAATATTCATATGTTCATAGTTTCCTAACTAGTGGGCATTGTATTGATTTATCAGATTACCTAAAAATTTAGTGATGAAAATGATCGACACATGATCAGTGACTAGGTCCTAGGTCTTAGGTTTGCATTTCATTCTACATATCATTTTTCACTTTTCATGATTGTATGCTCTCACAATTGTTGAATACACTTGAATGCTTAAACGATTCTTCAAAACTAAACTTCAACTTGACATGAAGAGCTCAATCTCACATGAAGGTTTCTTCATAGAACCGCAAGCAGTCACTATCCTAGGTTAAGACATCCTTTTTGACAAATGATCGAGTACTTGTCTTCATCAATACTTGCAAAACATATCATGTGTATCATTACATTTACATTGCATATCATAAATCATCCCATCTATTACATTTCATTACATACATGTGCATTTACCATTGCATAGCATAATAAAAATCATACATTGACATACATCTTTCATCTATCAACTACATTTGCATAAATCCATACATTTGAAAGAAATCATTGCATTGCATATTACATACATTCTAGAATACCCATAGCATTTACATCACATGATAGCATCATAAATCAAATCAAACATGAAAATTACAAATGAAGTCATAATTAAAATATCGATCTCATATATATCATATAACTTGAACTAGTCAAGGGTGCACTACTGGCACAAGGTACAAAATAATGAGCTCATGTGAACTATCAAATTCAGATCAATGTATATGAACAAAATGACAAAAACAAAATATCGAGATAGATCAGCTGTCTGCCTAATCCTCTACATTTGGTGGAGGTGGTGGTGGTGCATCTGGCACTGGCTCAACTCATGGTGCTCTGGCTCCCTCTAAAGCAATCATATACTATGAATATGTTAGAACCCTCTGAGCCACTAGAACAATAGAATAATATGATGACACATAGCAAGAGGCTCGAGAAGTCTAGTGTGTCACCTCCACCTGTAATCATCTAACATCTACCTCACACGCTATGAGTTGTCTCTCAAACTCCTTGCATTGAATCTCTCATGTTGCACTCTGTAACTTTAGGTCCCTGACCTATCACCTAAGCTACATAATCAACTCATGAGAAGTCTATGCTAAACTAGGATCTACCTCTACAATAGGCATATTTGTGTCCCCACCTGGCTTATCAACAACCTCTTCCCTATGTGCCTTATGGTGTCTCACCTTAGCTCCAAGATCAAAATTTGCATCACCCTGTGTAGGATTGGGACTAGCACCTACATCCTACTGTGCACCCAGTAACTCGTTAGCACTACCAATATTTCCCAAAGTGCCACCCTCTCCTCTCATAAATATCTTGTGTGCATCTACAGGCCTACCTACTATAGAACTAGTAGGACGAAGTGGTCTCATATGACCAAATGGTCTTAGTGGTGTCACAACTACTCTCAACCTTGGAGGTGTAGGCTGGGGGATAGGAATTTGAACATTCACGCCATCTTTGTCCTCGACCCATCGGTCCACTTGTAATATCCATGGCCTCCTCCATACTAGGAATTAGCTCTGTTAGATCAGAAAAATGGTGCATAGGATGCTCCACCAACCAAGCAATGAATTCATCTGTAACTCCAACATCTACAACATCTAGTCGGTAATCCTAGTCTCTAGCAACAAAACCACTATAATCCTATGTACTAAGAGCACAAGATAACCTAGCTATCCATACCAGTCCTATCTCTCTGACAAATCATGCATATGTGGCATAATCCTATGGGGCATCTTGAATGATACCATATTTCTGCCACACTCTAGTAATGATAAATCTCTCAAGCACTATGGTAGACTGCCCTATCAGCACTCGACTCTAGAAGTAGCTAAACTATGCCCGTGCAGTAGGTCAGGTCTATAAATATGGATGCCAGATCACATAAGTCATATCATCAAGGACACACCTCCGACACTCAGTGATCCCCATGTGCATGTGTGTGACATATCCTAAATAAATATAGATAATCGACTCATGTGGCTGGCATTGAGTTTGACATACTGGTCTGCATACTAGGATGTGCTCCTAGGCCCAAATCTAAAGCACTAGAGCACCTGAAGCAAATGACTTTCCCTCCTGATACACTATCTCATGCATCTCAGAGAACATATGGGCCAGCATTCACTGTCCCCAACCCAACTCAGAAGGAGTGGCCATCAAATGAGAAATCATAGGGTCCCAGCCCATCAAGAGACTATTTTTCTAACGGTTGGACATGATGATCCCTCCAATCATCCCAGCTAATATACACTCTAATCTCTGGGTCTGCCCATATCGCTGAGCTAAGGACTCCCATGATATGGACTGGGTCAGCTGTGTATCATCTCTAAATAATCTCCTAAAAGCATGTAAACTAGAGTTCCTCGAACTCACATAGTGAGGGTGAGGACCATGAAATGGAATGCAGAGTATCTGATAGATGTCCTCTGGAGTAATTGTAATCTCTCTGGTAGGGAGGTGGAAGGTTTGTGTCTCTGAATGGAAGTGCTTAATCAACATAGTCAGTAGCCCATGGTTTACCCAAATCTCAGGTAAACAGACCACGTACTCGAACCCACAAGAAGCTAGGTGCACTCTCATAGGATCTGGAAGTGATACACAGAGTCTCTGAATGCTGGATGTGATATATAGACATGTACATCAGGGTAGATGACCTACATAACACAAAAATAGGGTATCCTATCAGTAACTTGGTTGAAAAATAGACTAAAAGTATAGAAATTCAAAAGTTGAACACTTCAGAAGGTACATTAAATGCTACGAAATGAGCCTAAGAAATCAGAAAATCCAAAAATTTGACCTAAAAGGGTGAAATAAGCTCGCTATTTTCCATATGACACTAAAGTCTAGTATCAAAAATCATACAAGTTTCAGCAGGTTCCCATATGACAATTCATGGTTACATGACAAAGCATATAATGTCGTACGACAATTGAGGGACCTAACAAAATGTTGTACGACACTTGGGTCCCTCTCATACTAGTTTCCTATGGTTCTGGGATGACACTCTATAAAAAATTCAAAAGTCGTAGGAGCTCCAGTGGACTGTCATACGATTTTCTATGCTAATGAAATTCAAAAAATTAAAAACATACAAAAAAGATTTTAAAAAATGCTAGAAACATGCAAAAATGGAATTTACAAAAAGACAAAAAGGTCCACTTACCGAGTGTCCGTACTGCAGAGGTCGTTGGTGTCGCCAGATGTGCTCAAAATGGTGTGAAGAGACTGGAACCTTCATCTTGGTCATTTTTCACTCATAGGGCTCCATAGAAGTTTCTAAAGTAAATGGTGAATAATGATTTGAAAATGACTCTTTTAGCCCTTATATAGGTTTTGACCTAATTTTTCAAAAGTGCTCCATTTTTCATGAAAATTGCACCCCTGGCTAATTTTGACATTTTGAACCCATTTTCGGGATCAAAATGAAAATCTAAGATAATTTATATTGTCAAAATCATGATTTAAAATTTTTTGGACCCAGGACGGTCGACTGCTTGCACACTCAACCTTCAATCTTCACAGAAATCTAGAATTCAACTTAGCTGATTATCTTACATCAAACTATCAAAATTTCAACTTGGTCAACCCATGGTCAAACCTAGTCAAACTTGGTCTTCTGGACCTCCAAATGATGCAGAACGCATCTCCAAATGTGTACAACCACTTCTCAAATCAATTAACATGCTTCTAAACCATTTAATGCTGACTTTTCTTGTCATATTTCTATTTTAATCCTGAAGGGGGCATGGTATTACACATCAATCAAGTATATAAAACACATTTATTATTCTGTCAATCAAATCTTTCCTTGGTAATCAAGACAACAACCACGTCTAGTTGTTGATTCATCTAAAGACCTTGTTGCTTGGGGCACATTGCTTGGGGCATATCAGGTTCATCAAGATCCATATCAATCTGGTATTCTCTATCTTGTAAATTGTATTAGCTTTTTGTAACCAATGGTTCATTAGTGTTATTTCCTTGATTCTTCATAAATAAAGGGTTCAGATGTGATACTGTTTCGATTCCTTTGGACAATCAGGACTAGAATCAGGTCACTCACTTCTTCGTAATTATAAGGTTCAGAATCAAGAATTTTGATACTTTTTCATAATCACCAGTTCATTGTTTCTATAGTTAACATCATCATGATTCTTGGTCAACTAGGACCTGAATCAACTTTTCTAATCTTTTAATCGGTTTCTATCTCGGAATCGGTTCATCTTTCAAATCAGTTTCATACATCAAAAATAGACTAATCTTTGAACCATTGCGCTTCGCATAGTAATTCAAAGAGGGGCAAAATGTAATACCCCAAAAATAGGCTACAAGTTCATTAACCTATTACATCTTCAAATCAAATGAAATTGACATCAAAGTCCTTACCTAAGGCACATCTCCACATCAAGTTATCAAAACACTAATTGATTATCTTAATTCTGCATTGGGGAATATTCCTTGAAATATTCCTTATTTATCCTAATTATCTTTGATTTAATAATTATTTGGTGATAAATCCTATTTATCCTAAAGTTTGATTAATTGACTATTCTAAATAGTTAATTAATCAAATTTAATTCTACCACTTAATTATTTAATTAAGTTTAATTATATTTATTCCTAAATTGTATTATTTAATTTTGACAATAAATCAAAAATCTCATGACTAATTGATTAAATTCTTATTTAATTAATTAATGTCAATTCTTAATATTTAATGATAGAGTTTTCGAATAAAAGTTTGATTTAATAATTGATTAACCCATAAATCAATTGTTTTAATTCAAAAATCAGTTAAGTTGAAGATAAATCACTTTCTTTATTTATTTAATTAATTCATAATTATCTATGCACATTTGAAGAAGCAGTTAAACTTTAAATCAGAAAATCAATTCAAGTTGTTATCTTTTGGAAACTCAACATCTATTTTGAGTTGAAAGCTGATCTAAACTTCTGATTTGAGTCAAAAAGCTATTTTTGCATGATTTTATGAGTTTATTTATTCTTAATTTCTTGTTGACTCAAAAATCAACTTGAGTTTATCAAGAGTGATTTATGGATTTTCTCAATGCATCCTCAAGCCCTGGATTTCTATAAAAATAAGGCTCAACTCTTCATCTCACATCTCTCTCGAATTGCACAATTACTCTGGCAAAATTACATACGAAGAATCAAGCTTTTGCAACAGGCAACTTTGTGAGATCAATTCATAGTTTTCATAGCTTTTGCATAGTTTTTCATATCAACTCATATCATTGTTAGATTAAATCTTCATATCATTTCAAATTATTTTAGATTAGTTTCATATCAAGTTTTTCAGCTAATTGCATTCAAAATCCCCCAAAAAAATAGTTTAATCTGCATTCATACAGTCATTCATCTTTTGTATTCAAATCCTTCATTTAGGTGTTGCATTGTCATTGATCTCAGTCTAATATGAGAATGGCATACTCGCACCTACTAGAAGGCAATAAATCACCTAGTTAGCTTAGTTTCATTTATCTATAGATTTTGATTTTGCTAACCTCTAATGTTTTATTGAAGTGTTGTGTCTCCGGCTAGGTACAATTTTCACACACACAGAAACTGATCCTATTGACACAACAAAGGTTCCCTTAGCCATGACCTCTCGGCATACTATAGACACTTGTACTAATTTTTTGCATGCTACACACTCGTGCACTGACAAGATGGAAAACCAATACCAAGAGGGTGAATACAACAACGTTCATGATCAATCCCAAAATGACCAGCATATATATCAATCTCAAAATGACCAACATCTATATCAATCCCCAAGCATTTTTTAAATTCTTGGTAATGACAATGAGGAGATCACCCAAAATGACATAGATGCCACAAAAGCCAATAAAAGTCATCTCAAGATGATGGAAAGCCTCCTTATAGAAGAGAAGGAGAAATACTTTCTCGAACTGGCCATACAAGGGGCCAAGTTACCTCCATATTACAAAGTAGAGACACTTTTGGTCAAAGAAGAAGAAACCAAGACCGCTAAATTGCAAAGGTTAGTTTGAGACATGCAAGACCAAGTCAGTCAACTTGTAAAGGATAAAGATAAACTAGCACAATAGTTCACATTGGAAAACATCTATCCTTTCCCATTCAATAAAAGTCTTTGCATGCCTCCTTTTCCCAAAGGAGTAGAACTTCCTAAATACGACAAATATTTGGGTACTTCTGATCCCCAAGATCACTTAAGGGAGTTTGGTGCTCTATCTATGGAGTTTATACACAACCAGACTTACCTCATGCATCTCTTTCCATGTAGCTTGGGTGGATCTGCTATGGAGTGGTTCTCTTGACTACCCACTGGCATTAAGTCTTTTGATGAGATTGCCAATTTGTTCCTCTGGCACTATTCACACAATATCCAGCATTTGGTTAATATCCAAGATCTTTTCAATTTGAAACAATGACAAGGGTAAACTTTCTTGGCATTTCGCCAGAGATGGAGACAACTCTATACAAAATATCCTCACAAACTACCTAAGTCCAAAAAGCTCGACATCTTTTTAGAGAATCTTATCCCTGATTTTGGGTATCAAGTACAACTACAAGGCCCCCTAACTTATGATAATATGATTAAATAAGCTATGAGAATAGAAGCATTCATGGTTAAGAAAGGAGAGCTAAATTTGCACAAGGATAACAAACATGGGTCTTTCTCTTCAAGCAAAGACAAAGCTAAATTTGTCAACAAAAATTGGGATGTTGTGAATGATGGAGTTGTTGACAATGTGACCCCAAAACCTTCAAAGGTTGTTTTCAACCTTACCTCCAGTATGCAGGTGGCCAAAGCCACTGAAAAGGCTATGACAGATACTCAGCCACATTCGAGATTTTCTAGAAATAAACCTTGGGCCCCTCAATCCAAATGTGAGTTCACTTCCCTAGGAGAATGCCTTGACATGGTTTACAAGACTCTCTTGCAGAACCAAATACTCACTCCTCTGGAAAATTTGTGTCCTTATGATCCACAACC